>JAJGOT010000183.1:47500-502500 GCA_022457155.1 Cladopsammia gracilis | reverse complement strand
GTCCACTTTGGCGCCCCATGGGAAGATTGTGTTGTCCATTTATATGTGTTTGTTCATTCATTACATAAATTGAAGCGATTTTATGTAAATAAAACAAGACTTGGATTTCATAGTACAGTTCTATCTTCACTCGCATCGCCTTATGCAAATATGTTTGTGTATTTTTGCAATTCTAATTTTAAAATCAGTCTCCCGGGCAATTTTTGACAAGCAACAAGTGTATTTTATTCGGAAAGTAGTCGTACTAGTTATTCTAGACGGAGAAAAAGTTGTTTTTGTGAACTTTTGTACGGTCTAAATGTACTGTGCAGACGGTTGTGTAATACTGTTTTTGAGAAATGCTAAAATTGAAAAATAGCCTTTGTCAATCTTAATTCTTGCGCTTCCCCAATACAGTTTTCTTTTCCACATACCCCATTATAGACCCCCATGATCCATACAGTTTTCTTTTCCACATACCCCAATATAGACCCCCATGATCCATACAGTTTTCTTTTCCGCATACCCCAATAAAGACCCCCAGGATCCATACAGTTTTCTTTTCCACATACCTCAATATAGACCCCCATGATCCATACAGTTTTCTTTTCCGCATACCCTATTATAGACCCCCATGATCAATACAGTTTTTTTTTCTTTTCCACATACCCTATTATAGACCTCCTTGATCCATACATTATTTCTTTTCCACATACCCCAATATAGACCCCCATGATCCATACAGTTTTCTTTTCCACATACCCCAATATAGACCCCCATGTTCCATACAGTTTTCTTTTCCACATACCCCAATATAGACCCCCATGATCAATACAGTTTTCTTTTCCACATACCCCAATATAGACCCCCATGATCAATACAGTTTTCTTTTCCACATACCCCATTATAGACCCCCCATGATCCATACAGTTTTCATTTCCACATACCCCATTATAGACCCCCATGATCCATACAGTTTTCATTTCCACATACCCCATTATAGACCCCATGATCCCTATAGTTTTCTTTTCCACATACCCCATTATAGACCCCCATGATCCATACAGTTTTCTTTTCCACATACCCCATTATAGACCCACATGATCCATACAGTTTTCTTTAAGGAGAGTCTCAATCACCCATTGGGTCCCATCTTAATGAAACTTTTTTTAATGAATCACTATGAATGCTAATTTGACTTGATTTTATTTTTCATAAACTGGTGACTTTTTGCTACAACACTAGTGCTACTATTCTAGGTCTGGGTCTACTTCTAAACTAATAATAATACTAAAATTGCGGTTTCTCAATGACATTTATTGTTTGCCCAGCTATATTTTTGGCTAAGACCTATGCCTTTTAATTTGGAAAAAAAAACTAACTTTAGAAACAGGCTGGTAAAACAACCATCAAAGACAGAAACAAGTGCTTTTTCCCACCCTTGTTTCAGGTGATTGTTTTATTTTTTTGTTTGGTAGAGTTGTGTAGATGTAATAGAGAGACGTTTCAAAGTAAGCTCTTTTAAGCTCTCCCTGCTTCTTAACTTACTTAGATTTTTGAAATTAACAACCGACAATCATAAAAAAATATTTCACCATGCAAAACCGTCTAAGTTCATTTCCTGACTTGTCTCGCAACGGCTCTCTTCAGCTTTGCGTTGCAAGTTGCAGGAAAAAAAAATGCCTCGCGTAACGGCACCTTAATAACTTCTAAACTTAACGCAGTGTGCCGAAACATCTTACTACTTCATTAACAGAATTGAAAATAAGGCGCTGCTCACCTCTTTCACTCCCAGAGTCAATTATGGAGACGTAATGTAGTTATAACTTTAAGTCTGTGAAAGAAGTCCTATGGTGTGACCATTCCAATGAAACCTTTTGATCGGTTCTTTTGCATGATACCATTTGTTTTTCAGTACTTTACAAATGAAATTTGGGATTTTTCTTGAATTTTGACTTTAAAGGGTTAATACACGAGTCAATTTTTCTTGTAATGCAACGCTGATGAGAGCATTGCGAGACAAGTTGCTCGGGGCTGTCAGACACTCGCAACACTTTTCGCAACGAAAGTAGTGCAAAAAGGAAGAAAATATTAAATTTTTCAATTTTTCTGCAACTCGCAACGCAATCCATTTTGTTGCGAGACAAGTTGTTAAGCGGGGTGTTAAACGCGCAATTTCATCCGCAACTTGTCTCCCAATGGCTGTTGTTAGCGTTGTATTACAAGTTGCATGGAAAAATTGCCTCGTGTAAGAGTGCCTTTAATCAGCTACACTAAACTACACTAAGTAAGCGTTTAGTTTTCAGTTTTCCTTCACCTTTTTAGTTGATCCCGTCAAGCGCCTGATAATTGTCTTAAGTAAGAATCCGATAGCAAAAAGGATAACGACTAAGATTAAAAATGCCAACAAGAAGAGGTCCATAAGATAAATTTGGTAAAACGGCATATCCAGGCTGCGAGGTCTGAGGAACTGCAAGCCACCCATAGCCTGTGTGTACTCCACCCAGTCAGCGGCTTCTTTCACGGGTGGGCGTGGCAGGAGTTTGATCGAGTTGGACATTCGTACGGCTGACTCACGATAACTAAAGGAAAAGAAGATAACTGGTGAAATTTTAACAGGTTTAATACAGCAACTCAGTGTTACACAGTGCCAGTAGCAAACCTTTTCAGTCAACCAAGAGTGTCCACTAGATTTTCTACTTGTATGAATTAATCACGGCGCCATGGCCATTATCGCGCCTTCATCATTAGCGAGCGGTTTTCAATTGAGTGTCAAAAGTTATTTTACGATTGCTTTGCTATGCTTTGTGGTTGGCTAATAAATCTCGCAGTAACACCAATAATGACTTGCTCGCACGCTTTTTCCCGCGCTTGGGACCGGCTATATGCATCTGCTTCGAGTTCTGATTGGTTCATAGGATTGTTAGCGTCTTTTATGACTGAGCAGAGTGACTAGTGTGGATTTGCCTCCCATGACACTCAGTTGAAAACCACTCTATAACGGTATTGCGGCTACTACCTACCTGGGATCACTCAACATCTTGCGTATCAAGCCAACAAGCTGTTCTGAAGTCGTAGTCTCCAAGTTTATCATCTCCCCAACTCCAGCTTGCTTTACAATTAGCGCGTTATGAAACTGATCTCCGAAGAAGGGCGAACAAATCATAGGCACCGCGTGGTAAGTTGATTCCAGAATTCCATTAAGTCCTGCATGTCCTATAAATAGACGAGTCTTGGGATGGCCGAGAATGTCATTCTGTGGTAACCATGACAACAGCTTAACATTGTCACCCACTGAGAGTTTGGATTTCCCTGTAAGGATACATGCATACACACATACATGAACTTTATTTCCACACAAATTGTAGGGTAGCCAGAAGGCTAATATCTCCGTGCATGAGAGACGAAGACGTACTACACATGACTTGCTTTCCAAACAACGATCAGAGAACACGCAGTCTCATTGGATTTCCTCTTTCCCTTATTCAAAAAGAACAAAAGTGAAACATCTCAGTGAAACATCTCAGCGTCTACCAGCGTGGAAAACAGTTAAAGTTTGGATAAGAAAACTAAAAAATTGATGCACACAGGGGCGTAGCTATCTGTACGCACGTACGCACGTGCGTACCTAACAAAGTCGAAAAAAAAAGAAAGAAAGATTTGGGACTTGAAGGTGGAGAGCGGAGGTAGGGGGAGTGTTTCAAAGTTGATTGTGCGCACCTCTGAAAAAATTCTGGCTACGCCCCTGGCACATTCTTCGATTTGTGTTTGCATAAACTTTTGACTTGAACTAACGGCGTTTGCAGAGGTTTTTCTAACGGTTCACTATAGTACTCATTTATGCATATGCGTTGAGAAAGAAACTGTGACGTTAAGTGGCTTGATAAAGGACACAAAACCAGAGCCACGCACTTAGTTATACCGCGCTTAGGTGGGGGAAACAATCTGAATTGAAGTAGCTTAATAGAGGCCACGACACAAGAACGTACCCCGCATTCCTCGGATGGGTTGGAGACAATGAAATGAAAGAGTCTTGTTTAAAAGAGCAACACGAGGACAGGAACCAGCATTTAAATAATAGGCAAACAGGGGAGGAGGGGGGGGGGGGGGGGGGGGGGGAAGTTTGAGGCGCAAACTACTTATAATTAATTACCATGCATAGCGTCTCCGTTCGTGCATCAACAACAACAACTTTATTGGAGAAGTATAAACAAATGAATATTTGCCACCCGCTTGATAGTAAAATGTTGGTGCGAAAACGTAGCTAGTTTTAACACGATATGATCATGTTAAGTGTTTGTGGGGGAGTTCAATATAGTCATCGCTTTCTGAAGAATTTCAGAAAGCAATTCTGTGAATGGTATATTCTCAGAAAAAATAATGAACGTACCCTCCAACTTCGCTTTCCAAATAATCTTTTGTGGCAGTTTGGAGAATGCGTCAGCCATTATGTGTAGGATTGATTCGTTGAATCCTACAAGGTGACCCAGAATAGAACCAAATGACACTAATATCACTCCTTTGTCACCAGCTTCCAGCATAAATTGTTCCAGCTCGTTTGGTAGAGGCTTAGCAGGACTGGCGAGGAATGGACCAACAACTCGAGTGTCTATGATAAGTAAGTAAGTAAGTAAGTAAGTAAGTAAGTAAGTAAGTACAAATAACAGACATGCAATTATATAACCCTATTCGGCCTGGGCTTTTTATGAGTTCCTGAGCCTGGGGGGTGGGGAGGGGGACACATTGGGTGCAAATTTAAAAAAACATGGCTGTCAAAATCTTGTTGCCATGGAAATATCAAGTCATGTGATTAATAACTTGTCAAATGAAATTGTTGCCAGATAAATGTTAGGAAAAGCCCCCCCCCCCCCCCCCCCCCCCAAAGGCCCCCAAGGCTGAATCGGGATAAGAAATAGAGTAGTTTTGCAATTGAGTGTCGTAAAACCAAAACCAAAGTTTTTACTGTGGCCAATTACAACAGACGCAGGCAAAAAAATTAACCAATCAGAATCCGAAGCAAAATTATGTAGCCGGCGCCAAGCGCGGGAAAACGCGTGGACTATGTTACGATTGGTTTTGGTTTTAGTTCTGATTAGCTGATGAAGTGGCGCGAAAACTCTAAGCCAATTACAAAGCTAAATTACTTTGGACACTCAATCGACTGTCAATGTAACACGAAAGTGCTAATTAAAGGGACAACGTAAATGGAAAAAAGTAATAAGATAAGATAAGATAAGATATTAAGATAAGATATTAAGATAAGATAAGATAAGATAAGATAAGATAAGATAGATAAATAGATAGATAGATAGATAAGATAGGTCTGTGTATTATCATTTTTTCACTACTGTCATTTCTTTTAAATTAGGTTCCAGTCTTTCTCCATAGCATTTAAATTTTATTGTATTATATCCAACCGTCACTTCTGAAGATCTATGTTGAAGCATACGAAACGTCAAGTCATTAATCAAAGTTTTTTACAACATGCGTTGTTTTGTCATGTTTATAACCGCAGTGTGTATTTTATTGCTGTTAATAATTATATATTTAAACAGCCTAGGATTTGAACAGGGAACTGCTGTGTTGCAAATCCATCTAGTAGCCAGAGAGACCAACTTGAAAGTGGCCAACCTCGCTCACCGAACCTTTCCCTTTTATAAAAAGTTAACTTTAAATCTATTTATGAAAATCATTGATAATTCATAAAGAAAAATACAAGAGAAATGAAAATTTAAAGGGGCAGTATCACGAGGTCGAAACTTGAAAACGTCGGCCCACGTTTTCAAGTTTGATTCCGTAAATTCAAAAAGGCCGTCGAGAAGTGGAAGTATTTGTTGAATCAAAAAATCCCTTTTGATAGCCGGAAGAAAGAAAAAAATCACTTTTAACAGTGATATGTCCAAAATTCCGGTGCAAGAATAGTGAACAGTGCCGCGCGTGGAACCTCGTGATACTGCCCCTTTAATAAAGGTTTGTAAATTCTGATACAGAACAGCTATACTGCTGATACAGTCAATACTTATAGTAATGCTAAAAAAATCATGTTCATGAGATAAAATATTCGCAGCAGAACTGCATGAATATTTTAGTACAACGTCTCCGCGCCCGCGGCACGGCTGCGGCTCGGTTCGCCCTTGTTAATATCCATATAGTTCTGTAGCACTTACTTATACTTCAAAGAAGCCTCATTTTTTAAATCGTTTTTAGTTCGTGGCGTAAGTGAAAAGTTGCTTACAGTTAATGTTACATAGCTAAGTGTAATTGACCACGTTAAATAAATGATTGATTGATTGATTGATTGATTGAGAGGAAAAGTCTCGGGAACGCCACTAGGCGACGCGTTCAAGTTAGCAGGCCGGCGCATGAAGAAAAGGCGAAAATATGTTGGGTTGGCTTTGATGACCAAGTAGAAATGGCTAACTTATTACTCATGCGCGAAGCGGCATGAGGTAAGGTTTCGGCTCCGTTTTTCTTGTTATTTTTATTTTTGTGTCACGATTTTGCATGCAAATTTATGCACGCATATTTTAAATTGTGCACTTCCGGTATAGTGACTTCCGGCCACTCTCACTTCCGGCAAAACAACGTCACGACTGCGTCTTCTACAACTCTACTTACATTACTAGTGTTCACGTAAGGTATCAGATATAAGACTTAGACGAATCGCTGGCTGGTACAGGTACTGGTACAGGTACAGCCTTCATTTACAAGATATTCAATAGTAAACAACGTGGTTTACAGGAACGATGACTGAATGAAAGGAGTAATTCTTCTCCATGTCGGACATCTTCTTACCTTGTTTAAAATATATCATAAAACTTCTTACGCATGCGCATGAGTATAGGCTGTTTGGAGCCTCTTGTCTATTTATCAGTGCCATTCATGATCTGTATTGATTCATGACTCAGGTTGATTGAGTAATGAACTGATAACGACTATATACGTTATGAAAGAGGGAAGTTGAAAATACGTAAAATGTGCGCTAGCTGGGTACTTTACCATTAAAATACTCACTTGGATAAAGAGGCCTCGGATGTTCCAAACCGAAGTTCATCTGACCGATGACCATATCAACTCTACCAAGCGTTTCCTGTATGCTCTTGTTTGGTGTGATGTTATGCTTTGTTTTGATCTTGTCATAAACCGGGCACATATCTTGAGAGTAGGACAAATATAGCGAGAACCACTGCAACACATTCCTTGCCCTGCCCATAATACTCCATTCATATGAAAGAGAATAACTCAATTGTGGCACGTACGAGGGTGCTGTAGGCAAACCGACTAAAAACCCTATACTGAGAGTACATGGAGATAATAAAACATGTGGTACTGACAATTTGTCCGCGACTAAAGCCGAGCAGAGGTACAATATTTCGCCAACAACGAGATCCGCGTCCCCAGTTTCTTCCATTAACTCCGTATTGCTAAGCATGTCATCACAATAACTGGACTGCCAGGTGTAAAGTTCGGCCACCTCTTCTCTAAAACTTGGCTTACTGTTCTCTCCTGAAGCTTGTGAAGCCGTAGTCTCTGAAAGGAACCTGCTGTCGTTAAAAAAGCGAACGTGTGGATTACTTTCGGCATACTGCTGAGATGCTCCTACAAATATTGCAACCTGTGATAACGATAATAAAATCAGTTGATGCCTGCTCTATCGCTTTAAATATTACTATAGATGGTTATCACTCACGTGACCTTCAGTCCTGTGGGACTCAAATGATAGCCTGTGAACAGGCTCTCTGGTGGGATATAAGGCAAAAAAAAAAACAGCGCACGGGGAGTTTTCCCGCGGCTCGCTTCGCTCGTCGACTTTTCCTCGCGAGTTTTCTTTTCGCCGCTATCTACTTTCGTCATACCCCAACAAGGAGGCCTGTTCACAGGCTACTCAAATGACAAAGGCCATGGCCAGGCCTGGGCCATGGCGGCCATGTTGGTGTACACAACAAAAGAAGTTCATTAAAATTCTTTTGTAGTTGTACACCAACATGGCCGCTGTGACGAAACGTGCAAAACATTTCTGTGAGTTCGATGTCCGAACCCAAATCGAACGAAATCGAAAGCTCATGGTTCTATATAGTTCGATTAACTTCGGTAATCGAACTTCGAGCTATGAAGAGTCTGAACGCGTAAAACTTTAATTTTATTTGAGGGGGATATTACCGAACACCGCATCACCGCAAGAAAAGTCGACAAAACACCGTCACCGCAATATATATTTTTGTCAAGTTACTTCCCGGGGGGGGGGGGTACCCAACAAAGTTTTGTACGGGGATGCTCCGCCCCAAGGTCCAAACCCTTACCCTTTCACATACCGATTTTGACAGGAAAAGGTACCCCTTTCATATACCTTTCAATGAAAATGGTACCCCTTCATATACCTTTCATTGAAAATGGTACCCCTTTCATATAGCCTTTACTTGCGTCTGTTTGATGTATTTTGAAAGGCGCTTTTTATATACTTAAATGGCAGATTTCTTTACCCTTTTTTATACTTCAACTTGTGTTTTCCCTACCTTTTCCTATACTTCGTGAAATCCCTACCCTTTCATATACTTCAACCTGTGAAATCCCTACCCTTTCATATACCTCCAGCCTCAAAAAGGTACCCCTTTCGGGCGGAGCATCCCCGTATAGCCCATTATAGGGAGTACCCCCCCCCCCCCCCCGGGAGTTACTTATAAATGAAAACGGCTTAGGATTGGAGACCGGCAGCGTATTGAAGATTAACTAGACAGTATTGGACTGCATTTTGTTACATATTAAACATAATGGTTACCCTGGGTGCCAGAGGTTTTTATTTTTTAGTGAAAACGGCGAGTTTGAGCGGCGAAGCCGCGACAACGAGGCGCAATAAAAAGATAAGATAAGATAAGATAAGCGAGAAAAAGATAAGATAAGATAAGGTAAGATAAGCGAGAAAAAATAAAAACCTCTGGGCACTCGAGTACACAACCTCATTTCCATGCGATTTGTGGATCGGATATCTCACCAAACCGGTTTTAATCCTTGGGGACCAACGCGTGCCTGTTTTTTACATTAAATCTGGTGACAATATTCCGCGGTCGAGACAGAAATATTAAATCAAATCCACTCAGTGGAAAAGATACATCGATAACATTTTTTCACTGTAGAGTGTTGAGAAAAAGTGGAGACAGAAGATTTTATTGTCCTTGCAAACAAACTTTAATCTCAGACAAATAAGTAAACTTTGTGGATACAACCGTTTTCAAAGGCGAGAGATTTAACAAACAAAGAATCCTTGATATCCGCACGCAATTAATCCAGTACACTTATTTCTCTTCCTGTCACCTACCGGTGGTCAGCGAAATCGTTCAGCGAGAATACCTGCAGCTCCAAAGCACGCCACCGTGCTAGAGATAAAAATTTAATAGAGATAACACTTTTCCTCGTTCAAACAAAACTCTAAAGGTCACACTCCACGATAACACGAATTAATAAGTCGTGTCTGGCCTGTCAACACCTCTTTTCAAGACATCCTTGCGCTGAATAAATTTCAACAGAACTTCTTTCTGAACTGGCTTTAGTTCTCTGATATTTGAAAATTTGGATACTACAGAGTAATCCACAGCGTTTCTTAAAGATCGCAAAAAGCCGCAATTTCTATCTACGTCCGCCATTGTTGTTTGTGTGGCTTCACTTTGGGAAACCGGTTTTTCACGCGCCCGTGGCGAATTGTTCTGGTCCAGCCAATCGAAGTTGCTGTTGCATCATTAACTCCCGGTAGAGTCTGGAAACAAGTAGGAGTAACCAATCAGCGACCTAGTTCAGATTCTGAACTAGATTCTCGCATGGAAATGAGGTTGTATATTCGAGTGACCAGAGGTCCGTCTCGCGGCTTCTTCTAACCGTTTATGCGGTTAATTTTACTCATGATATTCAGAGAACGGACCTCTGGATCCAGGGTTCATAATGGTACGTGCTTTTCATAAATAAGAACGGAATAAATAACATATAGAGGCTAAATTTAGATCTGACAAGGGTCAAACAGGAAACGGCAACACCGCAGATAATTTCGTCCCACCGAAAACCGCAGACGTTAAAATGCAAACATCGCACACCGTAGAGTTTGAGATCACCGCAACACCGCAAGCTAGGATTTTATTCATCGCAACACCGCATAAAAAAATGAGTAACACCGCAAATCCCCAATGTCTCCCTCTTATTTATTTTCGCAGAAACGGCATAATTTTATTATTACGGTGTATTATTATGACAGATGAGATGCCCGCCTTGACTTAAATTAAACGGCATAATTTTATTATTACGATGTATTATTATGACAGATGAGATGCCCGCCTTCACATAATTTAAGGTGGCACGCGGCTATTAATGGCGCGGAGGCTCCCTTTTATAAATCGAATTTACGGCGTGAAAGCGTTAACCGATTTTTGTAAGTTTTGGTAGGGCGATAAAGGAGTCTTCAAACTATATAGGAAGTTAAATTTTAGTGTATATATGATAAGCGATTAAAAGTTACGGGCGTTTTTAGAACACCCCGTTTTTGAAGAAAACGCGAATATTTTCATAAAACGACGACAGATTTTTTCTAATTAAGCTCAATAAGTTCTAAGATTTCAACCTTTTTGTGAGCAATTTTCCATAAAATCGGCTGGACAGAAATTACTGCACAGTCAAATGCTGAATTTAGGCTTCGAAATGTTATGCTTGCGTATTTGCCTCAGCTGTTGCAAGAACGCTAAAATAAGGCTACAATCGCACCTTATCACTTGAAAGCTTGATATAACCGAAAACTTTGCTGAATAACCGGGAAAGATCGGAAACTCCAAGCAAAAACTATAACCAAAGAAAGAACAAGATGTTTACAGTGTGTAATTTATGAATTTGAAGAAATTCAAGTTTGTTCGACAATGAAAAAACTACCGATTTGTTTTCCGGTATTTTTAAGTATGATAACATTCAGTATATGTACAAAAGGCCTTTCCTAGTTTCGTGTGTATAGTCTCGACGAAACTCGGAGAATTCGGGTCGTCAAAATTGCTACTTCACGTCTTCTATTTCTGAATGCTTTGAAAACCCCTCGTGTTTCGTAAATTATTCAAAGTTGCCGCATTCTGGGATTTTCCACATGGGAATCACCGATCATCGTTAATACAAAAGGCCATTTGCACGATTGTAGTAAAAACTATATATTTATTCTTGCCGCCATAGAAAACAAAGCCCTTCTACGCAACAGCTGAACTGTTAAACTTCGCGCCGCATAGATTTGTTATTGTTATTATGTAAATTATTTTGTATATAAGAAGCGATGGTTAAGAATATTCTTATTGAATCCCCACCACGAAACAGGCATGTCGGGATGAAAGCGTAGTTTATTTGTTTCTTTCCTCCATAAACATATACTTCGCTCTACATTAATGTATTGAGCACTGTTTTACGAATATCCAGTTCTACACTAGAGGCAATATTTCGCAGTAAATTAACGGCGAAGTTTTCGCTCTGTATATATTTATACAGAGGCAATATTTCACATTTAATTAACTGCGAAGTTTTCGCTTTGTATGTATATTTAACAAATTTACACCGGTTTTCCGTGGTGTGGACTCTTGTTTACCACGATTTACGTCATCACATGGTCAAAATGTTGTGGACTCACGAGGCGCAGCCGAGTGAGTCAGCAACAAATTTTGACCATGTGATGACGTAAATCGTGGTAAATAAGAGTCCACACCACGGAAAACCGGTGTAAATTTGTTTTTTACAACAATATTTAGAAAAAATACAAGGAAAAATCGAAGTCTTGTTACAAAACGTGACAGCAAAGAAAGAGCAAGCGTTGTCTATAACTTTCTCGCAATCTGATTGGTTGTTTTCAAGCGCACGTGATGTTAGTGTCAGCACCGTTGTCTGGACTCTCATTTACCACTCACGTCGACCAATCAGATTGCGAGTTTAGCGGCAATTGTGGTAAATATATATCTAGCTGAATTTTTGAAAAGGTGGTCAACGAAAATTACAGCAATTTCAGTAAAACTAGCCCAAAAAAGGGTTTGTATGACCCCAATCAGCCCGAAAATCACAGAGAAGAGAGGGAAGATGGGAAAGGTTGCGTGGGGCGAGAGAAGAAAAGACTCTGTAATTTTCGGGCTGATTGGGGTCATAAAAACCCTTGTTCGGGCTATTTGTAGTGAAATTGCTGTAATTTTCGTGACCCCCTTTTCAAAAATCCAGGTATATATATATATATATATGAAGTCCGATATATATATATATATATATATATATATATATATATATATATATATATATATATATATAAAGTGTAGAACTGGATATTCGTAAAACAGTGCTCAATACATTAATGTAGAGCGAAATATATGTTTATGGAGGAAAGAAACAAATAAACTACGCTTTCATCCCGACAAGCCTGTTTCGTGGTTGCCCACTCATCAGGGGATTCAATAAGAATATTCTTTACCATCGCTTCTTATATACAAAATAATTTACATAATAACAATAACAAATCTATGCGGCGCGAAGTTTAACAGTTCAGCTGTTGCGTAGAAGGGCTTTGTTTCTATGGCGGCAAGAAGACACGAGTTCATTACGTTTGTTAAGTGTAGAAAGTTTCGGTCGGCAAATGATTAGAAATTTTTCCTTTAGGCAGAGGTTGCATCTTTTGCTTGAGCTGTTGTACGGTGAATGCGAAGACAGGATGCGCCATGAAATATAGTGTTCGATGTTGTTGTCTTTGAGAGTCCAGATGTATTTGCTTAGTTCAGTTGAGTTTCTGTGTTTAGAGTGGCGGAATGATGCGGTGTGGTTTCGGTATCTTGTTTTGAAGTCGTTTTCCGTGAGTCCGATGTATGTTTCTGTTGTGTTGTTGTCGTTGTCGTTGCGCGTGACTGTAGCTTGGTAGATGACTGATGATTGTAGGCAGTTTCCGTCGAGTGGGCATGTGTTCTTTTGTCGGCAGTTGCATGTCTTCTTGTCTTGAGTGGTATTAGAGTTAGCTGTGGCGGCGTCGTTGGCTTGCGTGGATGACTTCGTCTTCGAAATCTTTAAGCTCTTCAATGGGAGGTGGGTTCTTGGTAGATTTGAAGCCGTAGGTTTCTTTTGAGCACGGAGTTGTGTCGGGGTTGAGAAAGAAGTGGGCTTTCCAGCGCATTCTACGGAGAAACTGTTCGAGAAACTGAAGAGCTTAAAGATTTCGAAGACGACATGCTAAAGATGATCCAGTCCGTAAAATTCAAGCAAGTTAACAACCCCTTCCTTAACAAGCTAAAAGAAGACACCGACTCCATCAAAACTGAGCCCATGCTACTAATCGCCGCCGACAAAACTACGAACTTTTACAAACTAGAGCCCTCCAAGTACAACGACCTACTAGAAAAGAACATCACGAAGTCTTACAAGAAAGCGCAACCTGAGACCACACAAGCCATCCATAAACAAAACAAAGACATCGCGACAAAACTAGGAATCGACGACAGAGTGGACGCTACAGCTAACAAAGACGCATTCATAACACTTATATATATATATATATATATATATATATGAATATATATATGAAGTCCGATATATATATATATATATACAGAGGAAATATTACGCAGTAAATTAACTGCGAAGTTTTTGCTCTGTATAAATCAGTGCAGAGGCAATATTTCGCAGTAAATTAACTGCGAATTTTTCGCTCTATATATATATATATATATATATATATATATATATATATATATATATATATATATATACAGAGAAACTTATTTGCGAAATTTTAAGTTGCCTCTATAGAGGTATTTAAATGCGAAATTCGCATTTGTCTCAAGCCCGTCTGCTTTGCTACCGTCGCGTCGTAAACGGCGGTGTTTGTATCAAATACATGTTCTGGATCATTTGGAACCTATTAACGCATCTTTATCCAAGCTAGTGATGCACACATCTCAGTCATACAAGGAGAATACAACAATTTACTTTTGGCTTAATTTTGGGCGAAAGTCGTGAAATGTTTTCTGATCGCATGATGAAGAGAGCTAAGAGATTGGAAGTTCACTGTGCAGCCTCGTCGCATAATTTATTGAATTTTAAGCCAAAATCTACATTTCTTGAATCAGTTTTTCACTCCCGAATGTAACATTGCCTTTTATTTATTAGATTTGAAGCCCCAAAAACTTAACTTAATCGATTTTTCATATCCAAAACACTACCCGCTCATACAAAGCCTTTGAGCTGACAGCAAACTTTGTCTGAGTCACGAAGGGGGTCTATTTATTTTTAGTAATTGTGCGCAGCGCTATTGTCTACCGACAAAAGCACTGGAAAATTGCTAATAGCTAGTACACTATGACTATGACTATGACTCTATCTCAAACCTCGGGAGGGATGGTGAATGGTCTTTCAGACACTGAATATGGGTTGCGCAAACTGATTAGTCGAATGGCATGGCATGGCATGTCGTGGGTCTCCCAGTGTGTTTTTTTAAGCGGTTCTCTGAGTCTCGCAGTCGTCTTCTTCTCACTTTTTAAGCCTGTTCCAGGCGTTAAGTTTGTGGTTAGCGCCACGCGCCGCTGTTCGCTGCTCCCCACAATCTAAACGCCTGGAAGAGGCTACACTTTTTTTAAAATAAAACTGAATTTCTTGGGCTCGCAATAAAAAAATGCCTTTCTCGCCTTCTCCGGCAAGGTCTTTAATTTACCATTCGCCACCCCAAATATGTACTGATTTGCATACCTCGTGACCTCTCTCAGCCAGTTCTTGCCCGAGTCTGGCGGCAAACATAAAATTGCTTCTTCCAAACATAGGAAACATGACAAATTTTGCAGCCAAGCAGCTTGAAAGAAAGGCGAGGAACAGAACCGCTCGGTAAGCCGCCATCATTGTTCCAGTGACTGACAGTTTTCAACTTTTTTTCTAAAAAGAAATAAAGTAAATATTAGCCTCCTGCTGACATGTCTCTGGGTGTTAATTAAGCTCATTTTGTCACGCAAATGTCTAACGCTTAGAAACCTGGCCCCATATCCCCACGATTTATAATAACAAGAGGCTAGCTGGTAGCCTGTACTCATGCGCTTGCATAAGAACGTTTTATGGTTTATTTAACTGGGTCACGCACCCCTTCCCTCTCAACGACATGTGACATGTAAGTCTTGTTTTGTTTACATATTATAAGATATAATTTATTACGACTGAATTTGCAACTGAACTTAAACACGTTTTATAAGCATTTCTCTAAAATTAGCGACAACAGAAAGAAAAATTCAATCACAAATTGATATCTACATAAATTTCCATCGAAAAATGTAATTTCTTTTCCGGTGAAGTCCAAATGCCAGTGGCTTGACTCGGCTATTTGAAAACAAGAACGTGATTACGGGCACGCCGAAAATCACGAGGTCGCATGTCAACCAATCAGACCAGTGAAAGTCCTCCCGCGGGATACGGGAAACTTTAAAAACACAAGACATGTTTACCATTTACAAGGGAAAACCGGTTGGTCCACGGTTTGTGTAAATGGTAGCCTGCGAACAGGCTCCTGGCTCGGAGGGGCGCTATTTTCCGGCGCGAAGCGCCGGCAACGAAGGGGAGCCTGCACGCAAGTTTCAGAATATCGAATGTCTGCGTCCAAATTTTGGACGCAAACCTGGAAGTGCTGATTGGTGGATTTTAATTATTCATGATGTAATCCTAGTTTTTCATTTCCGGTAGAGAAATTATTAGAGAGATTAGAGAAATTAGAAATTAGAAATTATTGGAGAAATTTCCCCTTTTCTTTCTGTTCAGAATTATTTTTGTCCGGTACAGAGTAATGTTCTGTTTTCGAGCAACTGAAATATTTCTCAGAATCCCAGACATTCTGACGGTCCGTGTACCTTCCGTCCATTCCATTTTTATAAAAATCAAAAATGGAAAAATCAAAAATGAAAATCATTATTTGAGATTATTGAATTCAAGAAAAAGCAAAATTAAATGTCTGTTTTCAATTTTCGTCACTTTCCATCAAAACAAAAATTAAAAATGGTTTTACTATTTCGATTTTCATTCTTTCCAACTAAATCAAAATCGAAAATCGACACTCATTTATCTAAAATTTATCTGTGTAAAAAAATGAAGTCTTGGTTCCCTATACCCTTTTTCAATCAAATGGATCTAAAACGCACCATATCGTGACTGACAAATCGGAAATCAAAAATCAACTTTCAATTTTCGTTTGGATGAAAAATCAAAAATTGAAAATTGACAAAAATACCCTCAAGGGGAGGGCAGGGGAAAATGCCCATATACTAGGCTCGGTTACTAAGCAAACAAAGATGGCGGCCAAGGAATGCCTAAAATGTTCTCAATCCAAAGAGAAGAGCTCTGCAATCATAGCTACGGGTCCAAAACCTTTCCGGATGCACTGTTCTGTCGTGGTCAGACTGCAGAGATATTTCTGGAGACTTAGCAAATACTAAAATGCCAAGAACAACTGAAACGGTGAGTTTGTCAAGGTCCTCTGAATCTCCCAATTGTCCCAATTATACTGTACTTGAAGCTAAGGAAAAACCCAAATCATAATAATTAAATATAGCCTTCTTCCTGTCACCTTTGAATACTATTGTCTTTATAATGTTCCCCCCCCCCCCCCCCCCCCCCTTTTTTTAAGGCGATCTGGCGTATAATTATTTTATGGAAGAAAGGAATCGAATTATTTACATGTAAGTCTATATACCTGTAAACAGGCTCCTTTTGGGGGGTATATTAAATGTATTGGGTTGAAAATGGACCCTGTTGACAGGCTACGTCTATACCAATAAGGCGGATCATTTTGTGACGTCATTGTTTACGTATTGTGACCCATTGTTTGTTCCATAATAAACATAAGTAATGAATGGTTTACTGTGTTCTCCTGGAGCTCTCAGGAGTCAAAGTGGTGTTATTTGGCCCAGATTTAACTGAACTTTTTATTCCTTCTTAAAATCACCATATATTATCACATACATTGTACTCATATTTTTTAATTAATTTCATCTTAACAGGAAACAGAAACCAATGCAACGTGCATGAACAACAATGGGATATACAAAATGGACATAAAACCTTTAGTCAGTTATTGTGAATTAGAGAAATTTATATTTAATTTACTTTAAGTCAGTCTACAATGTCTATAAATATGTAATGTTAAATAACAACAATGTAAATATTTGTATGTTTAAACCAAAACACTCATAGTTATCAGTAAATATACCACTTAAGGTAGACATTTAAATAAGGAAACAGTAGTCTTCCAGTAAGAAGTAATCATTTAAATTTATGCTCTCCGAATTTCTGCAAGGCATTTGGAGAGCATAAATTTTGCCAGTGTTGATACCTAATTCATTTATTCTGGTACTATAGTGAAACTTCACTTTTCTGGCAGGGTCTTGGAAAATGGTTTCATGAAAAGTATTTAACAACAGGAATTGATACTTTATCCTTGGCTATAATATACTAGGTCTGAGAACAGATATTCTTTCCCACACACAACAATACTTCCACTTTCTTGTTGCTAGATATTTTATCTGGACTTGTAAAATGCAACAGAAAATCCCAAACATAGAAGGGTTTCCAAGTTTCCTGGCATCTTTCAGCGATTTAAAAAAAAAACAGCTCTTCAAATCGTTAAACCTTTTATTGTAAAAGCAAGTTTTTTAAATGAGCTTTGAAAGAAAAGATGAATGGAACACTACAATGTACAACTGGTCCTTTAAAATATTTAAGCTGACGATATATAAGTATTGTAACATTGAATATTGAATTGTACATATTGCATATAAGTATAGCATCGTATTGTAAGTAGTGTAAGCATCGCATTGTAAGTAGTGTGAGTATTGTATTGTACATATTGTAAGTAGAGTATCGTATTGCAAGTAATGTAAACATTGCACTGTAAGTAGCATAAATATTATATTGCAATTAAATGCGAGTATCACATTAGAAAAAAGGAAGTAATCATTTAGCCTACATATGTAGCATGATCCATGAGACAACTTCATATAAAATCTTGAAAGGACAATTTAAAAATAGGAAAAAAGGCTATTCTGCTCATCAGACACTGTAATGAGATATTTTAATAATTATTAAAATATATGTTGTTGGGGCACAACATATATATATATAATTAAGGCTAGTTATATTATAAGGAACTGCCTTTTTCACATAACAAATGTAAATTAGAAATCATAATAAATATTTTAACAATAAAAATGTCATATTGCAAGAACAGTAGTTTGCAAAGTCTGTTTTACAAAATATTGTGAAATGCATCTTCTTGGACCTTATAACTAATTATTCTATTATTGCACTCAACTTAGGATTTGTATTTATGAATACTCTGTGAAATGAAATGAATATAGCATATAAGTGATATCCATCAAATTGATTAACAACAGTACTTATATTTGAGAACTCTATATAGTGAAATGGCCCTCCTGAAATTAGTTAAAGGCCCACCTTCACCCAAAATGCTGTACGCGCCGTGATCGCTTTCAGTGCTGCATTTCGTGTAACACGAAATTCATGCTTGAATGCGTGCAACCAATCAGATCACGTGTATGAACAGTGGAGCATTTCAAAACAAAAACAAATGACCACAACGTTTTTTGGGTGAAGGTGGGCCTTTAACCCTGCGCTAACTTTGAACATTCATAACTTCTTTAATATGTCTTCAAACACCATCAAACTTTGTGACTTTTCCTAAAACTTATCTGGCAACAATTTGATATGACAATTTTTTGATCACGTGACTTCATGTTTCCATGGCAACAAGATTTTGACAGCCATGGTTTTTGAAATTTGCATATTTATACCTTTGAATGAAGAAAAACAATGTTTATTGGTATAAGTTTTATATTTTTACGTCATTTAGCGTTTATTTATTGGTTTTGATTATTTTGAGTGAATTTGGACTGTTTGATGGTGGATCCAAGATGGCAGCCGTATAACTAATTACCTAATAACTACGTCATATGACGTCATCGCTCCACTGTGCGGACCGCAAGGGAGACAGTTTTGGACGTACTATGTACCCTCTAGGTTTCATTGTCATAGCCTTAATGTTCTTGAAGTTACGAGGGGGGGGGGGAGACTCAGACTCAGAAACTCAAAAAAAGCCCAGGCTGAATAGGGTTAAGTCATTGTTTACTACTTTATAAAAATGTCATTGAGATTAGTAAAATTGATATTGAATTCATTTGAGTGTCTTGAAGCTATTATGTCTTGACCACTTAAAGGGTCAGTGCCAAACTCTGGCCAGAAGGAAGCTGTCCCCCTCTATCTTCATAGTACTCTACGGCTTCATCTCTTGTTGGGACTAGCTAGTCCCTCAGTCATGGGATCTATTTTCTCATTTTGGGCCTGTAAATCATTTGTTGTGCCTTTTCCTGCAATACAGAAATACAAGGCTCAGCAAAAAAAGCTCTAAATATCCCCAATTTTTCTACATACACGTATCTTCACATTTTCTAAATATCCTGGAAACTTTTCAATATTTAAAAAAAATATACGGATACTTGTAGCTAGGCCAAGTTATTGGTATCTAATACAGTTGGATTGTGTCTTTAAGTTGTTCCAGTTTTAAGGTAAATAAAGTGCAAGAAACAGTTGAAAACAGCTTTTGCTTATGGGGCAAACAATGAGGTCACAAGATGATCCGCCTTAAAAGACGTAGCCTGTGAACAGGCTCCATTTTCAACCCAATACTATTACATTTAATACCGGTATACAACCCCCCCCCCCCCCCAGGGGGGGGGGGGGAGGTACTCAACAAAGTTTTGTATGGGGATGCTAAACCCCGAGTTCCAAACCCTTACCCTTTCATATACCGATTTTGACAGAAAAGGTACCCCTTTCCTATACCTTTCATTGAAAATGGTACCCCTTTCATATACCTTTCAATGAAAATGGTACCCCTTTCATATACCTTTCAATGAAAATGGTACCCCTTTCATCAGAGCCTTTACGTGCGTTTGTTTGATATATTTTGAAAGGCCATTTTTATGATACTTGAATGGCAGTTTTCCCTACCTTTTTTATGCTTCAACGGCGTGGCTTCGCTTCCCTGTCCTATTCTTCGTGAAATCCCTACCCTTTCATATACTTCAACTCGTGAAATCCCGACCCTTTCATATACCTCTAGCCTCAAAAAGGTACCCCTTTCGGGCGGAGCATCCCCGTATAGCCCATTATAGGGAGTACACCCCACCCCCCCCGGGAAACAACCCCAAAAGGAGCCTAGTATATAGTAATAGACTTACATGTAAATAATTCGATCCCTTTCTTCCATAAAATAATTATACGCCAGATCGCCTAAAAAAAGGGGGGGAGGGGGGCATTATAAAGACAATAGTATTCAAAGGTGACAGGAAGAAGGCTATATTTAATTATTATGATTTGGGTTTTTCCTTAGCTTCAAGAACAAGTATAATTGGGAGATTCAGAGGACCTTGACAAACTCACCGTTTCAGTTGTTCTTGGCATTTTAATATTTGCTAAGTCTCCAGAAATATCTCTGCAGTCTGACCACGACAGAACAGTGCATCCGGAAAGGTTTTGGACCCGTAGCTATGATTGCAGAGCTCTTCTCTTTGGATTGAGAACATTTTAGGCATTCCTTGGCCGCCATCTTTGTTTGCTTAGTAACCGAGCCTAGTATATGGGCATTTTCCCCTGCCCTCCCCTTGAGGGTATTTTTGTCAATTTTCAATTTTTGATTTTTCATCCAAACGAAAATTGAAAGTTGATTTTTGATTTCCGATTTGTCAGTCACGATATGGTGCGTTTTAGATCCATTTGATTGAAAAAGGGTATAGGGAACCAAGACTTCATTTTTTTACACAGATAAATTTTAGATAAATCAGTGTCGATTTTCGATTTTGATTTAGTTGGAAAGAATGAAAATCGAAATAGTAAAACCATTTTTAATTTTTGTTTTGATGGAAAATGACGAAAATTGAAAACAGACATTTAATTTTGATTTTTCTTGAATTCAATAATCTCAAATAACGATTTTCAGTTTTGATTTTTCCATTTTTGATTTTTATAAAAATGGAATGGACGGAAGGTACACGGACCGACGAGAACTTTTAATAACTCGGAGATGGTTTTCGGCTAACTGTAACAAAACAACGTACTATTATTTATAATGATTTTATCCGCTTCAAGGTATTAAATTGCAGAGACTGAAAGTATGGTAATTTTTGGAGTTTCTCCGTGAGACATGGTGCTCGCGAGCGACCGAGTGCCTAGATTTAACGTGCATCATTTGTTTACCTTGATTTTAAATTTTGACTTCCGGAGCACGCTGATTGGTTAAAATTTGACAGTTGACGAGCTAAGCAATCCGCGGGTTTTAGCTTGTGGGCGGCAGCCGCGATTTTGAAGGATGCGTGCAGGCTAGCGCCCCTCCGAGCCAGGAGCCTGTTCGCAGGCTATGTAAATGGCAAGCAAAACTCCAGAAAGGGAAATTCCGTTTGAGATTGGCGTGTACCATTTACCATTTGACACCAGAAACAAGCTGAGTAACCACGCTTACGCATCAAAACTGGCGCAGGGTCTGGAACTGGTAGATAAAAGCAAATGGTACACACATTTCCGTTCGGAAATTTCGGTTGGAAATTTTGGACTACCTTTCAAGACGTTCCGTTCATTTCGGAAATTTTCCGGTCGGTCGAGCCAAAATTGTCTTACCATTTACATTCTGACCGAAATTTCCGGAATTTTTGGGTAAATGGTACCTTACCTTGACTCATGCCGCTATGCGCATGAGTAAATACACGATTAATCTTTTATTGGGACTTAGTACACAGGCGGCCCAAGTTCACTATCAGATAACCGCGACGTGACCCTTGCTTTATGAGCAGTATTGTGTTACAAAAGTTTCATTTATAAAGGTTTGTATGGGAATGCAACGGTTTTGTTTTAAAAGTTAAAAATTCGAATGTTTTGTGAATAACATTGACTTACCCTGTTGCTGTGTTGTATTCTTTGTTATTTGCCTGTTCCTCGGGGCGATTTAACACGATTTCGGCGAATTATCGTCATTTCGGTGTTCCACTGCTAAGAAAAAGACGTCTTCTCAGAAGTTTTCTCGCGGCTTCGCCACTCGTTGATCGGCCTTCGGCAGGCACTCACGAAGCTCGCCGCGAGAATACCTCTGGTACCCAGGGTATTTATCATGAGGTCTATTTGCAGTTTGGAAAAGAACTTGTAATCTGTTTAATACATTTCTCATTAAGGTCCTGAAAACATTCTGTGGCAAATTCTGTTTTATGTAAAAATATTTATTATGTTTATTACACCAAGAGATTATAATTGGACAGAGAGGGAGTTTAGGGGCCTGGGCTGGGATATCTTATTAATTACAAAAAGTTATTTTTAGTAACAATGCGGACCAATGCGAAAACATTTTTCAGTGAGCTGGTGACTTCCGGAAGACTTGTTTTCTTGAATCAGCGCGGAGCCAACAAATTAAAAAATGGCGACCATCGCGGTGGTAATTTCGCATGTGAAAAAGAAAGTAAAATGGTCCTGTTTGAGCAAAGAACGTTATATAGTACCACAGCGGCTAGCCTGCGAATACAGCCGCCTCTCATCGCTCCCGGCCGGCCGATGAGAGGCGGCTGTATTCGCAGGCTACTTAACAAATTTACACCGGTTTTCCGTGTACCACGATTTACGTCATCACATGGTCAAAATGATCCATACAGTTTTCTTTTTCACATACTCCGTTATAGACCCCCATTATCCATACAGTTTTCTTTTCCACATACCCCATTATAGACCCCAGGATCCATACAGTTTTCTTTTCCACATACCCCATTATAGACCCCATGATCCATACAGTTTTCTTTTCCACATACCCCATTATAGACCCTCATGATCCATCCAGTTTTCTTTTCCACATACCCCATTATAGACCCCCATGATCCATACAGTTTTCTTTTCCGCATACCCCATTATAGACCCCCATGATCCATCCAGTTTTCTTTTCCACATACCCCATTATAGACCCCCATGATCCACACAGTTTTCTTTCCCGCATACCCCATTATAGACCCCCATGATCCATTTAACAAATTCACACCGGTTTTCCGTGGTGTGGACTCTTATTTACCCCGATTTACGTCATCACATGGTCAAAATGTTGTGGACTCACGAGGCGCAGCCGAGTGAGTCAGCAACAAATTTTGACCATGTTATGACGTAAATCGTGGTAAATAAGAGTCCACACCACGGAAAACCGGTGTAAATTTGTTTTTTACAAAAATATTTAGAAAAAATACAAGGAAAAGTCGAAGTCTTGTTACAAAACGTGACAGCAAAGAAAGAGCAAGCGTTGTCTATAACTTTCTCGCAATCTGATTGGTTGTTTTCAAGCGCACGTGATGTTAGCGTCAGCACCGTTGTCTGGACTCTCATTTACCACTCACGTCGACCAATCAGATTGCGAGTTTAGCGGCAATTGTGGTAAAAATAGATTTTCCATCTGTCTTAAAACACAAACAGTTGCATATGGGGCGCCAAAGTGGACAAATATGCCATTTTAAAAACATTCCTTTCTTATGACATCAATATGGCCTAAACTCAAGATTTTTGTCCTCAATTTACAAATTAGATTCTAACTTAATAATATTTATGCTCGTTTTAGTATATTCCTTCCAAACTCTATAATTACGTGCTGATTGCGAAAAAAATGCGTTGCAAGTACAAAAAGATTGTTGTAATATCTACAACACTGACAACATGCCTCTATAGAGTTGACGTCTCTACCGTCGAGGAAGAGGCGACTTAGAGATTCAGAGATTTCTAGAAACTACTCAAGCAGTTCTTGGTCAAATTGCAAGTTTCCATCAAGAATGCGAGACACAGCAGATACAAACCTGGCTGATTTAGAAAACGCAGCAAAATGAGGGTGGCAGGCCGAAGGCCTACACGGACTCTTACCTCATGTTTTAAATATCATTTGCTACTTCTATATGTTTTAAACTGGTATTCTACATTTAGTTTGTAAAAGAGGATTTTAGTTTAGACTGAGTTTTCAAACCTTTAAGAAGCCGCGTGCAATGGACTAGAGGTCAAGTTTATCTGTTGTGGCTCGTGGCGTGTTGCGCTTGTAGATTTTGACCTCATTTTAGTGTCCGTTTTTTTGCCTGGCAGTTGTTGTGTTGTTTTCGCCATTAATATTGGCATGTAGATTTTTATGTAGGAAAGGCATGTTGTAGATACTACTCTTTAATATTTCACAACTTCAAAAATTGGCGCCAACTGTAAACGGCTATTGGATCCGCAAGATACCCTTGGCCAGCACAGCTCCGAGTAGCATAAATTTGCATGTTAATTAGAAAGTTTTTTTTAATTAGCACGATTATTTTTTTTTACTCGGCAAGTCAAATATTTTTTTAACTGAGAAGAGAATAATTTGCATACAAATGAGAATGCATTTTTTTTTCAATCAGGATGTATTTTGTAATTAAGAATAGAATAATTTTTCATTCTTATTACAGGGATTTTTTAAACTGGGCATGGAACAAATTTTAATTATGATGTTTTCTTATATACCATGTATTTTTTTTAAATAGTTAATTACATCCAATATACTTTTCAATTAGACCGAATCTTTTCGTACTTAACGCATTAATATTTCGCAATCAGCACACAATTTTAGAGTTTAGAAGGAAAATACTAAAATGAGCATAAATATTTCATTAAATTAGAATCTAATTTGGTAATTGAGGACAAAAATCATCTTGAGTTTAGGTCATATTGATGTCATAAGAAAGGATTTTTTAAAAGGCATATTTGTCCACTTTGGCGCCCCATGGGAAGATTGTGTTGTCCATTTATACGTGTTTGTTCATTCATTACCGAATAGATTGAAGCGATTTTATGTAAATAAAACAAGTCTTGGATTTTATAGTACAGTTCTATCTTCACTCGCATCGCCTTATGCAAATATGTTTGTGTATTTTTGCAATTTTAATTTTAAAATCAGTTTCCCGGACAATTTTTGACAAGCAACAAGTGTATTTTATTCGGAAAGTCAGTATTCTAGATGTACGGAGAAAAAGTTGTTTTTGTGAACTTTGTACGGTCTAAATGTACTGTGCAGACGGTTGTGTAATATTGTTTTTGAGAAATGCTAAAATTGAAAAATAGCCCGCGTGGTCAATCTTAATTCTTGAGCTTCCGACCTTTCACCGTAGTTAAGTTTCACCTTAGTTAGGCTTGTTCACAGAGCGACGCTGTTAGGCTCAGCCTATCTATATATTAGACCCCCATGATTATACAGTTCTCTTTCCCGCGTACCCCATTATAGACCCCAATGATCCATAGTTTTGTTTTCCACATACCCCATTATAGATCCCCATGATCCATACAGTTTTCTTTTCCACATACCCCATTATAGACCCCATGATTCATACAGTTTTTTTTTTCCACATACCCCATTATAGGGGTGATGTCGCAGCTCTTAGAAGGTCTCACACCATTGGCTTGCCACCCTTAGACCTAACAATAGGACAAACAACACAACAATGGACCCTAACCCTAAAAACAATAGCAGCTGTGTTTTACAAGGCCAATGAAAATAGAGGCTTCTAAGAGCTGCGACCCTACCGCATTATAGACCCCAGGATCCATACAGTTTTCTTTTCCACATACCCCATTATAGACCCCCATGATCAATACAGTTTTCTTTTCCACATACCCCATTATAGACCCCCATGATCCATACAGTTTTCTTTTTCACATACTCCATTATAGACCCCCATTCGCCGTCCATACAGTTTTCTTTTCCACATACCCCATTATAGACCCCAGGATCCATACAGTTTTCTTTTCCACATACCCCATTATAGACCCCCATGATCCATACAGTTTTCTTTTCCACATACCCCATTATAGACCCTCATGATCCATCCAGTTTTCTTTTCCACATACCCCATTATAGACCCCCATGATCCATACAGTTTTCTTTTCCGCATACCCCATTATAGACCCCCATGATCCATCCAGTTTTCTTTTCCACATACCCCATTATAGACCCCCATGATCCACACAGTTTTCTTTCCCGCGTACCCCATTATAGACCCCCATGATCCACACAGTTTTCTTTCCCGCATACCCCATTATAGACCCCCATGATCCATTTAACAAATTCACACCGGTTTTCCGTGGTGTGGACTCTTATTTACCCCGATTTACGTCATCACATGGTCAAAATGTTGTGGACTCACGAGGCGCAGCCGAGTGAGTCAGCAACAAATTTTGACCATGTGATGACGTAAATCGTGGTAAATAAGAGTCCACACCACGGAAAACCGGTGTAAATTTGTTTTTTACAATAATATTTAGAAAAAAATACAAGGAAAAATCGAAGTCTTGTTACAAGACGTGACAGCAAAGAAAGAGCAAGCGTTGTCTATAACTTTCTCGCAATCTGATTGTTTTTTTTTTTTCCAAGCGCGCGTGATATTAACGTCAGCACCGTTGTCTGAACTCTCATTTACCACTCACGTCGACCAAACAGATTGCGAGTTTAGCGGCAATTGTGGTAAAAAGGTTTCTTTTCCACATACCCCATTATAGACCCCCATGATCCACACAGTTTTCTTTCCCGTGTACCCCATTATAGACCCCTATGATCCACACAGTTTTCTTTCCCGCATACCCCATTATAGACCCCCATGATCCATTTAACAAATTCACACCGGTTTTCCGTGGTGTGGACTCTTATTTACCTCGATTTACGTCATCACATGGTCAAAATGTTGTGGACTCACGAGGCGCAGCCGAGTGAGTCAGCAACAAATTTTGACCATGTGATGACGTAAATCGTGGTAAATAAGAGTCCACACCACGGAAAACCGGTGTGAATTTGTTTTTTACAATAATATTTAGAAAAAAATACAAGGAAAAATCGAAGTCTTGTTACAAGACGTGACAGCAAAGAAAGAGCAAGCGTTGTCTATAACTTTCTCGCAATCTGATTGTTTCTTTTTTTCAAGCGCGCGTGATATTAACGTCAGCACCGTTGTCTGAACTCTCATTTACCACTCACGTCGACCAATCAGATTGCGAGTTTAGCGGCAATTGTGGTAAAAAGTTTTCTTTTCCACATACCCCAATATAGACCCCCATGATCCATACAGTTTTCTTTTCCGCATACCCTATTATAGAACCTCATGATCCATACAGTTTTCTTTTCCATATACCCCATTATAGACCCCCATCATCCATACAGTTTTCTTTAAGGAGAGTCTCAATCAGCCATTGGGCCCCATCTCAAAGAAACTTGTTTGAATCACTATGAATACCAATTTCACTTGATTTTATTTTTCATAAACTGGTGACTTTTTCCTACAACACTAGTGCTACTATTTTACGTCTAAGTCTACTTCTAAACTAATAATAATAAAATTGCGGTTTATCCATGACATTAAATGTTTGTTCAGTTATATTTTTACTAAGACATGCTTTTTAATTTGAAAAACAAAACTAACCTTGTGAAACACACTGATAAAACAATTATCAAAAACACAAACAAGTGTTTTTTTCCCGC
Organism: Cladopsammia gracilis; assembly: GCA_022457155.1. Classification (NCBI taxonomy): domain Eukaryota; kingdom Metazoa; phylum Cnidaria; class Anthozoa; order Scleractinia; family Dendrophylliidae; genus Cladopsammia; species Cladopsammia gracilis. Next base: position 474,962 of record JAJGOT010000183.1, on the reverse strand, counting down.
CCTTATTTCGAGTGATTGTTTTGTTTTTTTGTTTGGTGGAATCTTGTAGATGTAAGAGAGAGACTTTTTCAAAGTATGCTCTTTTAAGCTCTCCCTGCTTCTACTAACTGAGATTTTTTAAATTAACAACCGACAATCATAAAAAAGCTCTTAATATTTTACCATGCAAAACCGTCAAGTTCATTTCTGTGACCATCTAAAATCAAGGCCTTCATGTAATTACTTCTAAACTTAATGCAGTGTGTCAAAACATCTTACTATTTCATCAACAGAATTGAAAATCGCCGCCTGAATTTAAGGCGCTGTTTAATACACGAACAGTTTTTCTTGCAACTTGTAACGCAACGCTGACGAGAGCATTGCGAGACAAGTTGCTCGTGGCTGTCAGACGCTCGCAACGCTTTTCGCAACGAAAGCGATGCAAAACGAGAGAAAATATTAAATTGTTCAACTCACTCGCAACACCGTGTGTTGAATTTTTTGTTGCGAGACAAGTACAAGTTGATAAGAGGGGCGTTGAACGCACAACTTGTGTCTCGCAACGGCTGTTGTCAGCGTTGCATTACAAGTTGCATGGAAAAATTGCCTCGTATAAGAGTGCCTTTAATCAGCTACACTAAGAAAGCGTTTCGTTTTCAGTTTTCCTTCTCCTTTTTAGTTGATCCCGTCAAGCGCCTGATAATTGTCTTAAGTAAGAATCCGATAGAAAAAAGGATAACGACTAAGGTTAAAAATGCCAACAAGAGTATGTCCATAAGATAAATTTGGTAAAACGGCATATCCAGGCTACGAGGTCTGAGGAACTGCAAGCCACCCAGAGCCTGCGTGTACTCCACCCAGTCAGCGGCTTCTTTCACGGGTGGACGTGGTAGGAGTTTGATCGAGTTGGACATTCGTACGGCTGACTCACGATAACTAAAGGAAAAGAAGATAACTGGTGAAATTTTGATAGGTTTAATACAGCAACTCAGTGTTACACAGTGCCAGTAGCAAACCTTTTTAGTCAACCAAGAGTGTCAACTAGATTTTTTTACGCGCATGAATTAATCACGGCGCCATGGCCATTATCACGCCGCCATCATTAGCGAACGGTTTTCAATTAAGTGTCGAAAGTTATTTTGAGATTGCTTTGCTATGCTTTGTTTTTGGCTAAAAAAAATCTCGCAATAACACCAATAATGACTTGCTCGCAAGCGTTTTCCCGCGCTTGGGACCGGCTATATGTATTTGCTTCGAGTTCTGATTACTTCTGACTGGTTCATAGGATTGGTTCATCGTCTTTTATGACTGGGTAGAGTGTTGTGATTTTGCTTCCCACGACACTCAGTTGAAAACTACTCTATAACGGCGTTGCGGCTACTACCTACCTGGGATCACTCAACAGCTTGCGTATCAAGGCAACAAGCTGTTCTGAAGTCGTAGTCTCCAAGTTAATCATTTCCCCAACTCCAGCTTGCTGTACAATTAGCGCGTTAAAAAACTGATCTCCGAAGAAAGGCGAACAAATCATCGGCACAGCGTGGTAAGTTGATTCCAGAAGGCCATTAATTCCTGCATGTCCTATAAATAGACGAGTCTTGGAGTGGCCGAGAATGTCATTCTGTGGTAACCATGACAACAGCTTAACATTGTCACCCACTGAGAGTTTAGATTTCCCTGTTAGGAGAGATGAAGACGTACATATGACTTGCCTTCTAAACAACGATCAGAGAACACACAGTCTCATCGGATTTCCTCCTTCCCTTATTCAAAAAGAAAAAAATTGAAACATCTCATGGCATGGTGGAAAACAGTTAAATTGGATACGAAAACTCAAAAATTGATGCATATTCTATAGCTAAGAGTTGTGTTTGCAAAACGTTTGACTTGAACTAACGGAGTTTGCAGAGTTTTTTCTAATGGTTCGCTATAGCACTCATTTGTACATATGCGTTGAAAAAAGAAACTGTGACGTTAAGTGGCTTGATAAAAGACACAAAACCAGAGCCGCACCCAGTTATACAGCACCTAGGTGGGGGAAACAATCTGAATTAAAGTAGCTTGATAGAGGCCACGACACAAGAACGTGACCCGCATTCATCGGATGGGTTGGAGACAATGAAGTGAGAGAGTTTGTTTAAAAGAGCAACACGAGGACAGAAACCAACTTTTAAATAATAGGCAAACAGGGGGAAAGTTTAAAGCGCAAACTACTTATAATTAATTACCATGCATAGAGTGCCCGTTCGCGCATCAACAACAACAACTTTATTGGAGAAAAAGAAACAAATGAATATTTGCCACCCGCAAACACAACCTCGTTCCCAGGGTTTCTCTTCTTCCCGCAGGGCGGGAAGAAGAGAGACCCTGGGAACGAGGTTGCCGCAAACAAGATACAAGTGCTATTCGAGGCGAGACAAATTGCATACTTTCGGGTAGTGCAGTGTTTAATACAACAAAACAGAAGCTTTTCTGCAGAGTAATGAATTTCAGCTATTTAAGGGATGAGTAAAATGTAGGTGCGAAAAAGTTGCTAGTATTGACACGATCTGATCATGATCAGTGTTTAGGGGGAGTTCAATATAGTCATCGACTTTCTGAAGAATTTCAGAAAGCAATTCTGTTTATGGTATGTTCTCAGAAAATCAAAAACAAAACAAAAACGTACAAAGCAAAGTGTTAACATGAGCATTCAATAAACGTACCCTCCAAATTCACTTTCCAAATAACCTTTTGTGGCAGTTTGGAGAATGCGTCAGCCATTATGTGTAGGATTGATTCGTTGAATCCTACTTGATGACCCAGAACAGAACCAAATGACACTAATATCACTCCTTTGTCACCAGCTTCCAGCATAAATTGTTCCAGCTCGTTTGGAAGAGGCTTAGCAGGACTGGCGAGGATTGGGCCAACAACCCGAGTGTCTATGATAACATAAAAATACAATAAAATAAATGCAATTATATAAGAAATAGAGTGGTTTTGCAATTGAGTGTCGTAAAACCCAAACCAAAGTTATTACTTAAGGAGACCAGCGTCTGGGACCGCACGGCGGACGGACGCGCTTAGAAGAGCTCCGCACACGCTTTTACAAAAAATGCAAATTTTAACAACCAACAACAAATATCTCAGTTCTACATCCAACTTCGCAGATGTTAGAATGGCTCGCTCCATTCTTCTCGCCGGCTTCGCCGCCAAGATACTCGCGCGATACCCCCAAACAAGTGAGCCTGCTCACAGGCTAATACTGAAAGTGCTGTTCTGCACAATGGGTATACAACTAACTACTTTTAACTAACAAGAGAAGATAGACAAGGTTGTCTCCTCTCCCCTTACCTTTTTATATTGGGAGCAGAGATCTTGGCAGCCCGCGTAAGGCAAGAAACAAATATTGAAGGCATTAAAATCTTTGAAACAGAACATAAAATATGTCAATTTGCCGATGATACATCACTTTTCTTAAAAAACGCAACCTCAGCTAATAATGCAATTCAAGTTCTTGATGCCTTCGACAATATATCTGGTCTTAAACTTAATATGGGAAAAACTAAAGCAATATGGCTCGGGTCATGGAGGCTTAATTAGGACAAGCCGCTAGCTCTGAATTGGGTGAACGAACCTGTACGAGTTCTTGGGATCTTTATTTCATACAATGACAAAGGAAACAATAAGAAAAATGTACTGAGCAAATCTTAACACGAAACTCGACATATGGAGAAGTCGCAAACTTTCGTTATTCGGTAAATGTCTTATTGTAAAAGGTTTGAGGATCTCCCAGTTGGTTTATTCAGCATCTATGCTTGATGTCATTGCAGAAGACACCTCTAGAGTTAAGAAGTTTCTTTTTAACTTTATTTGGAATAAGAAACAGGGCGAAATTAAGAGAGATGTCATGTGCCAAGACTATAGTAATGGAGGCCTATGTGCTCCCAATCCAAACGTTCTTTTTAAATCATTACGGTTAGCCTGGATTTCAAGACTTCTGGTGACGGACAAAATTGAGATACAGTCATGGAAATCTATCCCAACTCACTTTTTTCACAAATATGGAGGTCTCAATTTTCTTCTTCACTGTAATTACGGCTCCAATTTTTTGAAGGAATCCGAAATTTCACTCAATAGACGAAAAACTGGCTAATTTCCAAGAACTTAGGACCTTATATCAATAAAACAACGGCAAAGATTTAATTCTCTTCAATAACAAAGACATCCTGATCAACGGAAAGAGCTTTTTCTACCCAGAATGGAAGGAGAAAGGAGTCGTTTTTATCCATGACGTGTTAGATAACTGTGGAAAATTATTGTCCTTCAATGCATTCCAAACAAAATTCTACACAAAATCTAATTTTTTGAGCTCCTGACCTACAAGTGGTCTCGGCGATCCCTAAGCATTTTCTTCAAAATTCTAGATCTCTAAGCACAAGAAATATATTTATAGACGATGATACAACCTTTCAGCTGTCTCCTTCGTTAATTATTGATCTATATAAAACGAAATCTAAGGACTATTACTGGCTTTACATCAGTGCAACCACCATCCAAGCCACGGGACCAAGAAAATAGAAGAAAGAACTAAAACTAAAGAATATAGAATGGACATCAATATTTAATCTCATAGGAAAAGTATGCCGAGAGAACAAACTAAGAGAATTATATTTTAAATTAATTCATAGATTAACTGTTGCTAAAAAGGAGCTATATACATATGGTCTAGAAGACGTAAACAATTACTTTTATTGGTAGTTTCTTGGTGTTGCAGATGGTGTGATCACCAAATGACGTAAAACAAAAGATTCAAAAGACACTGAACAATACCCACACCACAACACAAAAGCTAACCAACAATGGCTTCCGCAACACCAAGAAACAGCCCTTTTATTGTGGAGGACTTGAATCGATTACCCATACTTTTGTTGAATGTTATTCGTCTCAAACGTTCTTTGATAGAATTATTCACTGGTTTATCAAGAAATACCACTCCACCTTTTCTCCAACACCTTTAGAAAAACTTTTTGGAATAGCAACTAACAGCAGCAGCAACGCTGTACAGCAACGCTGTACTGTGCTAAAATTAAATTTCTGCCTATTATTTGGAAAATATTACTTAATATACAACCAGAAAATGCACTCATGCAGAGCAATGTAGCTTCAACCATTTTATCTCAATGATGGAACAAAAGATACACATTGAAAATCATATACATATACAGAAAAAGTAAATGGTGTGAAGATGTTTTAATCTTCTGCGCAACTTATTCTTTGCCTCTTTTTTTCAATTCTTGATGTGGGTTATGTTGTTTTCAACTATTATTACTTTTTTTGTTATTGTTATTATTATCATTACTATTATTACTTTATTATAATAACTTATTATTTAAATTACTAGTTTTAGTGTTTACGTATCTTGTAACTCTTATTATCGTAAGCGTTTGTTGTTTGTGTTATGAATAAAACATCAAGATAAGGTTATTACCACCGCTGACACCAATCACACAGACGCAGATCATCAAATGAACCAATCAGAATCCGAAGCAAAAATATGTAGCCGGCGCCAAGCGCGGGAAAACGCGTGGAGTAAGTTAAGATTGGTTTTGATTTTAGTTCTGATTAGCTGATGAAGTGACGCGAAAACTTTTAGCCAATATCCCATTTCCGAGTTGCTCTTAGCCTCCTTTTCAAACCGTATTGAATTATTTTGCACTTGGCCTCGGTTTGAAAAGGAGGCTAAAAGCAACTCGATCGGAAATGGGCTATTACAAAGCGTTTTAATGAAAAAGTAAACCGATCGCTAAATTACTTTGGACACTCAACTAAAGAAAACCGATCTAAAATAAATAAATCACTTGCAATCGACTGTCAACGTATTTAACACGAAAGTGCTAATTAAGGGACAACTTAAATGAAAAAAGTAATAATAATATATATTTAAACAGCCTAGGATTTGAACAGGGGCGCCAATCACAGACATCGTTTGGACACCTACGACCCCGCTCGAACAGGGGACTGCTTGTTGCAAATCCATCTAGTAGCCAGAAAGACGAACTTGAACGTAGCCAACGTCGCTCACCGAGATCTTCCCTTTTCTAAAACATTAACTTTAATCTATTTATGAAAATCAATACAGTTCTGCCGCACTTACTTATACTTCAAAGAAGTCTCACTTTTTAATCGCTTTTAGTTCGTGGCGTAAGTGAAAAGTTGCTAACAGTTAATGTTAAATAGTGAAGTGTAATTGACCATTTGACCACGTTAAATAAATGATTGATTGATTGATTGATTGATTGATTGATTGATTGATTGATTGATTGATTGATTGATTGATTGATTGATTGATTGACTGACTGATCAATTGAGAGGAAAAGTCTCGGGAACGAGGTTGCACCCTAGCCACTAGGCGATGCCTTCAAGTAAGCATGCCGGCGCATGAAGAAACGGCGAAAATTTGTTGGCTTTGATGACCAAGTAAGAAAATATACTTTGGTCGCGACAAAACGTGGCGATGAGTACTATCAGTGCATATTCTTGATCTGCATTGATTCATGACTTGGGTTGATTGAGTAATGAACTGACAACGACTAGTGTTGTTTACTGTTTTAACATGATGTGATTTGTATGTTTTAAATTACGTCGGATATACGACGCGTCATTTGTTTCAACGCATTGTTGATCATCGATACTCTGCCATTGGTCGCCACCTGAGAGATACCCATGGGAACATTGACTTACTCAATGAGAGCCAGTTTAGAATGCTTAAAAATGTAGCACGAAATGGAATTGTCTTGTTTATGAAATGTTCAGAATGTTGAACATAAAAACAATAAGACCCAATTTAAACACCCAGAGAGACTCCATTAGGGCCAAACTCTTTGTTTGACTTTCAATGCCTTTTAATATAGTCATCTTTTTACTATATATACTAGATTTCATTATTTTATTCTCACTTGATAATGACGTTCTGGAAACGTCGAAACGTCGTGTTATGTTTCATAATATTTTATCGCAGGTTTTTATTGTCAAAATCCAAAGAGCAATTGAAAACAAATTATATTCCTATTTTTGGACCTTAGTAAAGCCTTTGATACAGTAGATCATAGCATTCTCTTAGGCCCATTTCAAACGTCGAACTTCACATGTGCCGAACCTAATGCAAATGAGCAAAATCTATTGTTCTTGCTCATTTGCATTAGGTTCGGCACATGTGAAGTTCGACGTTTGAACTGGGCCTTAGCTAAACTTGAACACTACGGAATACGTGACTTAGTGGTTCCATTCATACTTAACTAACAGGCAGCAATTTGTTTCTATGAATGATGCAGACTCAGACACATTGCAAATAACATGTGGGGTACCACAAGGCTCTGTGTTGGGCCCACTGTTGTTCCTTATTTATATCAATGATTTCACCAATTCTTCATCTATTTTTGACTTTAATTCAGTTTGTTTGCAGATGATTCTAATCTGTTTTACTCGCATAGAGATATACAGCATCTTGAGCAAACGATCAATCGGGAACTTGGTGAAACTAATACAATAATATTTATGTATACGTCTTTAAAATTTTATAGTACGAATAAACGTTGTTGTTGTTGAAAGAGGAAAGTTGAAAATTGGTAAAATGTGCGCTACGCTGGATGCTTTACCACCAATATATACTCACTTGGATAAAGAGGCCTCGGATGTTCCAAACCGAAGATCATCTGACCGATGACCATATCAGCTCTACCAAGCGTTTCCTGTATGCTCTTGTTCGGTGTGATGTTATGCTTTGCTTTGATCTTGTCATAAACAGGGCACATATCTTGAGAGTATGACAAATATAGCGAGAACCACTCCAACACATTTCTGGCCCTGTCCATAATACTCCAGTCATTTGGAAGAAAATCACTCAATTGTGGCACATACGAGGGTGGTATGGGCAAACGGAGTAAAAACCCTGAATTAAGAGTACCTGGAGATAATAAAACATGTGGTACTGACAATTTGTCTGCAACTAAAGCCGAACAGAGGTACAATAATTCACCAACAACGAGATCCGCATGCCCAGTTTCTTCCATTAACTCCGTATTGCTAAGCATGTCATCACAATAAAAGGACTGAAAGGTGTAAAGTAGGGTCAACCCTTCTCTAAAGCTTGGCTTCCCCTTCTCTCCTGAAGCTTGTGAAGCCGTACTCATTGAAAGGAAGTTGCTGTCGTTGAAAAAGCGAACGTGTGGATTACTTTCGGCATACTGCTGAGATGCTCCTACAAATATTGCAACCTGCGATAACGATAATAAAATCAGTTGATGGCCGCTTTATTATTATTGTCATAATGGATCGTCTTGAACACCCTGCTTATCGTTTCATTACAGTTATCCCTTATATAAAAAAATCCCTAAAATACTTGAAATCCCCAACCCAACGTTATCTCAAAAAATGTGTCCTTTTTTGCAAACCTCAAAAGGTTGTCCCTTATAGCTCAATTATTTTGACAGGATATTCTTATTTAATTGAATTGCAATTTGTTTTTTGTACTTGTCTGTATGATGTTAAATGACGTTTCGATATCACAGTTTTAAAGGTCAATTTTATGGCCAATTGACATTCTGTTACTGCGTATGTCGGTATTAGGGGGTTAGGCTAAGGGGGGTGCAATTTTTCATCTTGTCGTGGTAGTCATGTTTCTGCTGGGATTCCTGTGTTCACAGTTTATCACAATCATTCAAAGGAGGACAAGTCACCTATCCCGCAATGCATCACTTTCATTTATATTATCAACGTGTATTTATCACGCGATCAAATCATTTCAGAGGAACAACCGGAAATAATAAATCCTTTCGTGTCCAGAGCTCTCGTTTCGTTTGGTTGAGCTCTGGAGACGAGAATGTTGTGTGTATGGAATGGCATTCGAAAGGACCGTACGAGACTTAACAATTACAGGAAAACATCGCGCTGAAAAAGAAAGAAGAAAAGCTTTACGTGCTGCTGTTTAACAAGAAATATTGTCTGTGTATTTTGCCTACTGGTTTAGAAAATCCTCGATAAGTCAACCGATTTCTTTTGTTTGGGAGCTGTGTATTTATCGTTTCGTCACTGAACGCTATCATATCCGACCAAATCAGTTAATGGGGTAGCTAAGTTTGTTGATGGACACGCTGTGGTCATTGATTTAATAGGCTTATTTCATCGAACAGTGCTGAGAAATATCAAGGAATTTTTGTTTTGTTTCGTTTCATGTTATTTTAATTGGGCTTCAAGTGACCTTCGTTTCCCTCGATTTGTATTTCAAGTTGTAGCAAAGAGTTCTACCTAATAAAGAAAATATAACTTAATGCTTACGAGAGTGCTGATAGCGTTGTTGTGTTGTTGTTATTTAAAATGGATAACCTAGTGGTAACATTTCTTTTCACCCTTGGGCTTTCTTCAGGATTTCTGTCTCTCTTTACTCGTCCCTTTAGCAAGCAACATACTTCTTTAATATTCGTGGCCGCTTATAGCTTCGTCTTCCAAGACACATACTGATTATTTTCGGAAACGAATCGCTCATATTTAGCGACAATCTGATCCCGTTATACTTTGAAATTTAGCAGCCGTATCTTTACCTGCTAAACCAAACAAAACTGGGTGACACCGGTCGTTGAATGCGTTAAAATTAAAACGTTGGTTCTGTTGATGTAGTCGTCATAGTCAACATTTGAAATTCAACCGAAGTAAACCTTATGCGTAGAAGGGTAATTTTTTTTTACCTTGTTGCGCATTCATTTTTAAACGGCCAATCAAAAAATTCAAATTTTTGTTCGTTATCAGAGCTACACGAGACGCAATTTAAAAAAATTGTGGAGCTCTGGGGACGAGAATGGCTGCAAATATCTACAAATACAAAAATAATGCACACGCATAATGGCTGGGAAGTCTGAACCGTCCAATTAAGAGGGGAGGTCTGGACCGACCACGATCGATCGTCAAGGGTAAGCCATGTTGTTTTCCCTTTGATATTGAAAATGTTCTGCTCTTCTTGCGGTCAAGAATGTGCGCCTGACACGAAATTTTGCCATAAATGCGGACAGAAGTTACTACAGTATGCTATTGATGGTGCAGCTAGTGTTGATGAAGGCTCAAAGAAAAATGAAAGTAGTGGTATTGGCAGTGCTAGTGAAACTAGAAGTGGCAGTGGAGCATCGGGGCAGTTAACCTTCGCTCAGTTTCGAGCCCGAAAGGAAGAAGACAGATCAAAATACTTCAGGCGCAAACCTGAAGAAAAAAGAAGCTGGATCATAAACTTTAAACACGAAGTTCCGGTATAAAAGGCCAAGCTCCTCCCCCAATTCGCGCCTCTGGTTTTAAATTTGAATTGAAGATGGCCGTTACGGCCCGCGTTACGGCCGGTTGGGAAGATATGAACTAAAATAATTGCCTAATCAAATATATTGACTTCAATTTTGTTTTCTTGTATTCACAAGAAACACATCAATCCGCGAGTGAACATGTCCGCGGTTTGAATTAACCGCCACTATCGTTCCAGATCTTTCAGTGATCTTTGCAGGATCCCAGTTCTTCCGGTCGGTATAGTATAAAACATGGACTGCGGACTACGGACTGCAGACTATGGACTAGGTATAAGACGCGGACTACGGACTGCGGACTACAGACTGGGTATAAAACACGGACTGGGGTGAGAATCATGGACTCGGTATAAGACGCGGGCTGGGTGTAAAATAACGAGGACCGAAGCTGTGAACATGAAATATTGATTTACCTCGATAAATAAGTAGATTTTTAATACGTAGAGGTCGCGGCATGTTACTTCATACACAGGCTTCCCAAGCTCAAAAATTTATTTATGTGTCAGGAAAGAACTAGCCGAGGGGCAAGCCCTCTACTAATAGGGGACACCTACAGTATAATATAATAAAATAGATACGATAATTAATTAACTAAAAAACCATACAATATGTTACAAATAGTTACCTAAAATACTAAAACTGAGTGCTAAAATGCTAAAATGCTAAGATTATTTCCGATGAGACATCAACTATTACACAGAAGACATCCTTTGCGTCCATCATCAATAAGAGATGTCAGATCCTTATTACGCATTCGATTTCTAAAATCACTTAATGATTTACACGTTTTATCATTTTTATCCAGCTTACTCCATAAAATGGGACCTAAATAACGAAGGGAATGCTTACCAAATGAAACTGTGTTAAACCTGGGTAAAAGAAAATCTGAGTTTCTTAAACTGTAGCATGAATCACGAGGTTTAAAAATGTTGGTGATGGTTTCTGAACACATTTTAGTGTGTTTAACCTTGTACATTAGGACGCATATGTCTTGAAGACGTCTATTCAACAGTGTTGGCAAGTTAGCCCTATTCAATAACTGATGATAACTGGACTTAGTGTCCTTATACACAGCCCTAAGTCCACGTTCCTGGATTTATATGAAGTTATTCGAAGTCGTTGACAACGACTTCGAATAACTTCGCTACTGGCGTCGGAATGGCTTCATATAGATAGTTATTTACACAATTTTAGAGAATCTGTGATTTTCCCATACATTTCTCTATGTACACAAGCTGTCGCATACACATCAAAAAGACGAATTTTGAGCTTGGGAAGCCTGTGCTTCATAACGTGTCGACTTGCATCGTATTTAAGGTCGCGGGGGATACCTGACCATGAATAAATTCATAAGGCAAATTTTAGCAGGGGTGTCACTTTGAAAAACGTTATATCGTGAACGTTTGAAAGCCGATTTCGCCAAAATGTAACAGAGATATTGGCGAGTAATGGAAGTGCATAAGGATTGTTTTTTATTGAAGGGATCGCGCTTTGCGACAATGCTGTAAGCCACTAAAGTTATTTTTTTAAACGTGGTTTTGTGTCCAAGTTTGCTCCTCGAGAAGAACACAAAGCAAGTTGATTTCACCACTCACTGATCCGTCAAAACATCTATTGTGTCATATCTGACTCCGATTTTTTTCATTTCAACTTTAATTAAAAGTTATTAGCCTTTTAAGGAGTAAAATTGTCCATATTAGAATTTGAAGCCTCATATTTTTCCTTTGAAAGCCTATTTAAAAATTTTGAGTCAGATATGACAATCTACAATACACCTAGTTTACCTCCCTGCAGTGTCAACTCATGAAATTCTCTATCCGCGCTGAATTCTTGGACACAAAATTGCTTGTTTTTACGCTTCCGAAGGCTTCCCGAGCAAACACGAATGCAAAAAATATATATTTATGGTAATTTTGCTATTTTTAATCCACGGGCTATAGACCTCTTTAGCTTGTGCATTTTGTTTTCCCAATGTAGGTCATGTGATGTTACCCTAGAGAACTGTTTCTTTTAAATTTTGTTTTCTTCACGTGCATATGTATGCATAATTTGTGAAAAGACAAAGAACAAATTCCCTTGAGAACATCACATGACCTACAATGGGAAAACAAAGGCTGTGTTTTCACGAGGCGGTTTTTCTCGCTTAACATTCCTGTAGGTAATTTGTTTACTGACCGCGTTAAGCAGCTTAAAAAATTTATGCGTTTTCACGGACAGAACTTTATTCATTTTTCTTATACCATGCGCGATATATTTTCTTTTGTTAAAACAATAGAAAATTAGAACACAAAAGAACGACAATACAATGCCCTTCTTTGTTGTTTAATTGCCGACAAGCTTAAGCGACCTGGTTTGGTGACTTAAATTTAATGAGAATTCTATTGTAGTTCGCCGACTCGCTTAACTTTAAGCGAGTTGGACAAGCAACTGTTTCCACGAGATTTCCGACTGTCACTCGCTCAGCGACTTGAAAAATCGCTCGTGAAAACACGGCCAAAATGTACAAGCTAAAGAGGTCTATTGTCAACACTTCATGCAGAAAGAACAATGCGTTGAAAAATAGTACCATACAGCGCTTTGCATGTGCAATCATTGATGCAGAAACATTACAGAGCCTGTTCGTGAATATTTCGCGCATTTTCGGCATCAGCCGTTGCACTTCGTGCATACTCTTTTCATAAATGCATACCTGTTCCCCGCGACCTTAAAACGTACATTTATTGATGCGAAAATATAATTTAAGTCGGTTTTATAATATACCCATATTCTTATGTTGATAGCAATAATTATGGTCTAATACGAATATTTGAGTTCTTCATAACATAATCTCTTTGTCATAAATGGCATTCCATAATGCGGTAAAGACGGTGAACGAAAGCATAAGAGAATTCAGCGTTTATTTGGTTGTCTTTTCAATTCAAAACAGGCAGCGGGAATATAAAACGATCGGGTATATATCACGATTATTGTGCACCACTGGGCAATTGGATTTTAAACTTGGAATGGCTGTTTTGAAATAACTGGATGCGAATTTGCCCCCACGCGTTTGGTTCGCTTGATATCACGGACAACAATTTCTTCGTTTCGATTCTTTGCATGTAAAACCACTGTTCGGAGATAGCAAATCTACAGCCACGGACAATCGGAAGGGCTTCTTCGTTGTTTTCTTTGTGTACTTTGACTATGATCAATGCAAGGTAAGAGTAAAATGTTTGAAAATTGCTTCGGTGTGAATTATGTTTTCAATTGATCTCAATGTTTAGTCGAATTTCATGGGTCTCTCGGCGTTTTTTTTTTTGTTTGTTTTTGTTTTTGTTTTTTTTTTTTAGCGGTACTCTGCGTCTCGCAGTCGATTGGTTCTCACATTTTAAACTTTTTTCTCGCCGTCTCTCAATGCAAAGTCTCGAATTTACAATTCGTCACCCCAAATATGTACTGATTTGCATACCTGGTGACCCCTCTCAGCCAGTTCTTGCCCAAGTCTGGCGATATACAGAAAATGGCTTCTTCCAAACATAGGAAACATGACAAATTTTGCAGCCAAGCAGCTTGAAAGAAAGGCGAGGAACAGAACCGCTCGGTAAGCCGCCATCATTGTTCCAGTGACTGACAGTTTTGTAAAAGAAATAAAGCAAATATCAACCTCCTGCTGACATGTCTCTGGGTGTTAATTAAGCTCATTTTGTCACGCAAATGTCTAACGCTTAGAAACCTGGCCCCATATCCCCCAACCTCGTTCCCAGGGAAGAAGAGAGACCCTGGGAACGAGGTTGCATATCCCCACGATTTATCGCGTCCTAATTTCGTGTTGGAGACAAATTTGAGATTTTTTGGTAGACGGTCTTCCAAACGGCCGCCCCCAACCTCGTTCCATCATAAACCATCATCAACTCAACGATCCCACTCCTGTCTCCCTACATTTCAATCAATCTGAACATTCAATCAATGATGTTCTTCTAATCCCACTTGAACTCATACGCAGCAATCGTGACGCAGTGAGAAAGGCGAGAGAGGCTCATTTGATACACAAAGGGAAAACGTTATCTCCTCTAGGAATAAATAGACGTGACGAAACTCATTGACATACGACACCTAGTCTCCTGCACCAATAATAATCTATTGTTTTTATTTTCATAATTTCAAACTCTTATTTGTAACGAACTTTTAGTTTTAACTTCATTTTTCATTTTTCTGTTAGCCCCTGAAGAAGGTTTGTTTTCAAACCGAAATATTGGGCAAATTCGTTTAAATATAAATTTTGTTTTATTCTTTTATTTACTCCTTCATCGCCTTGCCGTAAGGATCAGTTTGCCGTTTTCTGATTCCCAACCTTGGAACGAGGTTGGGCCGCCCCTATTGGTTTTTTTCAGGGGCTCATTTCCGCCGGAAATTCCTTCGAACGCGTCTCCATGATCTGTGATTACTGCAAGTAATACTTTTATCGGGACTTAGTATCGGCGTTTTCCGGTTCTAATATTTATCCGTCTTGGCCCACATTTCCATGAAAACGCGAAGCGTAATAAACGGATTATGAAAAATACTATATGCAAATGACCTCTGTTACTTCCCTCCCCCACATCCCCCTCCTTTTCGCGCCCACTCCCCCCTCCCCTTTCTGCGCGCCGACTTCAAAATATTTTTTGAAGACTTAGGAAAACGCTACAGCACGATAAATGTTGGTTCCTTGTGTGAAGTTTCGCCGCCATGCGTAAGAGTTCACATTAACAAATTTTTGTTTCGTCAGGAGCCCTGGTTTCGTGCAAACAACTTACTTCATATCTGCAGCCACTCTCTCTACACCCAAGACATCTAGCCTGCATTCGGAATGCATTGCCTTTTTACAGTGTACCCCAAGAAAAGAAACGATCGTTTAGAGGAGTTTTATGGAGAGAGTAAAAATGGGACAAGCGAAGGGATACAGATACAGTGCTGTATTACATGGCAAAACATTTGATGACATTTGCCTCTAATTTTTTAACTCGTCTCCAGACCCCCAATTTGACCCTTAAAATCACAGCGAAAACGCCATTTTTTGAAGGGAAAATCACAATTTCGCCCATTTATGAATTACTTTTCGGAAATCCACACTCGGATTCCAGTAATTTGGTTATTATTCTATCTGGAAACGTTAAAATATTTTAACAACTTTAAAAAAAGTCCCGTCATTTTGACCTTGAAGTAACCAAGGCTTGTATGGAGTTCAACCGCGCGGTCGTCGCTTTTAGCGGTATAACTCATTTTAATAGGCTTAATGTCAACAAGTACATAAAGAACAAAGAACCGCGAACGAAAATGCTGTCGGTGTGCGTAGGATCTGTAACAGATCTAGTAAGTCAAAACTAGACATAAAATAAAAGTATAGAGCAAGGCTGATGCTAAGTAGAACATTTAAAACGACATGATAGAGCCCAAACTGAAAGCCAAAATGCAACCGTGGAGAGCTGTTTCAATGTCAACATCCGCACTCGGTTCACAGGGAGCAGAGGAGCCAAATTTGACCTTTACGCGTTCGATCTTCGATCTGTTGTTTACGAGTCTGTTTTTCGTCCCAGCGGGACCCCAAGCGTAATCGGAGCTTTCCGTTGGGTCTCGGAAAGCTTACGCTTTCCGGAAAGCGCCGATAATACTTCGGGTCCCGCTGGGGGAAAAACTCGAAAACAACAAATCGAATAACGCAAGACACAGCGCGCGTTTTAAGCTCAAAGATCGAACGCGTATTAGGTCAAATTTGGCTCCTCTGCTCCCTGTGCTCGGTTTTGAAGAGACTGGGATCTAGTGAACATTTTGGTAGAAAATATGATTTAGTTGGAGCGAAAAAAAATCCCATCATTTTGCCATTTTTTCAATATAATATTCTTCGACTGAGCCCATTTTGGCTTCTATTGGTGACTTGCGTGGACTAGCGCCCAGGCTGTTCGAGCTCAACTGCGCATGGGCAATAGTTCATTTTAGTAACGGTATAACTCATTTTAATAGGCGTAATATCAACGTCCACGCTCGGTTTTGAAGAGACTGGGATCTAGTGAACATTTTAGTGGGAAATATGGGTTGTTTACCATTTACAAGGGAAAACCGGTTGGTCCACGGTTTGTGTAAATGGTAAGCAAAACGTCAGAAAGGGAAATTCCGTTTGAGATTGGCGTGTACCATTTACCATTGACACCAGAAACGAGCTGAGTAACCACGTTTATGCATCAAAACTGGCGCAGGGTCTGGAACTGGTAGATAAAAGCAACTGGTACACACATTTCCGTTCGGAAATTTCGGTTGGGAATTTTGGACTACCTTTCAAGACGTTCCGTTTATTTCGGAAATTTTACGGTCGGTCGAGCCAAAATTGTCTTACCATTTACATTCTGACCGAAATTTCCGGAATTTGAGGGTAAATTGTAAACAACCATGATTTCGGAGTAAATGTCTCCTTTCGGGGGGAAATTTTTTTGTATGATGCGTCTTTTGTCCACGGCTTGTGGCCATGAATATCAAGATCAAGGCAAAGCGTAACATCACACATCCACGAAGAACAAACAACACTGAGTTCATTCTGGCAAATCATCGTTAGATGGATTTTACGGTAGAATATCCAAGAAATGTGTACCCAAACAGCAATTAGACACCTCTAGGTTATCAACATCAACCAGTCTTTCCGGGGGCTTTCTGTTTTACGTTATTGTAGTTCTTTTCGATTCTTTTCTTGTTTGTTTGTTTGTTTGTTTGTTTTCTTTAGCGCAATAAATCCTTAATTTGCAGATACAAAGTTATAAATTCGTATCTAAGCAACAAAAAACTGTGGGAAGGTATACGAAGTTTGGAAGGCTTTCTCTTAAGACGACGCCTTGTTTGAGTCGCCACGCAACGCTTCCAAACAACGGCTGCGTAGGAGGCTAGCTATATTGCCGGACGTTACTTCAATTATGAGGATTCCGAAGGGAGAGCTAGATAAAGCACAGTTTGTTCTTCCAATCAGTCAGGGTTTTTTTGCAACACCAAAAACATTACTTACAAAACAAGACGTACACTACTTACTCTGAATACTTATACTACTTACAGTACAATACTTCCTTTCACTACGATTGTTACACTACTTTTTTCAAAATTTGTTCTTAGTTGCACACCAAGCTACACCTTTAATGTATTTAGAAAATTACGGATGGAAACGAATTTCCACGTAGCCTCAAGCATCTTCAGATTATTACATTTCGCAGCAATGAGAAGTTCAGTTTTATATTTTCTTTTAACTAGCTTTAACTAGTTCTTTAAAGGCAGAGAAAAAAGGAAGACTATTATTTCTACGACAGTTGCATAAATGTAGCTTCAACAATTAAATAATTAAACAAAAGACATATCCGTGTGACACCGATTTTCGAGTTTCCTTTGTTCTTTGGTTATAAAGAACCAATAAGATTCAAATTCATCCCAATATGAACGGGAGTAAACGCAGTCAAAACAAAATCAAATGGTCAATTCTTGGCTTTCACATGACGTCATAAAAATTAAAAATCTAAAGAAAACGTCCTACAAAGCTGTTTCTAACATGGTATGTGGATACAAGTGTTATAATCTTCCACAAAAAGTTTCAGGTTTTAACGATGTTTTGCTTCCGATTTACAAAGGTTTTAAATGTGTCACGCAATGCGTCACGCTATTTCAGATAAGCCGCGGAAATAAACAAAATTGAATCAGCTGAAAGTTACTGTTTGCATTATAAGTGCTTATAAGCCGAGTTAATTGAGCTTATAGCAAATACAATATTTTTGGATGTGATTTTTGGTGTAATTAAGACTTTGAATTTTTGGCCGCCCGCTTTGTGCCCCTCTCAGGGGCACAAAGATGGCCGCTCCATACATTTCTTACTAAAAATATCTAATACTCGTTCGCCTATAACTCTTGAACGAAATGCTTTTGCGCTTCAAAATTTGGCCAAGATGTGTATTTTTGAACTCTTTACAATTCCATAAACATTTTGGATTCGAAATCCATTTTTTAATGCTTCTGAATTTTGATATGACGTAAGTGAAAGCCAAGAATTGTTTTCCGAGAAGTGTTACACTGGCAAAAACTGCAAAAATTGCTTTGTATTTAGCTAAGCGGGAATTTGTAAATAAAATGTCGTTCTGTATTTTGAACTAAAAACATTGCACAACTGTTTCACAGATAACAGATCTTATTAATGAGAAAGCCTTTCTTGTTTCCACATCATCAAAAGAAAATTTTGATATCAAATTTATGAAACATCTCGACTCTGTCGTCTTATTGGAGATAACGAGACCAAAGAAATCTCTATGCTTACTTAGCGCTGGATTTAAAAATTTGTCATCGAAACATGTTGCAATGATCTGGCATGATTTTTATTAACTTCTCGGCTTAGAATTCTTAGATGACTTGATACAGCACAACGGACACCAGTCCAGATCAGAAAGTTGGAATCTCTTAAACCATTTCGTTTTGCAAAGTTACAGGACTCAGTATATTACTCAAATCAAACCTTAACATGCTTAAGGTAGCTTGTGCCATTCTTCGTGACCGACAACGTAGGGAGCGCCGGGGTTGAACGGTAAGGAATTATTTCCATAAACAAGTGTGACTTATCCGTTCAGCATAGATTCTTGAGTTCTTTTATTACTCACCAAGTAGCTTCACCAAGTACCATCTTCTGTGGACACGGCACGTTCAATCCAGGTAGATAAAAGAATCTCAAAGATGTTCCTCTCATTTGAGCCTAACATACAGAGCAGTGCGGGAGTCGAGGTGAACGCATTGTAAGGCCTATATACATAATTACACTAGGGTAATATTTACACTTCATCGTATAAATTTAAAATTTTCAAAGTAATTATATATTGTTAGAGGTCTTAGAGTACGTTGGCAAAATTTCATTTCATTTTACCAGCAAAAGATCAAAACGACCTCCAAAACACAATAGTTATATTTAAAAATACAAAAGTTAATATTAACTTGAATTCGTAGAAGGAATTTCCTCTCGATAACCGTCAACCGTAAAAGCCCTAAAATTTAAACGTCAACCGTCAAAATCGGAAAAAATTTAACCGTTAAGGCTGGTTCTCATATAATCGTCCCGGTCGTCCCGGTCGTCCCGGTCGTCCGAGTCGTTTCAAAAGTTTTTTTGCAAACGACTCAGACGATCGTGACGACTCAAGCGATTTGGGCTCTCATATGATCGTCCCGGTCGTCTCGAACGTCAATGGCGCAGTCGTAAACTGTGTCCGACAACATGTTTTGGGCAATAATACTGCATTCTGGGGTAGATTTGGGTCGCTTCGATCGCTTCAGTCGTCCCGGTCGCCTTGAGAGTAGTTCTCATATGATCGTCCCCAATTATTCACGATCGTCCCAGTCGTCCGGATAGAACACAGTTCTATCCAAGCGACCGTGATCGTCCCAGTCGTCCGGGTCGTTTGTGATCGTCCCGGGTCGTCTCAGAAGTGTTCTCATATAATCGTCCCGGTCGTCGGTGCACTTTTTGAAACGACTCGGACGACCGGGACGACCGGGACGATTATAGCGGAGCACTTGCCAGGCCGAAGGCCTGGCTGCGCAGCTCCATACTCATAGAACCTACGCCGTGATTTTTCATGGTCATGGCTAGCGGAATGTTTCGCGGGCGCGTGTCCGTCCGCCCGCCGGCGCCCGCCGTGTTGGAACAACATCCGGGATCTTGAAAGCAAGGCTTTGTTTTCGCGCGGCCACACAGCCGTGAGCTCGGTAAACACTTTAGTTGTTTTCTTGTGCCTAGCGGAGAATTAAACTCGTTATTTTCCTGCATTTTTTCGCGGTTTGCTACTCAAGACAGGGATACTAATTAAGGTATACTCAGAAGCCGCTTTAGTGGAAAAAGACGAGCTTTCAGGGATAAAATCTTGCTTCGAGGAACTTCATGTATTACATTTTTATCAATGTGGGAGATGATTTCAGAACCAGAAGCGGAGATTTGAATTTCCAAGCAAGCGAGGAACTTAAAGGTAAAACAGATTACAGTTTTCGATGAGAATTTATGTTGATATTAATCTGTGAGTGACTTGTTATTAGTGTTATTGTTAGTTTTGGCGAATTGATTTTAAAACGTGCCTATCTCTTGAATTTCATCGAAGAAAGCTTGAACTCGATGAGCTATATGGTACGCGTTTTGCTTTTAAACGTAAACTAATGGAGATTTGAATAAATTTTTTCGAAAGAAGATTGTGTTGTCCATTTTTATGTGTTTGTTCATTCATTAGATAGATTGAAAAGCGATTTTATGTAAACAAAACAAGACTTGATTTTGTAGTACAGTTCTGTCTTCACTCGCATCGCCTTATGCAAATATGTTTGTGTATTTTTGCAATTTTTGATTTTCAAATCAGTTTCTCGGGCAATTTTTGACAAACATAAACTGTATTTTATTCGGAAACTAGTGGTACTAGTTATTCTAGACAGAGAAAAGTTGTTTTTGTGAACTTTTGTACGGTCTATATTATAAAAATGTACTGTGCAGACGGTCGCGTAATACTGTTTTTGAGAATTGCTAAAATTGAAAATAGCCCGTTCGTCAATCTTAATTCTTGTGCTTCCAACCTTTCCCCTTAGTTAAGTTTCACCTTAGTTAAGCTTGTTCAAAGTGCGACGCTGTTAGGCTTGGGCTATCTATATATATTATGAGAACCAGCCTTTAACCGTCAAAGCTACACCCCCATTGAGACCCTCAGGAAAGTCGCTAAAACATCCAGTCACATTTTTTGGTCAACTGCGCATGCGTTGCATTTGACTGGGTTCTCGATCCAAAGACAAAAACGACCAAAAAGGCAGTGTACGCCGCGCGTCTCGCCTTTCTCGCGTGGGGTGATTTTCACGCGCGCTCGCATTTCGCTCGCTCTACTATCCCTGAGGAAAAAGCTAGGAGAGACTACTCGTAGTCTATTTCTTCAATGGTTCTATAAATTATCTATTGATTCAACAAACATTTTTACGAACAACAAATTGTTTGATTTTAAGACGAAAAACAACACTTTCGCGATCCACGCTTAGCAAAATAAAATGATCGCTGAATAGAGTGTTTTCATTGACGTCATATCAAAATTCAGAAGCAGTTTTCGATTCTAAAATATTTATGGAATTGTAGAGAGTATAAAACTACACATCTGGGCCAAATTGTGAAGTGCAAGAGCATTTCATTCAAGAGTTATAAGCGAATGAGTATAGACAATTTTAGTAAGAAATGTATGGAGCGGGCGACGCGACTGTTGTTGATGGTCAACATTCTCCAATTTCGATCAAGTAGCGTGAATGTTTTCGGCTGTCAAACTTCGCAGTTTAAATTGCCCCAAAATTTTATTTCATATTTCAATAGAACTAGAGTTACTGTTTTTTTGGAATGTTAACTTGAGTTCGAAATCCATGTACCAGGCAGTGATTTTTGTTACTAAAGTTAGCCAATTTTGACACTTTTAAAAACACCGTTTCTAACGGTAACTTAAAAAAATTCCCAAAAATTATAGTTGAAATATTATTACATTCTAATAACAGCCAAAGGTAAAGAAAGGAACGCTGGATTCTAAAGTACTGAAATAGTGACCTAGCCTAGGCCTCTTTTACATTTTGCACACAAGGCGTTGGTATTTAGGGAAAGTCACTCTTAAAGCATTAGGAGTTCACTTTGGCTGTAACAATGAAGAATCACTGCAGAAGAATTTCTACGACAAGCTAAAAGGAATCAAATCTCAAATACGCTTGTGGAGTTGGAGAGGACTCTCCTTGTTTGGTAAAGTCACAATTGTTTAGAGTATATTACTTCCTTAACAGTTTTACACCATTTCAATGCTAGAGCTAGGTGTTTCAGTGTCATTACGGGAGTTGCCTATCCACATGGCTTCGAATTTTGTATAATTCACTTTTGGGTCCGAAAATTTTTCAAATTGACCCTTGTCCAGCGGAACGGGTAACAGGGGAGTCCCTCGTTTCCCGTTCCGCTAGACAAGGGTAACGCGGGCTCTGGGAACGAGATTGCGGGCTCTGGGAACCAGATTGTGTAATCCATCGTCTAGATCGATCTTGTAGTTCCCGTATATGACGACCTGAAACATACCCAGTTTCATTGCTATGACAGATAAATTCCGGGTAAAACTTTAACAATTACGGGTCGCTATAACTTTGGACGCGATTTTGGCATCGACATTAATTTTTAGTCAAAAAATTGGCCTCCAATTTTCTAAGTAAGTCCTATCCTTATCCTGTTTCTCAATAAGAGTAATCACAGTCTGCTTGTCTCTGGAATGGAGACATTTCCTTCTTCATAAAAGCTTCGTTAGATCGTTAGTTCAATGAACCAATCAAAGTATCATTAAGTAACGGCCAAAATGTATTATTAAATTCAATGGGTATCCTGTCGTTACCTGGCGTTTTTCCGGCACTCGTCCGCAGTTATTCTCCGTTCACATATTATTCTTGACTCATATGAAATACTGGATAAATTTGGATTATTAACGAAAATTGAGGATTCTGCACAATCTAAATTAACATTTTTACTTGTTGTTTACTTGTTGTAACATTTTTACTTGTTGTTCAGTCAGCTCTGAGCCGTTTTAGAAAATTAGTACAGCTAGTGCTCGACTGCAGTCCTTTATATTTCAGCTCCTTGTTTCCAAACTTAAACGTATTTCCTTCTTGTAACTCAAATCTTTCTTGGTGGACACTTACCCCCACAGGGGACACTATATTGTATGACGGGAAAGCCAGAAAGAAAGAGAGAGTAGTAAGACACTTGAGTTTTCGATACCTACAGTCCTGCCAAGTGGTAAAGGCAGTCAGTGTCAGTGTTGTTGTCGTCCAACATGTTAAAAGAAACTGCATCAGTTGTCAAGACTACTTGAAAAGTGATAATGGACAATCCATGACCGTTCAGACCTTTCAAATTAAATTTTTATTATATTATTTATTTACATTTCTTGCTTTGTTATTTAGTCAAATTGCAAAATAAGCTCTCATTCTACAATATCTACAAGCTGTTCTGCGAAGCTTATGATGAGAAAACCGGTCTGTGATACTGCATGTGCCTAGCCCGGCCTGACCAATCGATGAAAATTGTTAGTTAATAGAGTTCTAAAGTGTGACGTCACACGTCACACGTAATGAACCAAGGCAAAATTAGAAGGGTTTGTATGGAGTCAACAGAGCATAACGGTGCCAATATCTCACCCCAAGTTTTTGTGACGTCATCACTTTAGCACGCTATTGATATCGATTGGTATAGGCCAATCGATAACCAATCGATATATAGTCTTAAGTAAAATTTCCTAAATTACATCGATTGCTATCGATTGCCATCGATTGTTTTCGTTTGCTATCGACCGTTATCGATATCTCGTAGTGTAAAATAGCCGGATAAGTATAATCAAATCAAATCAAATCAAATCAATTTATTTAAGTGTCAAAGTATCTAGTACTACTGTTGATATTTATACAAGTATATATTCAGTCTATTTCTTTGTCGTTTGGGGACGGACCATTATTTTTTTGACGGGGGGGGGGGGGGAGTTTGGAAAATTTTCACGTGCAAACATCTTTTTATCATCATCATCATCATCATCATCATCATCATCATCATCATCATCATCATCATCATCATCTTTATTTAAAAACACGGTAAATACATCACGGTAAATACATCAGGCATTTTATGCGGCACCTGTTGCAAACAATTTATTGTGTCTCCGTCCAACTGCTATACTTCCAGCAAACAATTTTCTTTCTTCATTTTTTGCTTGCATGCAATTTATTTCAGTGTTTATAGCTTCTGCGAACAATTTGTTTCAAAATTTTCCAACACCGCCGTCAAAAAATAATGGTCAGTTCCTTAGTTTACGTTATGTTGCACATAAACGCACTTTTACGGTTGTATTTGTTAAATGTCTTGCAGACTAATGTAAACCTTGTGCCGTTTCTAGATAACATTATAGGGCCATTTATACGGAAGAAATACGTTTTTACTGCATCATATCGTAGACATTAAGTCATTTCAGCACTGCGATGTCATGAATTCGCGCCAAACACAGCGCGAGGAAGAGGCGGACATCTGGGAACTATAGTCTGTCGTCACCGTTGGAAAACGGTCCCACGAGCCGAAATTATAACAAAACCCTCTCAGGTACCAGTCACATCTAATATTTACAGGTTACAATGTTTGTCCTCAAATTTTAAAAAACGAGAACTGGAGGATTTGGAATCCCCTAACTTGTTTAGTATGATTTCAGTTAATGGCCAGCCACCCTGTTAATCACTTTAATTAAATAAAAAAGTAACGGTCTTTTGGTTCAAAGTAGAATTTTGGTCTATTTTCAAGGGTGAGTGAGCGAAGTTCGTTCAAAAAGCCGGTCGCGTGAGATGAAAGCATAGAAAAGTGAACTTAGTCGTATGTTAGGTATGTACGAGTTAACGAGGTGATGTGAAGACAGCAGTGATGTCAAACTTTCATTGTTTCTTCTTGTTCACAATGGGGAGCTTGCGTTTCCCGTGAATCTTCAGATCTGTTTCGATATGGCCCTAACAATATCACACAAAAACAGCATTTAGCTACAAAACATGCATTTTTAAAGGGGCATCTAAATTTAACCAAAGGCTCCTACCAGCCAATTCGTGAATCTGAAGCAACCTCCGGACTCTCCCCTTTCCCACGCTTTGTGCTCCACTGACCCGACCTCCTCCCCCTCCCTCCCCTACTCTCTGCGTCAAACTCCCCACCCTCCAACGATGCCCCATGGGTGAGGCGAGTGACCATCACCTATCACATTTGGGCGGGCAAAATATATGCGC
The DNA here is from genome assembly GCA_022457155.1 of Cladopsammia gracilis. NCBI lineage: Eukaryota > Metazoa > Cnidaria > Anthozoa > Scleractinia > Dendrophylliidae > Cladopsammia > Cladopsammia gracilis. The sequence continues at coordinate 449,859 of JAJGOT010000183.1, read as the reverse complement.
AAGCCTTATGCACTGGTCAGCGGAATTACCAGAAAAGTTTGGTATGTACTTGGTGTATCCCTTATTATTTTGTATTTAAACACTTAGTTTTTATTTCAGTAGAAAAAGAAGATAAAAACAGCAGAACGGGAAATCGAACCCGGGCCGTATGATCTACTCCATGCACACTATCCACTGTACCAGCGAGGACTAGCTGCCGGAAATTGTAATTTTTAAGGGATATAAGATAATATGCTGCCAGCCCAGACCATATATAAGAACTAACCCTTTCGATACATTGGAAATACTGGAATCAGTGCTTAACCCTAAATACTAAAATCAGTGCTTCAACCCTAGATACTGTAATCCGACCCTAAATTACACTGCAATATATCTAAATACATTACAATAAGGGACACATGAAGTACCATACATTATGATCAGGGATACACCAAGTACCTAGGAAAGGTCTTAGCCAATGGATGGAAGCAAGGAGTGAAAACTTGTCCCTGTCTGCTGAAACTCGTTCAAAGCTTCGCGTTTCCACGAGTTAAAAACGACGCACGTTTCTTCGTTATTTTTGAGGTGGAGGGGGAGGGGGGTGGAGGGTGGTGGTGAGGGGAGGGTGGGAGGGGGAATGGAAGAAAGGGGGTCTCTACTTCAAAGGTGGTTCTCGTAGTCATACTTTCTGGTACTCTCCTTATTGGGATTTACTGACAACTGTCAATACTTATCATCGATTCTGGGGAGACGCTACGCAGTAATGGTGCACAAAATCGGCCAAAACATGGCCCAAAAATACGAGGTTTCTTCCCAATGCCCATATAGCGCGAGAGAGCGGTTTTCAATTGACTGTCAAAAATAACTTCCACGATTGCTTTGGTTTTGTATTGCTACGCGTTGTGATTGGCTAAAAGTTGTGTTGCTCCACCTTATCAACCAATCAGATCACACGGGCCTTCCCGCGCGTGGCGCCGGCTGCATGTATTTGCTTTCAGTTCTGATTGGTTCATTGGATCGTCTGCGTCTCTTGTGATTGGCCACAGTAATTACTTTGGTTTTGCTTTTTCGACACAACTGAAAACCGCTCTATTCGATGGTAGCGATTGAGAGAGTTTCCTCTGAAAGTAAACTTAACTTTCCTTTTGCTTTGATGAAAATTTTCCTAATTCTCTTACCTATAGGCTTGATTTCCTCATCAACGTTCCTTTATCTCCTTAGGGGAGAATAGGGTTGCGTAGGCTTGCTTTAGCATTGATGTAATAAAGAAACGTATGATCCCGATCACCTCTGCGTCGAATTAAGAGCACGTGAACATGACTTACCTTCACTGCGGCTCCGACAGCAACCACATCAAGAAGGAATGTATCATGACCATAAATGGAAGGAAGCTCATAATACGTCACATCATGATTTTCTGAAAGGAAAAAAGTAATTTTGACTCAATGACCAGTGCAGTGATTGAAAAGTTACCACTTGACAGGATTTAAATAGTTTAGTCTAAAAAAAAAGGTCCACACATTCATAACAAAAAACCCTAAGGTGTCCTTTATCTGCTCATTTGTTTACATGTGTTTCTTCGTCTTCGTAAACACAAAAACCGAGGTTATCGACGCGCAATTCATTACCTGTGAAGCTAGAGCTGAGCGGAATCTTCAATTTACAACAACTTTAAGGACTTTCAGCACTGCCCAGTAAACACACCCTTGCGCAAACACAGGGCACTTATGAACAAGCAAACACGACGGCGACGGTACGTCACAATAACAAACAATGGCTTTTCACATGCGTTTCACACTTCAGTACATTTCCTTGCCGTTCTCTCCACAGCTATAACGCAAAAATGACCAAATTTGAGTGTGGAGCACCTGAACAGTTTGGCTACTTAAGACAATATAATCGCAAAGACGTTTCAAAGAACGTGACTCCACTTTTTAACTGAGGTTTTCCTTGGCGTTGCCGTTGTGTTTGTTTAAACTTCCAAGAACAGTGAGACACTCGTATAGCACGCCTTGGGAATAACTACGAAAAAATATAAGGGTACTTACCAGCTTCTTTTAGGAGAGTCTCCAGTTCCCTCTGCTGTGTGACTGGAAACAACACATCAGACTGCACTCCCAACACCTGCAAATGAATCAACGAAAAAGCTTAGAACTCTCATTACGAACACCTTCATAATACGGATTTAACAATATCTATTATGGAGTTGGTCCCGACAGAAGCTCTTAACAGACGATAAACTTCTGGTCCCGAAGATACCAAAATTCAGATAAACTCCACCTGTATTATGATTCCGTCACCTAGGTGTCCGTATTAAAGTGGACTGAACTGAACTAGCCTACATGGCGATCTACGGCCTTTCCGTACACCAGGGTATGACGGAAAGTCGTAAAAATATAGAGCAAAAAATCATCTTCCAAATCGACACTCTTAATCCCCACGGAATCAAAGAACGCTTTTCATAAAACTAATTTATTCTTGTTTTATACGTTACGATATTTCCACCAATAGCGTAGCTCCTCCGTTCGATATATAAATCACACACAACCCACAATTGCTTGATTCGCCCTGACGAAGGGCTTGAGCTCTCGAAACGTCATCTTTTGAATCTCTGTACGGTGGCCAATTTACCTTATCGACTCTGTTAAGAACCGTCACATACTGAGGTTGGGCTGCCTGTGCTCTGACGAAGGGCTTGAGCGCTCGAAACGTCAGCGTTTGAATCTCTGTACGGTGGCCAATTTATCTTATCGACTAAGTTGATAAAACCAAATTTTCATGTAGCAACCCAGGCAAAGAGGATGTACATTTGCACACTGGTCGAAAAGACCAGTTAGCCGGGTAAAGTGGCACACTGCACCAGCCACAGGTAGCCCACACAGTCGGAGTTTAACGAGGTTAGTGTAGCATGATTACAGGGCTGTCACTAAGTAGGCGGTGAATCAAACAGCTGGGGAGTTCTTTTGGTTCTACTTCCCTTCTATTTTCCTATGAAAGTAGCTGGGGGGTTACGCTCATAGTAGCCAGGGGAAATCCCCGGCCCCCGGCCCCCGGCCCCCGGCCTTAGTGACAGCCCTGCATGAAGCAACTAGGATTGCGTTATACAGCTGGAGTTTTTCTCAATACAACGCGCGCGTTCATTGGTTGATTCATGGTCACATGACATCTAACAAACAAACTGTTTGCCGCCAAACGTCCATGAGCGGGCAACTTTGCGAAAGCGGGCAACATTGTTGACGTTGGAGGGTTCCAGTGCACTGTCGGCGCTAGCGTATGTGATCAGATCGTGACAAAACGTGGCATGAGTATGATGCCTTGTGTTGCTGCAGCTGTATATAACAAATCACTTAATGACTGATCCCTCGGGAAACAGTGAATTTTGTTTCTCTCGAATGTCGATGTTTCCCTCGGCAACGTCTCAGGAAGCATCGAGATTTTCGGGAACAAAATTCACTGTTTCCCACGGGACCAGTATTGCTACTCCCCGCTAGATGGGATGCTTAGTCCATCTCAGACCAGTTATAGAAGGCAAATACTCTGACTAGAAAACGAACACTATTCAGTATCGAAAAAGTGAAATCAGAATCGATTAACGTTATACGGCAACTGTTATGAGTATTTTCCGATACGGTGAAAAATGTCAACAAGGCTCGGTGTTAAATACCTACCAGGGTGGGGCACTGAATTCTTGTCACTCCTTCCAAGAGAGAATCAAAGCCTTCCCCTAAGTCGAACAAGTCCATCGCCTTAAAACAAGAGGAAAACATGTGTTATGCAAGTGTGAGAAAATGTATTGCATTGCTAAGAAGAAAGAAACAGAAGTAAGAGCCACTTCGTGGATTCCACTGAAATTCCTATTTTATTATTATTTACATCAATTTAATAAAGACTGAGAACTGCAACACCACAAGCTAAGAAATGTTAACACGAGATTGCAGCACTGTGAGCAAACAGTGACAGAAATAAAACAAGTAAGTCACCTTTGATATGTACAGTAGTGAATTGGGATCATACTTGAGGCAAAAGCTATCGCCCTAGCAAAAGAGAAGAAAGACAATAAGCAAAAATTAAGGACGCATTTTTAAGGTATATCTCAGATCAAAACCAAGCTATGTCTTTTAGCGATCACTCCTGACCTTCTAAAAAGACCTACACAAAGACGTGTCCTATTAAATATACGCAAGGAGAAAGTAGGAGACACGTGTCTACGATCTATAACGCAGTCGTTTGCATTACATCGATGTCTAGAGGTGTTGCGTCACGACTCAAAAGCGCGGATGCGATTCAATAACATCCACTAAGTCTTTCAAAGTCAGACATTTGACCAAACCTGGGATGGACCGATGAGCACTATAAAACCACGGCTAGACATGTGCGAATTTTTTGCTTGCAAACGGGAGCGAATTTTTTAAACTTTCGCGTCCTTAGCGAGCGGTGAAAATCGCATAAAATTCTATCTTGCACAGTTGATGCAGCGAGCCTTCACTTTGTCCCTCAAAACTTCAATTCTCTAAATTTCACAGATACCACGCAGCTCCTAACAACCTCTAATTCCATTGGACCTGGTTATCACGCAGCTCTATTGTTTTCAGGGCTGGAGTCCATTGTTGTGTTGTTTGTTCTATTGTTTTCTCAGCAAATCAGAGAAGACCTTGTAAGAGCTGCGTACTGCCGAATTTCAGCCGTCGGGGTGGCAGTACACATGCGATGATCACCGTGCTCTGTGACGCAATAATTTTCCGAAAAATCACGTCGCATCTCCAAGCAAAAGTCGTACGTGCAACCGCGACTTAATGATTTCAGGCCAATTTGATTACGTGCCCAGCATTTGCAGCAGCAAAAAGAGAAAGGTTAGGTAGGAATCGCTGCGTCACCTTTTCGTGACGGTTTAGTGGCAAGATCATTCTTTACAGGATGAGGATCGATATGCGCAAACGTTTACAGAAGGTGCATTGTAAGCTTACTTGATTATTGTACGCCTTGCGGACCTACATGAGCATGGGCACCATCCACGAGCTCGGGGAAAAATTTTGTTGGGCTTGGTTATTATTCGATTTTTAATCATTGAAGCCGTGGGATCAGAATTTAAAAGAACAGATAAATCCAATCACCTGATAATCGAGATAGCTTTCAATCTCAAACTCTGGGCAGAGATTTGGTGAAACTGTTGGAGGATCCTCGATGCGTTTCCGCCCAAATCTCAGCTTCCACTCTGGTCCACTACGGTATGAGATGGTCGCCACTTCCCTAAAATTGCAAAACAATTACTGGTCATCAAAGGCTATCCGTTCTTTCAGCACAGATCGTCTTTTCAATATTCCTGATCGTCCTAATCATTCGTTTCAACACCCGGCGGTCTGCGGCCGTTCCCTACAGCAGGGCCCGGTTGTTCAAACCCCGCGATTAGGACTAAACCATGTTTAAATCCGCAAATCCGCCTCGATTAGTTTCAGTTGTTCAAAGTCCGATTAGTCTTAACCCACGTATGCATTATGTTCCACCACCAATAGCGTGGCTCTACCTTAATTCCATATAAAAAAACACACAACCTACAATTCCTTGATTTACTAAAACGAAGGGCTAGCGCTCGAAATGTCAACTTTCAAATCTTTTTACGATGACCAATTTACTGAATCAGCTCAGTTGAAAAAAACAAAATTTTCATGTTTCACTCCCCGCCGACGCAGCACTCGCAGTTACTTTAGAAACTAACGTATAACCGTTTTATCCGTCTCGCGAATATACAGTGTAGCTATGCCTGTAACTGTATTAGGGTAAAAAATAACTTACCGAGCATGCTTCATTCCAAGTCTTGGGTAGGGCCCATTGTAGTAAAATCCTTTGTTCCAGTTAGGGTCACTCATTAGTATTCTACGCTGGACATAACGAAGAGCTATTGATGCTGGGTGCGACTGAGCACAAGCCGAAATTGTTACTACTCTGTAAAAAAAGAGAAAAACACCACTCATGATCAGTCGATTTATGGATCAACTGTATGTTCCTCTACCTTAAAAGATGGCGGAGTGAGCTCTTACCTTCCGACTCGATCTGGGTACAGAGCAGCAGCAGCCAGAGATGACATGCCCCCCAACGATGCACCAACAACGGCATGAACCTGTAGTCAATAAAATAAATGCTGTTTTGACTCAAGAGGAATTAGTGGGAGGGGGGGCAAGGTGGGAAGCCCGGGAAAATAGGGGGCGGGAGGAGTACGGGAGGTGGGAGAGGAAAGAGCGGAGGTACGGGGAGCAGGAGAACAGGGTACGGGAAGCAGAAGGGTTGTGACCCCTGTCCCCCACCCTGCACACACACTAATTAATTAACCCTTTAACTCCCAAGAGTGCCAAAGGTAAAAAAAAAGTCATACAAAAATCCCAAATTTTATTTTGTAAAATACTGAAAAGCAAATGGTACACGCAAAAGTACTGGCGACGAGGTTTGATTCAAAAGTAAGAACTTAAGACTACAGGTAATCGGCTTCTAACTACATGCTGTCTCCATAATTAACTCTGTGAGCTACACTCATGATTCACTTTCCTTACCTTCTCAATTCCCAGTGAATCCAAGGTAAGAAAGAATGTATGCACCATGTCATCAACGCTGACAATGGGAAAGGTTGTGGCATAAGGCTGTATTAGAAATTAAAAGGGAAAGAAACAGCAAGATCAAAAATATACTTATGTGACCCTTATGAAGTACAACAGCTGTAAAAAAAGGAATATATGTTTATACACTGGCACATACTAGCTAATTTTTATCACCAATAAATAGGAGGACAAAGGAAGGGTGTCTAATTGTGGATGAGAATGAGGTAATTAATGCAACAAATCATCGAGCCAACTGACAATGCAGTATTTAAATTAAGTGCAACTAAAAAAAAAAACATTACAATTTAACCAGGTAAAAAAAAAATACTGCCAGTGTAAGTTACCTTATTTGTCAAAGGATTGATTGATGAAGGTCCACTGCAGAAATAAAAAAGGATTTAAACTAATAAGTTTAACCTTTTTAAGATGTCATACATTATATGACAATTAACTATGTGCAACAGAACAAAACGTTGAGATTTAAATATCAAAATGTTAACAATACCTAGTACCATAACATCCTCCCAAATTGTTACAGGAAATAATGAAGAACTTATCAGTATCCAAAGCACAGCCAGAGCCAATAAAACTTTCCCACCATCCTGGTGTTGGATTCTCCTGCAGTGAATTACACATTTAATTTGACATTTTGTGCCTTAAGGACATTTCATTTAAATATTTCTGGAGACAATATTTCATTGGATGACTCCAACTAGGTAACACTCTGCTACTGATGGTGAAGGTATGGGAATTTAACTCTTGAACATCTCATTAAATGCTCTGTCATGGGTATGTGTGAAGGGTATGGTTTTCAAGCAGTTTTGTATGGGGCTGGGTGAAGAAATCAGAGTCTAGTGGAAAACTGATCAGTGGTATGGAATGGGGGATATAGATTTTTTGAAAAATAGGTAGCCTGGGATAAATGTAGGGTATTGGATTTCTGGTGTCCAGTCTAGAATAGGGTTGCAAAATGAAGCTGAACATAGTCTGGTATAGGGTATTAAAGGGTTTCAGAGTCACAGAAGCACATCACCACCCAAAAATGTACAGTGTACCCCCCTTTCCCCCCCCCCCCCCCGGCAGCCAGTCAGCCGATCATCATCATCTTTATTTAAAAACACGGTAAATACATCAGGAATTAACAATTTGATATAAAACTACAACTTAATACAAAACTATGTATGAATTGTAATCTTCTATAATTTAAAAATATATCTAACTATTAAAGAAAAGTTAGTAAAATAAAGCCTGTTTTACATGAATGCCATGTCAGAATTAAGAATCATCGGAAATTAGTCAGAGATGTTGCTTACCAAGCAGCTGAGCTGGGGTAGACTGTTTCAGAGGACTGTACATGTAATGAAGCCCTGATCATAAAATGAGCTATACCCATCACCTTGACAATGCTCCTTGTGGGGGGGGGGGGAATCTGTACATCGGCTGAACAATGTGTCTGCAGATGCATATTTTGTGAATGTACTCATTTTGCTAGGCTGATGCTCACCCTCCCCCTCCCCCCCAATTTTTTTTTTTTTGGGGGGGGGGGGATACTTCATAAGCATTCCGTGGAGGAAACAGGCTGAGCAAATTGATGAGCAAACTGACTTAGCCTAGACTATGCAAGCTCCTAGCTACCCTTTCCCTCACCATGCAAGGGCTGCCCCAGGCTAGTCTTAACCTTACTGCAACCACTTCAAAACCTGTTGGCAGCTTTAATTCTTGCCACGCTGCTTGGCTTTTTGAAACAAATATATAATATAAAACAAGTGACTTTCTTGTTATTGACTTACTGGATGACTCTTGGCATGTGATGAAGCAGACAGGCCAGTGCACAAAAGGATGACATTGTCTTTTGATTCATTTAGCTCACCCCAAGTTTCATATGCCACTTCTAGCTGTGGTATAACTCCATTATTATACTTGAAGTCAAACTGTTGGTCACTCAAGAATGTCTTGTAGCCTGAATTTACTTTTGAATACACTGGGTCAACACCAGAAACACTGGATCTGCATATAAATAAAGGAATCAAGAAGACAGTTACATAAAGCAGGAGTATTAATGTAAAGGATTACATGCAGAGGGGGGCCACGCAGCATGCCACTTGATGGAGGGTTGTCCAATACTCAGACAAATTTATGTATAGCATTGTATTGCATTATATGACCATAACAATAGTTTAACAATACATTCTAGAATGGCACAATACAGCACAATGTATTACAGCACAATGCTATGCATAAATTTGTCAGAGTATTGGACAAGTATGACTCCATGACAGGCATCATAAAGTGACCTAGCTAGCTCTTCTATAAAAGTTCACCATTACACACACAATTCTGACTCAGCATGAAGTAATATGAAAATGACAAATAACTCTGACAAATATGAAGTATGTGTTAAACAATACTTGCTTGTAAATAATCATGGACAGAAGAGTAAGCAGGAGGGGGGAGGAGGAGGCTCATTAGAGAGGGGAGGCTTAATAGTGTCTCGAGGGATGGGGTGACATACTGTATCTCACACAATAATAATATCATAAATAATATCAAATTTAAAGAATTATTTTTTTCCAAAACTCATTTAGACCACTAATTAAAAAGGCCGAACAAAAATGTGTGCTTAACCCATCTACCTTTGGCAGACTGGATATTGAAAGACCAAGTTTCTCCACAAACTGGCTGATCAAGAGACAAATATTTACATTGACAATGAAAATCATTTATTTATACTGATATACTGACATGTTATCTCCATATATGAATGTTAATTCTGGGAAGATGGGGGGGGGCCTTATTGGAGAGAGAAGGAGGGGGAGGGGGTGTCCTATAACAACATCCAACTTCCAAAAGGAGACTAATTAGAGAGGGGCTTAATAGAGAGAGGGTAATAGAGCCTTTAACATTGGTATAATTAGTAGTAATCACAGACTAAAAGAGTGCATTATATCAGGGGGGGAGTCTGAGCTTAATAGAGAGAGGGTAATATATAATAGAGCCTTTAACGTTGGTATAACTAGTAGTAATCACAGATTAAAAGAGTGTGTTATATCTAGCCTGGGGGGGGGGGAGTCTGAGCACAAGAATGAAAGCATTAGGGTTAGGGTTGGGTACCAGGATTGAACTAATTAAGTATTATGGAAAATGTAAATATGAAATTCTCAAAAATTCCTAACAAGAAATCTCAAAGGGGACTTGACAAAAAACTATGAATCTCACATAAACTATCAACATAACCAAATCCTTTAGGGATGACCTGGCAGTCTTAAAATAACAATAATATTATTGTTTTTGGGATAATTAAAGGGTTGGTGATTAAGTATGTTAGGTCAATAGGGATTAGGGATTAGTGATAGAGAGATAAGAAAATTAATAGTTTTGCTCCCGCCCTCGGATCTACAATGATCGACCAGGGAAAATGATATCCAGTTCAATAATTAACATATTAATAGCCTGTTCATTTAAAAATTATATTTCGATGTGTGCTTATAAACGCCGGACTGCAAAACTTCCATGCGGGATATGATATGGGCGAGACATATAATCTACTGCATGCAGTGTTGGCTTCCTGTCGAGATCACGCTTTCAAGTTTGTTGACAGTCCAAAAATGTATTAAAACCTTCATGTTTACGACGGTAATGAACACGTTTCGCTAGGACTATCAGGGGCCAGCTACTGGACAAAGAATAAACCTTATATTAACCGGTCCGGGCCAAACAAGAAGAGATGAAGAGGCAGTTCAAACCCTCGCTCTGAGAGTCGTTTGGCCCGAAACTTTCATGTGCCCTCGTTCATTCTCTTAGAGTTTGAAACCCTTCCAATTTTTTATAAGAGTCTATGAAATCTCGCTCCTGTTATGAGACTCGACTCCTTTAATTGACTTTCATGACTCTCTCGTGCCGTGAGGCTTACTCTATACTACGTACCGCTGAGCTTGCTCCGTTAGACAAGGGAAAGATGTGTCCATTCCCTTGAACTCCTGCGAAAAATCTGGAATTTTCACCTTGGCTTCTTCGTGTACATGTCGATGTTGTAGAAAATACACGCCAGATATCTTCGATCTTCGAAGGATGGCTTTGGAAAAACTAAAGGATAGACTGGATAGACAAGAGGAAAATCGTCGTATCATTGCTCCTCGATGTCCCATACGATCGATGGATTCGAATTCTCTTTGATTACAGTTACCTAAACTCAAATAAATGTCCTGGGTCACGAACTCGCTATTTCATTCGGCAATACTCTCCTCCTTAAAACCATCGCGGTTCCCATCGCGGACGATGATACAGCAAATTCTTGGCTGATCGAGTGAACGTGAATTTATTTTGGACGGGGTGTCTGTTATTGTTGTGTTTGCACTTTGCAGTGTACATGTACGTGATGAACACGTGCGCAACGTCCAGAGGTCAATTTACACCCTCTCCTCGTTCCCAGGTTCTTCCCTTCCCAAAATACCTGCCAGAAATATAGAGAACTAAAGTGTATGACGTCACAAAAACTAAAACTAAAAACAAAAACTAAATGCTTTGGCAAGCGGGCAAATATTTCCGAATATCTAATCAAATCCCATAATTTCACAAATTTTAGTTTTTGTGACGTCACACTTTAGTACTCTTTCATGTCTGTATCGTCTGTAAATGTAGAGCATATAAACAACAGCTTTCATTGTCACACTAATAAACAACTTTTATTGTTACAGTTTTTATTGTAACAGCCTGGATAGGTTTTTTTTTTTAGTTTGACAGAATAGGATAACTGTGACCGAACAACCATGAATATATACATAAATGGCCATTTTCTTTTCCTTGAGAAGTGTCCTGGTAGGAAAGTACTGTATTATTATTTGACAATCCAATTTTAAGCTGTTCATGATATTACACTATCAGCAAATAATCTGTAATCAAAACTCCACCTCAAAAGCTAGGGTTGAGCTAGAAATGGGTTGGAAAATTATCAACTCTCTTAGCTTTTATATAAATTTTTGGAAAAGAAGTCTTTTAACTCATTTATTATAGCACTTTTTCTATGTTTCCATGTTCATACAAATGGAAGGAATGAAATTCACCCAAGATGGTGGTCTCTTGTGATGATGCAAGATTTTAAATGGCAAGTTTAGTGGCATACATTTTTTTGTAGGAATATTCTAAAACTGTCAGGTTCCATTACAAGCCTGATTGTCCATTTTAACGTTTAGTTTATATCCTTTATTTCAAGACACCAACTTGGAAAAATAACACAATTCTAATTTAGTTCTGAGGCTAACACTTCCTTGTCCCCAGGGTCTTCTCCTTGAAACAATTAGACAAGACTGCTGAAATACAGTACTCCTAGAAATAAAATAAAATAAATAAAATGTCTTTGTCCACCTGCAATAGAGGTTCCAGATTGCAAAAAAAAAACAAAATAATATGGATGTAAATTGCTAGAAATAAACTGTGAAGATGACATTTTATCATGTGCCACATGAGAAAGTACTCCACACTTGGAGTACCCTGGCAACCTTGTCCTGGGGGTTTCTACCCTGCCAGTTTGAATGCAAAGGAAGCCTTTGAGGCTAAGAAGAAACTTTATAATTAATTTTTGATCTTGCTTTCTTTGTATCATATGATATTGTTCATTCTGCCTGGGAAATATTGAAAGGAAACTTGACAAATTGCAGTCTCTCTTCAGTTGTGTTAAAATTTAACATGTACCCTATTTGTAGTCCTACCATCACCAGATAGGTCTAGGTTCTTTTTTCATTGGACCAAGGTCTTGTAATTCTCTAAGCCCTTCCAGAACAAGCTTGATGTTTGCCTTGATTCTAGCAGAGTCCTGTCCGAGTTTTTCACTGTATATAGTCAGTTGACCGCATTTTTTCTCGACAAATCTAAGAGCTTCATCCAAGGTGAACTCCACAAAGAATCCATAACCCACAGACACTAATATCTTCGACGGGTCTGTTATTCGGGCCTGACAATAAAAATTACATCCAAGATCAACTTGAGTTTTAAGTTCTTTCCCTGAGCGAGATCCTTCTGAGCTTTTAATGTTCTCTATTACACTCTTCAGTTGCAGATATTCGGCGATTTTTGTGTTTACCTCCTCTTGATTTGCCCTTACAGTTTCTAGATCTTTCCGTAACTTATCGTTCACAAATTCCTCGTATTTCTTTACTTTCTCTTCCAAGGTTGTTCCGTCCTCCATTTTGTTTCATTGAAGACTGCAAAGAACTATGGGAAGATAAAAAAGATGGCCGCTATAAAAGTCCCTGCATTCCTTGCGGTTGGCACAATGACCATGCGCATTCGGCTTCGGCCGATGTCCGCCAAAATGGCGAAAAAGTTATTGAGGAAAAAACATTAATTTATTGAGTTAATTCGCCACGAGATCGTTGTTTTCGTAACGCAATTTGAAGATTACGCACCACAGATCAAAATGGCCGGTTTTGACCAAGCGGGGCTTCCCGGAACGGAGTTTGTTTTGAATGGACTTAGCACGGTTCAAGACTTCGAAGTTGTCAACTTCATAGAGAACTTCCAACAAGAAAATAGCATTATGTTGCCCTCTTTGCAGCCTGCTCTGCCTTTTTTGGACCTTCACGACGTTCGAAGATTGGAATTCAATAGTTTTGTTATGGAGAACTTGCGAGAGAAATTGTTGGAGCAAGTGAAAAACTTGGAAGTTGAAAAACTTCAGTCTCTGCTTGACCAGTGTTTTCCTTTCATCCATGTGCAACACCTTCGTCCTGTTGTCATGGAAGTGATGAAATACCTTCCTAAAGTTCCCGAGGAATGTCTTGAACAACTTGCAAATGACCCTCGATTGTACGAAGAGTGTTCTATTGAAGTTAAAAGACAAATCTGGGTGAAACATCATGCTCTGTTTGGTGATGCAGTAGGTCCACTTTTGAACCAATATGTTGAAGCGAAATACAGTGTTCTTTTCTCCACAGAACCTCTAAACTCTCATACATTCTTCTCAGTGCCATCCAAAACAAGGAGGCAAAATCCTGTTGTTCAAAGCCTAGCCAAAATGATAGGAAAATCTCTAGAACTGTACAATCTTGTGTTGCAGTTTCTCAGAACACTGTTCCTGAGAACCAAGGAACTCCACTACTGCACTCTTAGGTCGGAGCTTCTAATGGCTGTCCATGATCTTGAAATTAAAGACATCAAGGATATTGACCCGTGCCATAAATTTACCTGGTGTTTGGATGCTTGCATTAGGGAAAAGGTGATAGAAGGCAAACGGACAAAAGAGTTGCAGGGATTTCTAGATCATGCTAAGCACAGCGAAGAACAAGTTCTTGGGTAAGGGTTTGTTTCAAAGCAAAAAAGCAGAATTGTACCATTACTTTAAATAAGCTTCCTGCACATGGATAAATGCCTATAAACCATACTTTGATTAATGAATTAAGTGTTTTACATTCATACTGTAATTACAATAATTTTTTAGTAGAAATACTGGTAATATTTCCCCCAAAGCTCAAAAATACTGTATGTGAATTTGTAATGGGATAGGAACAGTAAAACTGTACTCATAATACAGGATGTCGTTTCTTGTTTTAGTTGTGAAGTAAAAGGGAGAGAGGGGTGGGAGGGTGGGGGGGGGGGGGGGGTTAATAAAAGCTCAATAGAGGATTTAAGGTATGAAATGTATTGCTGATTGCTTTAATGGTGATGCTAATTTACATGTACATGTAAGCTTAGCCAAATGCAAGACATTTAACATTCTGTTACTATAATACAGTTCATCACTTTTCAAGATAAGATGTATAGAGGAGCGAGTACTATAGGAACCGTGTTACAAATTGTTCCTGTAATACTTGATTCTCTGAACATTTTAGTTGTTAAAATCCTCAGTCATAATTATTTTTTTTAACTATAAACAAGACTTCTCTATTCTTAACTATAAACAAGACTTCTCTAGTCCATCACAATGGTTATCCCTGCAATATTTTTGCAAGTACCCATTCATACATGGGTGGAGAGATACTATGCACCTTTTTCATAATGGCAGTCAATTTATTTATTCATTGGTTTGTAGCAAATGGAAAATTTTCAAGAATTTTAACTCTAATATGAGGCCAGCAAGGCCACTTGGCATACATAAAAGTATAAATAAATCGGCCGCCATTATGAATAACGGTCCATGTAGAGGAGACAATACAAAATTATTCAGAGTAGGAGGAGGGAAGGGTGAAAGCCAACTGGTCCATGTAGAGGTGGCAACACAAAATTATTTGGAGTAGGAGGAGGGAAGGGTGAAAGCCAACCCCGCAAGCTAAGGGAACTGGCATGTTGTTATGTATCACTTGACTTACAGGAAGGATATATAATACTACTAGTTGGTGCATGCTACATACAGTGTAAACTGGTTTAAGATCCTGTAGTGTGGGCTGCTTCATTGTGGCTTGAGAGGCGAACTTCTCCTTATGTACACCTCCATAATACAGACACCTCTCTAACGGATAGTTCTCTTGGTCCCGAAGACACCAAAATTTATACAGTCTCTACCTCTATAATACTGACATCTCTATAATGCAGACACTGGGATCTGTCCCTTTGGTTTCCGTATTACGGAGGTTCAACTGTATAATATTTATAGTTTCACCACAAAGTACAAAGTTCTAACAAAGACAATACAAATGACTTGAATTGTTTAAAAGTACAATATAAGTACAACTAACAGAAGAAGATAAATACAAATAACAGAGGAATAACACAATTAAGTGCAAAAGGTAGGGCTGTGCTCAAGCAGTTCCTGGGTTCCACAGGCAACTAACCGATGTCTTTGGCGATAAGAAAATCTTTGTTTTGCACATGGCTTAAATGCTGGGCACCCTTAATTTTATTTAGTGTTCCCAATGATAACTCTTAGGGTACAGTCTTAAAAGGTATTTAATTATTATTAAGCAGGGATAGAAGAGAAGTCCATTTGCAGGGCTCGAAGAAAGTCCTATCCAGTTGTCCGGCACAAGTAGATTTTTGTGTTGTGCAAGTAACTTTCCCCACTCATTTTCCCGATGGGCAAGGATACGAACAAGCTGCCTGTTAACAAAGCTTTAGTAACAATTTATAAAAACTTGTCTGGGCAAGTAAAACTCAAGACTTGCTTGCCCAAAGGACAAGTTTAACATTTTACTTTTCTTCAAGCCCTGATCTGGCTTGAAATTTGTTTAACATTCTGTTGGTTGTAGCAAAAGCTCTGTGTATCAATATCTTGTCTTTCAAAAAGGAGCTGAATGTAGTGAAAAAATTATACCTTTCTACTTTGCGTCCTTTGATTCTTATAGCATTCTTTCTTAATTGTTTTGAATCAACATAAACTATTGTATTACATGTATGACTGTTAGTTTTGTTTGTTTGTTTTATCAGGGATATTGCGATGATTTTGTGTGACCCATTTGCTATCAACACAGTCTCCAAAAGTGTAATCAAACAACTTCAAAGACTTGTGAATACTGAGTCACTTCCAAGGGTGAGTTTGTGCTTTGTTCTTATATAGTAGCCCTTAATTTTTAAGGATTTATTTTATTTACCAAAACAACTTACCCTTATGAATGAAGATTATAGGTTGGGTTGCTCAGTGGTGTTACAGATTAGACTAGAAATAGCTGAGAGCCAGTAAAGTGCTGCGATGTTACTCATCAAATAGTGTCAATACTTATAATGATTGTCAATAGGCTCTGTGATGATTACTGTTTTTTTTTTTGTATATTTTTCCCAAAAATGTAAGTGAATTGTTTGAATAATAAGCATGAATTTGTGTTAAATATAAATACAGTACTAAATAGTACAGAATTCGTCGTTTTCCATTGCTTAGCTTGTAATGTTTTATGGCCCCGGGCATACGACGAGGAGAGGTTAGCTCCGCATAGTCATATTCTATAAATGCAGACATTCTTAGGGCTTGTCACGCAATCCTTCCTCCCTCGTGCTACATAGTGGGAAATTTGACGCAAAATTAAACGAGGCCCGACGGGGCGATTGACTTCAAGAAAAACGTTGATCAGCGGTGACCGTCGCAAGCTAAAGGATTTTGTATTCCATATTTTCCGGTAGTTTCCATGACTACTTCCAGCGATTGATAAAATTGTGTTTGACATGATAACTCTGTGAAATAAGTAAATAGCTTACCTCGAGCAAGAACGCAAAACCTCGGCTTTGGTTACTTTTAGGGGTGCAGTGCTATGTAGCGAAAAACACTAGCGCGCGCTGAAATAGTGCATTTAATGTCGTCAAATTGCGTCAGCAAAGTACTTATTAAAGTTCAAAAATGAAAAAAATTCAAATTTGACAAGTTAAAAAAGAACGAAATATCACTCAAAAATTGCTCAAACACAAAGTGTCACACTCCGGACGTGTGTGATTGCTCTTTATCAGGTTTTTTATCTTTCAACCATGCAATTGCAGACTCGAGAGAAATTACTACTTTTAGAAACTCAATAATATTCATCGTTTTCTCTAACTAAGATCGCGAGATTCATTCGCATTTTAGCGCTCGCTAATACAGTTGTTTTTACGGTTGCTAATAAAGTTGTTCAAAACCAGTCATCGTTTTCTCTCAAAATGACAATTTTTACTTGCCATATGATTGGAGATTAATTCGCTATTTTAGCGCGCGCTAATAAAGTTGATTTTACTAATACAGTAGTACATGTTCAGACCTATCCTGACCACGCAGAATTCTACAACTACTGCCGCTGATGATGCATACTGCATCCTCACTCAAAATCATAGTCCACGAAATCCTAAAAACGATCTGTTGCGCCGTATATAAAGCGCCCAGGTCTCACTCAGTCAAATGAAACACAGGGAGCCTGTCACGATTAGTGTGCTGCTCGCCTCAGGGCTCGCAGCAATTAGACTTATCTAAGATAAGATTAGATTAGATTAGATTAGACTGGGTTATGATAAATTAGAGATACAGATTGTTTAAAGGTAGCCAAAGTTAAATTATCAGTGAAGAGGGAGGTCAACTGTTCCACTGGGTTATTGTTCTGGGGTAGAAGGAGAGACAGTGAGAGACAGTTGATGTAGCTGGTTAGGATGAAACTGTCGTGGGGTGTATCTGGTTTTGCACTTTAATGGTTGTAAATAGTTTCTGGAAACAACTGGAATTATTCTGTAGTAGACCTTATACAGCAAGCTGAGGTGAGCATCAACTCTGTCGTTTAAAGGGTCGCCAGCCCAGGTGATCAAGCATCTCAGAGACATTGGATGTGTTATAGTAGCATTTCAGTATCCATCGTGCAGCTCTATGTTGCACCATTGCCATTTTGTATGCACCGTTGTTCTCAACACCAGGTCTGGGTTCCCAAATAGTGGAACAGTATTCAAGCTGTAGTCTGGCAATGCCCCACCCATATAGGCCTTACTGCATAAGGTGGCGGAGTTGACTTTGAGGTTCCTTTTGAGGAAACCTAGACAGTTGTTCACCAAGGTATTTGGTATGGTCAACCTGGGTACTATTCAATATGTAAGTGAATGGTATCTGAGAGCAAGAAAGTGAGACACAGAGTAGTTCACACTTGGAGGCACTTGGATGTCATGTTTTCTGCATGAGCGGGAGTGTTGTATCGTGTTGTATGTAGGAAACAACTTGTGAAATTCGCATTCACATGTAAATTAGATACAACCACTAGTGAGTTGTATCTGGAATGTAAATTAGATACAACCACTAGTGAGTTGTATCTGATATACAGGGTAACCATGTGATTGGAATGGCTCATTTCTATTTGTTAGTACCCTTATGAATTATTCATAAATTTTACAAGAACTTATAATGGCATGAAAGTCTTATACAACCACTTAGATACAATGACTTGAAGTTTTGAAATGGTATTTTAGCATTACAGTTTGTATTTGATCTACACTGTAAAAAAAAGATTTCTGCATGATTCCTTCCAAACATTTTATCAGATTTTACAGGGTAATGTATTAAAGAAGGTTAAATCAAACTAATTGAGAACAGAGGCAATTGACGCCAACAATAGAAGCTTTACCTTGATTTAGTTAGGTATAAGCTTTTTAGGCCAAGACGTTTCACTCTGTTGTCAAATTTGATGCATCAAAAAGACACAACTTTGTTAAAAAATCTCTGTCCTTTCCAATTGTGATTATCAGTTTGTCCGGGTAGGTACCAGTCTGTTTTGATATAAAACCTAGTTATGGGACTGCATGTAAAAAATTATATAAAATTGTGTTTATAGTGGACACGCACTAAGCTATTTTAGTTTATTGCTTGTTGGAAACTTAATTTTGACGGCACTCACCATTTGGGTGAGTGACTTCCAGAACTGCGCCAAAAAATGTACAATTTGTACACGCCCAAGAAGATTTGACACTCACCTGGGCAAGTGGGGTAGTGCTTATTTTCATCCTTGGAACAGCACTCAAATATGGAAACAATTATTGTAAATTGATCATAACATGTTCAAAATCCCAACTGGCAAGATGCAGACCAGTTCATTTTTTTACAAGTGTGGCAGAGGAGTTGTGATCGGGGTAGACCCAGCTAGTAGTCAGAGGGGGACTTGAACTTGGGACCTCCACATTTCAAGTCTGGCGCCCTAATTACTCGATCATGCTTCCTCCTACAAGAAAAATCCAAGTCAAATCCATGATCTTTGTTGTTATTTGGTCTTGACAAACTGGATATAATTATTTATTTGTTTTTAAAATTACAGACTTGTTCAGATGTTAGTTTCCTTTTGCGTGTGTTAAACCTGGGAGTAAGTGCATGGGAAATGATCAGTAATCAGCATTTTACAGAAGTGGCGCTGGTAAGTTATCATAAACAACTGTCAACGTGTCTTGTTACATACATTTTCATGCAGCAAGGAGTATGCTTTACAATCTTGTGTGTAGGCCAAATCAATTTGAAAAATAATTATCAGTCCTGTTTACATGACTGCACATTTTTTTGCCAATTTTTTGACAGCACCTTTACAATTTTTGTTGCTTTCTTGTGTGTCCTGCTGTTCACAAGATTTTTTTTTCAGTTATTAATTTATTTTGCTTTGTTGGTAATTGATGTTTTGCACTTTAATCACTTTGTACTTGTGGTTTATGAAACAAATTGGCATACCATAATAATATATAGTAACATGAGTGCTCAAGGCTGTGTTCTTAGAAGAATCACAGGGAGCCCAAAGGCTCCCAACTATGAAATCTGGGGTGCCTGTCACTTAAGCTTTATGCAAAAGTAAGTTTTTCTAGTCGCCCGAAGATAAAAGTAAGGAGCCTGAGGCCCCTGGGCACTGCTAGAGCACAGCCCTGGTGCTGAATGATAAGACCTGGTGGTAGTTATTTTCTGCCCAAACATTTAAAATGCCTGGCTTTTTAACATAAAACATTCACCCATCTGCTGCACTCCAGTGTTTTCAGTGTTCTCCCAGTACAGTCTGGTGCAAGCTTGGTTGACAAGAAATTGATTGCACAGCTGAAAAAAATGTGAAAAAATTCCATGATTGGGAAATTTTCCAGTGCTGATACTTGGAAATATCAGACCAGCAATTGCGGCAGCAAATAAGAATTGTGATTGGCTTATTGGCGCTCTCAACTATCTTATGCTTTGTTCACACTAGGGCTGAACATGTTTGGTCTGATCACAAATGAAACCTGTTTCACTATGAAAAGTGTTCACATCAGGTGGTGGATTGCAAGAATCATGATTACAACATGTTTTCTCTGAGCATGATTGAAACTATCTTACAAGGTGGTTTCCATCTAAGCAAGATAAACTTGTTAGCACAAATGTTGTCTCCTCATTTAACACTACGTCTCCCTTTGTACCCGATGAGCTTGACAAGTGAGATTAAACTACAAAATCATACAACAGCACTTTCAAGCTCTATTTGTTTCAGGTCAAGTGTAATATATTTTTATGTAAAGATTTTATGTGAGCTTATGCCTGCTTCATAAGACAGTATAAATTATAGAACTGGATGTGAAACATGTTTTGAACAAATAATGTGAACAATGAAATTATTGCAAAAACATGTTCACAGGAAATGTGTTTTATTGAAACATGTTTACTCTAAACATGTTTCAGTGCCGATATGAACAGAGCATTAGTCATGTTATACTTATTGTTACAGTGTGCTACATATTTGCCTTATGATTTAAAATTTCAGGGTGGCGAATTGGTCCATAAGTTTTTGCCATTGATTATGTCTTTGATGGTGGATAGTAGTCTCAACTCTCTACACAATAATCTGAGTGATGAGGACAAGAATGGTGGTGTGGAGGACCCAACACAATTCATTGATTACTTTGTAGAAATTACTGCATCAAACGCAGTGGCATTTACTTTAGCCTGGTGCTATCTTCTTCATGTTATCAAGCAAAAGGACAGGTAAATGGTGACCATGAGAAAGTATTTTAATTTATTTATGAATCTCTGGATCAGCTGTGTTATATGCCATGACTTGTATCTTCAAAATAACTCCCCCTCCACTCCCCTCTCCCCCCCCTCCCCTCCCCACTAAAAAATAAATAAATCATAATATCGCTGGTAGAATGTTAGCTCAGCTGGTGATATTCCTGTCAGTGATCCTTTCACATGTAAAATGTTCAGTTGATTAACCCTTTAAGCCCTGAGAGTGATCAGCATCAAATTTCTCCTTGTATTATCAATGCCTTATCAATCAAAAAGGTCATGAGAATTAAGGACAGGATCACACAAGATGAATTCTCTTGATATCTAAACAATTTCTCCCCACTATTTCTATAGGAATGTATCGGGACAAGAATTGAGAATTTAAATTTTGATATTAGGGCTTAAAGGGTTAACAGCAGATAGACAAATTTGGCTAATGCATTGTTGAACCCAATTCAAACCTTTTGGGATTAGAACTCTTTGTTCGTCATATTTCCATATCAATGAAGCATTGACATGGAAATTATATGGAAGTACTGTGAACAAAGGATGTTATTCCCAGAAGGTTTGAATTGGATACAACAATGCATTAGCCGAATTTGTCTATTCCAATGACTTCTGCAGCTTTTTGGAGGATAGAATGTTATTTTTCTCTCGGAGAAATTAGCTACTAAAAGCTACTCTTAAATTGGAGGGAAAAATAAAGTTTATGTATGTATGTATGTAGTATTAGTAAGTATTATCTCTTCTAAAATGGACCAGACAGTTTTAAAACAGCCGGGCTAAATTAATTTGCGACTCAAAGGCATAAAACATACCAACTCTAAAATTATTAAAAAAAACCTACTGGGGACCTTGCTATTAATATACTACATGGAATTTGTTTAAATAATTCTTTATTGACCTCGATTTGTCGTGCTTTCTAAACGGTTATTGTTACTACAGACAGATGCTGGTTACCATCTTGCCTTGGTTTGTTGGAACCTGTCAAGAACGTGTGTTAGATGAGGTGACACTTCACACACTGATCAGCTCACTGGCTGGCTGGCATGAGGAGTTTTCTCATGGTGATTTTTGTGATGCTGTTTTTGATCAGTTTCTGCTTCTCTTGGTATCAAATTCAAGTGTTCTGCGGCACACCCTACGACTCTTGTGGTATGTCCTTCCGAAAATGGAGCCTCAAAGGGTGGTGCAAATTCTTACCGTAATACAACCATCTAGTGAGGTAGGTAAAAGCTATTGACAAGGGGGTGAGTGGAATAAAGCCCTAAGAGAATTCTGATCGACTGCTAGATTCTCCATCCAGTTTGTCTTGTATATGTTCATGTAACAAAGGGAGAATTTAGCTATAGATTAGGAGTCACTTAGGGCCTTATCCCAAACTGGAATAAGGTCCTAAGTGACCCCTAATCTGAAACCAAATTCTCCCTTTGTTACATAAGCATATACAAGACAAACTGGAAGGAGAATCTAACAGTTGATCAGAAGTCACTTAGGGCTGTATTCCACTTACCCCTTTACATGCATGTATGAGCATGCTTATGTGACAAAACAACATAACTCTAACAGCGCTCCAAGCTCAGTTTTTCAATAAGTCACATTTTGGCGACCTACATTTTTTAAATGGTCGCCATTGGAAAATTTTGGTCGCCAAAAATTGTCATTTCTTTTATGCAAGACACTTCATGCTACTTTACATGAAAACACTACTGCCGAACGTTTTCAAAATGGCCCCTCAATGAATTCGAAGCTGTGTTACACAGATCCTTATGCCAGTACACATGTCTTGTGATGCAAGAGGAACAGATTCATCATTGACCTCGCTCTTGGGGGCGGGAAGAAGAGAGACCCTGGGAACGAGGTTGCATTGACCTTATACAGGAGAAAAGTATCTTAACATGGTAATATTTCTTTGATTTAACGATGATTCGATTAAAATTGATAAACGTAAAGTCAGCTTTACTGTTTTGAGCTTATATCCTTTGGTAACCAAATGGCAACCGTCACCAATAATTCAGTCGCCAATTTTTTTTTTCACTCGCCATGGTGACCAAAATGGTCGCAGCTTGGAACACTGTCTAACTGGGTAGCAAGTATGATATCACTGGTTATATGGTGCACTCAATGTAAGTTGTTTCTTACTGAAGTTTAAGTGAGACTACACTGTGCCTAAGATGATTTTTGTAAACAAGTTTGGCTTAGAAGATTTGTAATGAAATAAATTTGTTGAAATGCTATGATTAATTTTAATACAGTTTACTGTATTTTAGTTGTGTAGTATATGTCTCATTCAACAAACAACTTGATTTGAATGCAAAGTGTCGCATAATGACCTTTGAAACTTTGATGCCCTGCAGTGCTATGTTTGATAGCCAATTATAATATTATAATAGTGCACTACTATAATAATTTTTTAACAAAACTGGACCAATATTTTTAGGTTTCCATTGACCCCCCCCCCCCCCCCCCCCCCCCCCACCACCACCACCAAAAAAAAAAGAAAAAGAAAACAATAATAATAATACCGGTTATAAATGTTTTTGTATTCCAGAGTATAGTGTAACTAACTTTTTCCTTTTCATTGCAGCACAGTGAAGCTATCCAAGATCTTCATGCCATGTTAGTTGATCGTGTTGCAAACTCCAATGCTCTCACCCCTGGCTCATCATCTATGGACGGACAACCATCCTCTGCGTCATCATTATCATCATCATCGCACAGTCCTTTGGAGTATGTTCAGCCTGCCAGTACCTAGACTGCATAAATGAACTAAGACTGTATGAATGTCGGCTTTAGAATGATGACTTAACTTGATAAAATCATCAGAACCTAACGTTTTACCTATTCAAGCTAATGAACCGCAAAACAAAGTAAACCATACGCTATTCAAAAATGACTGCATCCTATTCTTTACCACCGTTAATTTTCTAATCGGGTAAAACCAGGGTTTTCAAGGAAGCTAGACAAGGTTTTGCCGAGATCGAACTACAGCCCAAAACTGCAATTCCACCTTGGCAAAATCACAGCAAATGCAGGTCTAATACCTTTGATTGGCAATATACCATAGGCATCAAATTGAGCTTCTTACTAAACAATTCTCAATGTGGAAATCTTCTTATTAACAAGATGAAACTTCCTTGTTAAGGACATTATTTTTTTTCTTATCTTAAAAAAGAATAGGTCACAGCTACATGTACCTGTCAGATTACAGTTCAGAAAGGAAAACATGGTAGAGTGTTTAGAATTATTTTTTGGTGTTGGTTTGATTCATCTAGAGTTCGTCAAGGCAACAATGCTAAGAATTATATAACCTACCTTTCTTGTGTCATCAGTGTGGGTTTTCAAATGCTCTGGTAGATTTTTTTAAGAGCGTTATTCATTTTACAACATTACTATGCCCCTGGTGAGCATCAATACTGGGGTCAGCCTTTATTGCCATAAGATATGAGATTTGTACCCAAGGATTAGATACTTGAATAGTTTTATATCTTATTATTATTAAATTATTATTATATCGAACATATGTAGAGTGACTGAAGGCGGTGTTACCCGCTGCAGTTTTCTTGCAACAAGTCTTGCAATAGGTGTTGCAAGACCTGCTGCAAGATCATTGCTGCTGCTGCACGAACCGGGGTGTAGCTTGTTCCAGGCTCCGAGATAGTGGGGAACGCGCGAAGTAAAAAAAAAGGAAAAAATCGCGGGGAACTGGGGTGTCCCTCTCCCAGTTCCCCCGCGATTTTCCTCCCTTTATTTTAACTTTGTGCGTTCCCCACTATCTCGAAGCCTGGAACAGGCTAACCGGGGTGTTACACAGTGCAATGTCTTCATGCAGCTTGTCCTGGAAAGTTGTCACACATAAAACCAAAACATTGTTCGACTTGCTGCAAAGAGGGTGTTACATGCTGCAATGCTAAAAAAAAAGTTGCTGCAATCATTGCGAAAAGCAGAACCCAATTCTACTTTCTGCAACAAGTGCAGCAGCTTGTGGACCAGCCTGTCTCGCAATGATTTTGACCATTGCAGGTGGCATTACGCTGCAATGGTTCACGCAGTATGTCTCACAATGGCACTGTAAGACTTGCTGCATGTGTAACACTCACTGTCGTTAGTAATATATAGTTTTGAAGTGTGGCATGTAGACATTATAGCATGGTGGGATTGTGTTGATAGCCTCTTTGTTCATTAGTCAAAACAACTGTGTTGTCAGCTTCCATCTTTATTACAGCCACACTCTATGCAGAATGCAATTTATACATTTTAACTGGTAACTATTTTTGAAATGCAGCATGTGTTCTCACACGCACAAAGTCATATTTCAACCTTTGAATTCTGCTAGAAAACCCAACTTTAGACTGCAAAACGACCTTTACTTTCTCTTCACCCAAGAGTGGCTAAAATCAAAATTAAAGAAAAAAAATCCCAAAAAGAAATGAAAAAATAAATGGTATCACGATAAAGTAGTGCCGAAGAGGTTTTATTTCGGCGGTTACACCGTAGGATTTAGTTGAAAGACTCAAAAGTTAGAACAATGCTATATGTCTTCGTAATTGAATCTGTGAGATCGAAACCTTGAAAACCTGGAAAGTTGCAAGGAAGACAAGGGACTTTTCCTGGCTTTATTTTGCACTCTTTCCCACTATAGACAACATTCATCTTCTGACGATGAGAAATATTCAAAAAGTATCTGTTTAACGATTTCCTCATTTTACAGTCGAATTCACCCAAGTCCTGAATGAGGATACATTAATGAAAATTGATCTTAAATCGGGGTTAAAATGAAAAGAAGTGTCACTACACGTTTTAATATATCTTTAAAAGGAAAAGAGCATTTAAAATGATAACCAGATGTACTTGTTATTTATTTTGTACAGTTAGGCCCAGTTCAAACGTCAAACTTCATATGTGCCGAATCTAATGCAAATGAGCAAGAACAATAGATTTTGCTCATTTGCATTAGATTCGGCACATGTGAAGTTCGACCTTTGAACCGGGCCTTAGGGGCTTGTTAATTTAACATTAAAGCGGCAATATAATTAGTTCATGTTTCATGGCTGTTTATGCTTACTGTGCAATGCTTTCAATAAGCACTTGCCTGTTTTGATTACTGTTAACCCTTGACATTGATCACTTATCTTCCTGCGTTATCTCTACTTGATCAAAAATTAAAGTCATGAAAATAACGGAAATGGTCACCAATGATTTATTGTGTTGATTTTTAAGCCATTAACTCCTAGAGTTTCAGCGAAAAACGGCAGTTTAAAGCTACTGATGCCGTTTTTTGACCGCTGTCTACAACCAAACTGGCCAAAACGTGGTTTGCAGCATGAAAACTAAACGTCCTTTCTTTCCAAGGGCTTGCATGTCGCTTTTTCGTTCCGGACATGCGCACAAGGCACAATTTCGAGAGAAAGATAATTTATTAATATCTTTTCTCTATTTTTCCCATTTTTATCTGGACCAATTTGGCGGGAAAAGTTTTCACAAATCAGGGGGTTTGAGTTTGCTTTGGAAGATTTCTTCATCCTGCATATTAAGGTGGTCATCGAAGACATCTTTAGTCGTGATGACGTCACAAATGGTACGAGGATCGTGACCTCTCACGGGCGGTTTGGGTGCCACTTGAACAACTTACCTCAACTATATTACCATAAGAAATATATTGTGTCGGCAAGGAGGATTTGTATTTCTGAAGTAGAAACTGGTCGCGGGAAAATGGGGAACGCGAGGCGTCATGGGAATGACAGTCTTCTGGTCTGCATCTTCCCCACAACGCCGCGCAATGCGCCAGAGCAAGGAGCGACGCCTGATGATGAGTAAGTCGTTAATGGGTTTCAACAGAGTACATTGGCCCTCTTAACCGCCGGAGCCTGAGTACGAGGACCAAGTACTCCGGCTCCGGTGGTTGAGAGGGCCAAGCGGCTCTGGGGACGGGAATGAATAATGATTAAATATGATTCTCTCGCTTTACGGATCATGTCTCTATTAGAATTAATGAGTTCTATAATGGGAAGATTTGGAGGTCACTTGGTAATGGAGTGTCCAGTGACAGCAAAGTGCTCTGACACGGCAGTCGGTTGATGCCTGATGTTCCTTCAAGTAATATATCAAACATGAGACACGGTGTTTCATCACAAGATCAAACGCTGAGAAGGGAGTTGAAAATACGACGCGCAGCGGAGTATTTTTGACGAACTTCAACTGCACGTCAGTGTTCCCCAAATCATATCCGGTTTTGTTTTAGTTCATTGCTGATCCTGATCTACACAAAGATCAAGCAACATTTTGTTTAAGTGGTCCTTGCATTGTTACAGAAGTCATTCAAATACATGATGCCGGCGCCAAGCGCGGGAAAACAGGAGCAAGCAAGTCACAATTGGTTTTGGCTTTTCTTCTGATTGGTTGAGAAGGTGGCGGTTGGCACTTCCGGTTTCTTGACTTCCGGCCACACTCACTTCCGGTTCTAAACAACGTTAGCAAAACAAAAAGTGTCACGACACCGTCTTCTACAACCCTTGTTACATTGCTAATGTCCACGTTAGGTATTATATGACACAAGGAAGAATCACTGGCTTCCTTGTGGTACTGAGTTAGTTAGTTATACACGACTCCACCAGCTATACAGCTTTAACTACTTATCGTGTTTAAATAAAGGTTTACATTACATTTCATTACATTACAGTTCATTTATAAAACATTCAATAGTAACAACGTGGTTTGCAGGAATGATGACTGAATGAAAGGAGTAACTTATCCCCATGTCGGACATCTTCTTAATATATGTCGTTTAAAATCGATCATAAAACGTTCTTACGCAGAGTGTAGGTTACTTGGAGCCTCTTGTTGAAACATTTTCGATTTAGCCAGTGAACGCAATATAATTTTTACCATGTGCCCGGGTCGGGGCTTTGACGTAAATGGTTGTGATATTAACGCTTAAGAGGCTCGCATCCTATAAAGTCCACTTGAAGGCCCACTATCACCCAAACTGCATTGCGAATTTAACGCAGTCGAAAATTCCCGAGAGAGCTAATCACGAGCGAGCTCGTCATTTGAAAACAAAAACAAACGACCGCAAAGCCGAATGGGTGATAGTGGGCCTTTAACGTAACTTAGAAAAATGTAAATGAAATGAAACGAACCTGAAATAAGCTTTATATATGTCGTCAAGTTTGTTCACTATTCCTGTCTTCTTCAATGAAACTTTAGCCTGTTAACAACAAGTCAAAAGACAACTGCTACTAAGTAAAAGTCGAAACAACATGAAAATCACGACATAGCGATCGGTTTTTAATTGACTGTCGTAAAACCAAAACCAAATTAACTACTCTAGCCAATCACAACTGACGCAGACAATCCATTGAACCAATCACAAATTACTCGAAACAAATATACATGTAGCCGGCGCCAAGCGCGGGAAAACGCGTGCGAGTAAGTCACGATTGGTTTTGGTCTTACTTCTGATTGGTTGATAAAGTGGTGCGAGATTGTCTAGCCAATCACAAAGCGTAACAAATAGTCTGTACATTTTTTATTTTGGTCAACGGTATAAAGAAAACAAAAACGGCCAGTAACCCTACCTTTTGACAGTTGTAGAGAAGTGAGCATAAAGCGGACAGGGCTCTCAGATAAGTAGAACCTGATCAGGGGTAAAATCCACCAGGAGTTTCGCTGAAAAAAGAGAAGAATCATGTGTTAGATTCACCCCTTTCTTCACAGCCTAAATTCGCAAGATAAAAGATATAAAAAGATTTTTGGCTTTTATTCTCAAGGTAATGTTAGTGGACATCCTGCTGCTCGATTAACGACAGAGAAGAATTGGTCATTGACCAAACTTTATGCGTAGAGTGGCTAGGGGTAGCATTTTGTCGCATATCTAGTGTTCTTCCACCACCATGAAGACTGTGTACTTTACTCGATAACCCAATACAGCCACTATAGATACATAGACTGTGAGCAGTCTCTTATTTTTCTTTTAGTTGGCCCAGTGAGGGCGTGCGCGAGCGGCGAAGCCGCGAGGAAAAGAAAAATATGAGACTGCTCGCAGTCTAACAAATACACAGTGCACAGATGACCTGGTTTCATGGTCCCTGCGTGTCAAAATTGGCGTCGGTTTAAACTCACATTTACAATTGACGTCAACGGTAAAAAAAAACATAAAATCCGGCTGTTAAACGTCAGACCTTCCATCGAATGAGAGCGCATCCAGTAAAAGTTCGATTTTGCCTTTATGACGTCAAGCAGTTTTTACTTCATTCTGCGTCGCGATACGATTTCAGTCGTGTCGTGCTAGAAAAGAAAACAAGTCATTCGTGACAAGATGAAATCGCGTTTATTATACGCTTTTTTGTTTTTAACAGTGTTAGGAACCTGGATTGCTTTAAAAAACACAACAAAGGAAGGTAAGATTCGGTATTAAACTTACGAATTCTCACGCTATGTTTTACGCATGGCGTCAGCTGGCAGCAACGGCTCAGGGCGCGTGCGAAAAAGTCGTTATTCACGCTGGTTTACGAATAATTTTCATCCCCAATATTATCGAAACATGATGTACGTTTGATTCTTAATACGCGTGGCTATTTTAATTTTTGTTTAAAAAATTAATGTGCTATTTTGAACGGTTCCCTTTGTTGCCTCGATCAGTTGTAAAATCACTGTTATGTTTGGATTTTTGTTGCTATGGTTTCTATATACACAGATGAAGTGATACTTGCGCGCGCTTGCAGTCGGAAGTGAATTCGTTTTTTTTTTGTTTCTATGGTTTCTATGTATACCTGATCACGTGACACTTGCGCTTTTAACCGGAAGTGAAATGGGACGTTCCACGGTGTTTTTGAAATAACGTCACGTTTCAACCGCTGACTCCTAACGAAACAAGGGCTCTGGGGCCGAGAATGCGACGGTTGAATTTCTTTCTGTTACACTTTCATTGTTCGTCCTAGTAGGTTCGGATTTCTTCATATTAACAAGATTATTTGTTGCCATTGGGTAAATCGACAAAAAGTTTGTGAATACAGGAATTTCAAAATTGATTTTGTTACTTAATTTCCTGGATTTTCCAAATTTACTTGGATGCGCGTTTGAATAATGTAAAAGTGATAACTTTCAGCTATTTACATTTATGCGCCCGTTAGACTTTCCACAACCAACCCGAACTTGTTGCTTTTCTTTTATTCTTTCTAATTCTGTGTAGGGGTCAACGTTGTCGATGGCCTCCGACGTTTCAAGATAGATGAGGACATTCGGAACAAGAATGCTACATTCGAGCTCCACCTGACTTCGATTGACTTGCTTGTCACAGTCAGGGTGGATGCAGTCAACAAGATTATAAACAGCGCAACTGCAAGTTACTTACCTGGAAATGTTGCCCGAAATGAAGTGAGTACATAAGAATAGGGTGGGGTTAGGTGTGAACATTAAGGGCCTCGCTAAACTGTGAAACATTGTTGAAGACCGAAGCATTGTTTCTTGTTATGTGGGAAACATTTGTTTCGGAAGTAAATTTTCTTGAATTAATTTAATAACATTTCATTGCGTCCGGGAAGCAAGATTTGCGACCGCAACAAATGTTTCTCACGCAGCTAAACCCAGGCTGGGAAATGAACATTTACGTTAACAACAATATTTCCGCAACAAAGTTGCCTAGTTTAGCCAGACTCTAAGGCCCCGTTTACACGGGTCCGGACAAATTTTTGCACGGACGAATTTTGTTCCTAGACCACGTGTTTACATGCATCCGTGCAAATTGTGTTACAGATTGCAGTGGTGTTTACACGGAAACTTGCACACTTAGCTGTTCAAAAATTCGTCCAGTTCCGCCGGTCCCGTGTAAACGCAAGGTGGAACCGTGCAAGTTTTTGTCCGTGCAAAAATTTGTCCGGACCCATGTAAACGGGAACTAGGTGTGCGTGTTACAGCACATATACAACCCGATTATTAGCAGTTACCAAGATGTGTTTTTTTCTATTGAGCTAATGACAACTCTTACTAAAGCTGCGACTAATTTTTATTTCGTAGAACGACTAATTCAAAGTAAAAAATAGTGTTTTTTCTTCTTCTTTTCAACAGACTAAACCGGAAAAGGAAAACGAAAAACAACAGATCGTCACAACTTATCAGAAAAACACCGGCACTTCATTACCGCCTCCCGCGACCCCTCGAGTAATTGGAAATTTACTATCATCATTATCGGAAATGGCATGGAACGGCTTTTGTTGTGCCATGCAGTCATTTTACGGTTGGCTCACCTTTGGAATAGGGGGACCGAGGCACATCAACGTGGACAGGTTTGCGGCAAGGTCAATCACCAGAGCTGATCTTACTTGGTCGGTAAAAGGGGTAAGTTCATCGATTTCTTGTTCCATTAAAGAATTAACTACAGGAACATCAAAGTCATTCAATTGGGGCTTATGGATAGCGCGCATTTATCAGTGAAAATATATTTTTAACGTTTCCCTCAGAATGAGCGCACTATGTACTCTTTATTGAGGTAGGTAAAGGTAAAGTCGCACACGGGCCACGATGGCCCACACGGCCGGAGCTTAACCCGGTTTCTGTAGCATGAAGCAACTAGGAATATTGCTACTCCCCCCTGGATGGGATGCTAGTCCATCGCAGGGTTACCCCCAGCATTTTGTCGCCGGTACCCATTTATACACCTGGGTGGAGAGAGAGGAAACAACACGACGGCAGAGACCAGGCACCGAACCACCGACCTTCAGGTTGAAAGTCCGACGCGCTAACCACTAGACCACCGTGCCGCCCACACACTCTTTATTGAAGAACAAGATAAATAAATCGTAAAAACTCTTATTCTTCGGCCGTTTCAACTTTAACAGAAATAAAATACACACTGCGGTTATAAACATGACAAAACAACGCATGTTGTAAAAAACTTTGATTAAGGATTTAAAACCAGCTTAAAATGAAAATGTGGGCCGTGAGAAACTTTTTCTTTACTAGCCTTGAATATATTTTCTAGCAGACTTTAAGATAGGTCTGTATATTATCATGTTTTCACTATTGTCATTTCTTTTAAATTAGGTTCCAGTCTTTCTCCATAGCATTTAAATTTTATTGTGTTATATCCAACCGTCACTTCTGAAGATGTATGTTGAAGCATACGAAACGTCAAGTCATTAATCAAAGTTTTTTACAACATGCGTTGTTTTGTCATGTTTATAACCGCAGTGTGTATTTTATTTCTGTTAAAGATAAATAAGAACCAAGACTGGCCAGAGATAAGGACTTTTTCATTCTCTTTTGCCTTCTACGTTCTAACTGAACTCGGGTACTAAATCGGCGCCTTCCATTTCGCTTTTCTTTTTTCAATGTTATATCGCCAAGTGTGAGGAAGTCACTTCTACTAATTTCCCTCAGGATTTCAGTCAAGTGTTGCCGTCGCAATTCACCTCCATGTTCTTTTCTTAGAACACACGAACCTTCCTAATACGGATACCAATAGAAGGACTTTAGCGTCCATGTAACGGGACGGTTCGTATTATAGAGGTAGAGGTTATGATGTTTGGTCTCTTCGGGACCAAGTGAACAATTCGTAATAGAGAAATGTCTCTAATAAGCTTTTCAACTGTATTTATCAAGAAAAGTGTTAATTCACAGTTGAATTAAAAAGATGTTCTCTTTCTATTTTCAGTCGGTGGACCACATGTTCAATCTAGACATTGCAGAAATGGAAAAGGAAATAAATCGTGTGAATACCCTTACTCCTCTGATGACAATGACCGGCATGGGACGTTCTGACAGTGAACATGGAGGGCCTGAACGGCTCCCGAAATTTCCAACCTTTGATTACTTTCGTTCAAACCTTCAAATCCAATGGGTTTCACCACTGCAGAGGGAAAATGAGGACAGCATATTGCCAAGTAATCTCAACACTTGTGATCTGAAAGACGAAGATGATTATAGTGATGGGCCTGAACACGAGACGCCTGCAGAGTTTGCTACTATGGATTACTGTGGTATGGTTCCAGATATAACTGTCTCTGAAAATAATGACTCCGAAAATACCAGGCCTGAGAATAATGGATATCTTACTATGAAGGACATCGCGTCGAGACATCCATCAGTCGAGGAAAACACTGTCAATGCCGTGTTTGAGAGTTATGGAAATCTTACTAGGGCCATCACGTCAGGGGATCCATTAGTCGAGGAAGACAATGACAATGCCAATCCTAAGAGTAATGGAAATCTTACTACAAATGCCACTCTCCACCCCAAAACTGGTCCGGTGAGTGTTAAAAGGTGTTGAGATCTTTAGACAACTAAGCTATTCAGAAATACAAGAACTACATTTGTAATTATTGTAAAGGCTAAACCACAGTACGTGCTTTCATTATAAAGAGAAACTTCGGTATACTCCACAGTCTCCACCAAAGTCTTGTTGTTGCATTTATTGAAATCATGATTACGGAATGGAGAATACAGAGATGTTAAGGCTTGGAAAAGTCTAACATTTCGTTTGATAATTAGCAAATGGCAAAATAATTTCCGTGGAAGCACGGGCTGGCGAATTGTAAATCATTTGTAACCCAAATTTACGATATGAAAGTTTGGTAGATAATTTAAAACAATTATTAACTGAAGTGGTGGCGAATAATGCTGGATATTTGGTTTGGTATGTATACATAGAAACGTCACGAGCTTGGCCATGAGATGCCTGTGGGACAAAACATCATTCACCTGACATTCGGGGTATATGTTTTACTTATTTTAACATGTAATCCCCACCGTGAAAAAGTTGGTTATTATTCATCGTGGTAAGGCACAATGACAAAGTGTATCATAATCCCTGTTTCCATCTCTAGGAAACCAAATACTGCTCACAGAATGCAAGCAGACGGTCACCTGAAGGTACTTGGTTTACTACAAGGTTATGGAACAAGTGCATGGCGATTATAGGATGGCGTACGTCTAGTGGAGTACCCCTCCAAGCTACTCGAGTGACGAAAGCAGCAGATAAATGGATGACACAAGTGCCAGTCAACGTGTTATGCATGGAGGCCTCCAACAAAAGTGATTCGGTAAGTACATTTTATGTATGTGCTTACAGCGATTACTTAATATACTTACACTGTTACGAGATTACTAATCGTGTGTATAATATTGTTCTAGTCAGCTAGCCTTGATATACACGTCAAGTCGCTGAAAAATATGTGTTTTTTTCTTCATTCGAAATAACTGACGAAAGACTTGAATTGCTTGAAAATCCCAATTACGTTGCAATGTTATTAAGACGGTCTTCTTTCCGTTTACTAGGAAACAGAATTTTGCACGGAAAAAGCTACTAGACGTTTAGCTGACACAAAATGGTTTACTAGAAGGCTATGGAAAAGGGGCGTGGCAGCCATTCAATGGCTGTGGACGAATGAAACTGAGGAGAAGGCTTGCAATCTCACTATGAATTCCACTGCGACGAGGAATCCATTAGCCAAGGAAAGCCCTTCCAAGAGAAACAGTGAATCGTGGCCGCTAAAGAACTCGGAGATTGGAAATCCTGTTCTTGTAGACGAAAGCAACACATCTACTTCCGTGGATACAAAAACGTCGCTGGATTCCGTTCACGCAAGAAACCAAACAACCTGTCTTGAGGACCAAAACAAATGTATCCTGGACGTCCAAGCGTCTGCTGGGGCGGAGATCCAGGCCAACGCTACTGTAAGAAACGTTTGTATCCATAACGAAATCATTTTATACTTGGATATCAACAACACGACGCCATTAATTTCCTCTACACGTGACGATACACGTCTGCAAGTAACACCAGTGAAGAAAGCAAAGGATAAATGGATGCCAAAAACATCCAACAATCAGTCTGAGTTTTGCCTGGTTGGTGCAAAGAAATCTGATAGTCCGGTGAGTGTTTATTTAAAAGGTGCTGAGATCTTTAGATATTTAAGTTATTTATAAAAAATGGACTAAATTTGTGATGATTGTAATAGCTCAAGTACAGTAGGTGCTTTCTTTATAAAGCCAAATTTCAGTCTTCTCCACCAAAGTGTGGGACGGTACGCAGCTCTTACAAGGTCTTCTCTGATTAGCTGAGAAAACAATAGAACAAACAACACAACAATGGCTAACAATAGACCCTAGACCTAAAAACAATGGAGCTGCGTGGTATACAGGTCCAATGAAATTAGAGGTTCTAAAGAGCTGCGTGGCTATTGCAAAGTGTTGTTGCATTATTGAAATTACGGAATGGAGAAAACAGATGTTAAGACTTGGAGAGCTTTTAATAAACTGAGCAGAGAGTCTAACAATTGCAAAATAATTTCCGTGGAAGCACGGGCCGGCAAACTGTTAATCATTGGTAACACAAAGTCGCAATAACAAAGGTTGGTACTATATTTAATAATATTCACCGAACAAGAGGTGAATAGTGGTGGATATTTGATTTGCTAAGTTCTAATAAGCGATATGCCACGACTTCTTACGTCATAAGCTTGAGCTTCCTTTGGAAAAAACAATATCATTCACTTTACACGGCAAGAATTGGCAAGAATTACACTTCATAAATATTTGGGGATATATCTTGTACAAGCAGCTCATAACGTGAAAAGTTTCTGCTTGTGCTTATTGTAACATCATAATCCCTGTTTCCATCTCTAGGAAAACAATTCTTGCTCAATGAATGCAAGCAGACGTTCACCTGAAAGTACTTGGTTTACTACAAGGTTGTGGAACAAGTGCATGGCGATTATAAGATGGCGTAGGTCCAGTGGTGTACCCTTCCAAGCTACTCAGCGAGTGAAGAAAGCGGCACAAGCTAAATGGATGACACAAGTACCAGTCAACATGTTTGAAATATGCATGGGAGTCTCTAACAATAGTGTTCCGGTGAGTACATTTCATGTACTTAGTATAATTATATCAACTTCAGTGAAATACAAGGATATCTCTTTCTTAGAAAACTTATGTCACTTATATCTCGACACATGTGAGAATGTCAACTGGTTTTATCTTCACAGTGAAGAGTAATGATATGAACAATTAACGTTTGCTACTGTGATTGCCCTTTTTTTTATTAAAAGTCAAATGAGATAAAAGGTGTTGGATCTGTAATCGAAACATGTTCTGATCTTTCTCGGAAATCTTCGGCAAGTTTCGGAAAATTAATTATCGGAAATGTTCGTACAACCTTAAGAAAGCATTTGGAGAATTTTTGAAAATTTTCGAAAATCTTTGGAAAATTGTTTGAAACTTCGTTATAACACACGAGTAGTCTAGAAACAGCGTAAGAAATAGAAGATACTACAAAGCTACCTGAAGATATGAAATTTCTTCTTGAATCACAACCATGCATTTTCTTCTATTACTTACATTGATTACTACTCGTATGCTTAATATTGTTCTTGTCATCCTGCCTTGACATACATGTCAAATCGCTTGAAAGTATCCGTTTCTACATTCGAAATAACTGATGAAAGACTTGAATTGCTTGAGAACCCCCTTTCTATTTCAATGTTATAAAGATGGTTTTCTTTCCGTTCATTAGGAAACAGAATTTTGCACGAAAAAAACTGCCAGACGTTTTGCTGACGCAACATGGTTTACCACAAGGCTATGGAACAGGGGCGTGGCAGCCATGCGATGGCCACGGTCGAATGAAACTCAGGAGAAGACTCACAATCTGACGAGCTGTAAGTAAAGGCATCTTCAAAGGGTTCGCTGTTTGTGTTTGTTATCATCATTGGACGACAATACAGTAACTTGAAGTTTCCATTTCAGTATTTTCATGTATTTTAAGTTTGCTTTAAAATAGTGGTCAGGTAATACAATCGATCGTTTTCTCAGTGTGAATTTTTTGTGGTTAGTGGTCTTATGATTTTTCATCGCCGTCATTTACTCCCCGAGTTAAACATTGCTTCGATCGTGTAATGAGCTTCCAAATGTTGATACCGTGAGTAACATCTTGACGCGAATTCTTCACTATGTCATATTTTTTGACATTTTAAGTCACAACTGCCCCCAAATTGTCATACCCGAAATGCTTATTAAGCACTCAGAGGGAGATATCAATTCAATTTCGAAAACAGAGTCGACCATAATCTGAGTTTTAGCGAGTTATCTAGGACACACGGCGATAAACTTGAAAACAATTCAGTGCTTTGCAACCCGATTTCTTTCCTGGTCATCTACAGCCGGAGACACTTATTTTTAAACAAAGCTGGACCATTAATTTTGGTAAATAAGAAGCAAAGGACCCCGAACGAAAATGCTGCTGGTATACGTATAGGATCTGGAGAAGATCTAGTCAGCCAAAATTAAAAATAGAGATAAAATCAAAGTATAAAGCAAGGCTGATCCTACGTAGAACATTTAACGCGACAACGACATGATAGAGCCCAAACTGAAAGACAAAATGCAACCGTGGAAAGCTGTTTCGACCTGGTTGGGTCTCGTCAGCACGGTGTAGCAGCAAAAAGATAGAAAAGCTAGCGCAAACGCCAATTCTCTACCAAATCGCACGCGGCGATGGCTACAAATGAGCGCGAATTCAAAAGTTTGCCAATTGACCCACGTCACAGCGGCGCGTGACCATGAGTAATAGGCAAAGAATTTGAAAAATCATGTCGTTGTCGCGATAAAGAAAGTGAGGATAGACATGCAGAACCATCCCTCAGTGAATACATGGACTCTGTAGCCATCACCACGTGTGATTTGGTAGCCTGTTCCAGGCGTTCAGATAGTGGGGAAAGCGCGAATAGTTGGGGAAGGCGCGAAGAAAAGCGAGCGAAAAAATTTCGCTCGCTTTTCTTCGCGCCTTCCCGAACTATTCGCGCTTTCCCCACTATCTGAACGCCTGGAACAGGCTAGTGATTTAGTAGAGAATTGGCTTTCGCGCTAGTTTTTCCATCTTTTTGCTGCTACACCGTGCGGACGAGACCCAACCAGATCGAAACAGCTGTCCACGGTTGCATTTTGGCTTTCAGTTTGAGCTCTATCATGTCGTTGTCGCGTTAAATGTTCTATGTACGTGTTAGCCTTGCTTTATACTTTGATTAAGTTTGGGTTTCCACTGCCGATATATATATATATATATATATATATATATATATATATATATATATATATATATATATATATTCCACTGCCGATATATATATGGTATATCGTTTGGGCTTTTAAAAGTAACACTAAAAATGCTGATATATCACCTTTAAGCCCGTCTAATGTCACCTTGTGTGTCTTTTTTCTTTATCCAGATTACTGGACAAGATTCCAGATCATGATGACAAACTGGACATCGCAGGTCACGTTTTACGTGATGATAATTGTTATTAGCTTCGTGACTGACTATTACCTCATAAAGGAGATTATACGACAACTGAGGTGAGAATCAAACAACTGGACTTACGTTTACAACAATAGTTATAACTATGGTTATGTGGTACTACGGGAGTGATCCGCCGCCGCATCAGACGGCCTGAAGTTCGTTAGAATACCAGTTGTATTCAGAAAAAATCAATATAAACAAGTATAAAAGTGCGCTTAAAAAGGCAGGAAACAGCCATAAGTTGACCCTAAAAAAAATCAGATAAAATTTGAAAATTGTCAGACATGTTAGTAGTGACCAACAAGACGCTATCGTTGCTAAAATGTCTGTCAACCTAGTTTTCGCTAATTTCGATAAATCTATTATGTCCTTTCCTTTTTTAAGGGGAAAGGGAAGCCCTCAGACCCCCCGGGAGGCTCGTATCTTACGGTCCTTATATATAAACAAGCTTTGAATAATCCTCCCTATGCCTTGAGCTTCTCACACAGACATTTATGTAAATCAATTGTTATACTAGTCAACTTCGCAATAGTGCAGTTGACACTTTCATTAGTGCCGTAAAACGAAAACCAAAACCAAAGTTATTTCTCTGGCCAATCACAACAGACGCAGACAATCCAATGAACCAATCAGAACTCGTACCAACCACATGTAACTGGCGCCAAGCGCGGGGAAGCAAATCGCAATTGGTTTTGATGGTTTTGCTTCTGACTGGTTGAGAAAGTGGCGTGAGATTTTTAAGCCAATCACAAAGAATAAACTTAGCTTATTTATTTTACAGATTGCAGCGTGAGTTAGAAGAAGAATGTGAGCGGTTACGTCAGCTGGAACTTGAACGCGAACAAGCAGGTCCATCGAGCACATTGCAGCGTGAAATTGAAGAGAGTCAGTTAGAAGAAGAGCTTGAAGTTGAGCGCGAACAAGCAGGTCCATCGAGCACACTGCAGCGTGAAATTGAAGAGAGTGAGTTAGAAGAAGAGCTTGAAGTTGAGTGCGAACAAGCAGTTCAATCGAGCAGATTGCAGCGTGAAATTCAAGAGTGTGAGTTTGAAGAACGTGAGCGACAACGTCAGCTTGAACTTGAGCGCGAACAAGCAGCGAAATCGAAACCATGGCGACCGAAACCACGTAAAAAGAAGCGTCATAATTATTGCGGCAGACAGCAAAAATGGTAGTGAAGAATGGAAACCATGGCAAAAACAATGGGACTTATTGTTATATGACTCCTTTGCTTTGTTTATTTGTTTCATTTTTGCGATATTTTTTGACAATGTACAGGAGTGAGTAAATAATACTCTTTTATTTTTTAAGTTGTTAATTCAATACGTCTCTTTCGGCTAATGTATATACTGTATATGTCAATAAATAAGCTTTATTTTTGAAGTGAAACTGCAGTATCTTGAATGTATAACGCCATAGAAACCATAATTCCTCAGCACAAGTATTGCCTTCTTTTTTGACTGCTTATTTTGAGCTCCGCTCAGTTCTAACATCATCTCTACCACCCCAGGGAAAATTAAAAAACCAAGTAGACGACGGCGCAGTGCCTCTGTTCCCTTCGGAGATAATAGACAACTTAAGCAACGACGACGGCAACGCCAAGTAAAAGATCACTTGAAGAAATAATCGTGCTATATTTTAAACAACTTTGCAATTGTTCCAATTTGTTTAGTTTGTCCAAAGTGACTGATTTGTCCAGGAACTGAATTTGTAAGGATGGCTTTCCAGTTCAAATGGAGAAAGAAAACTGAACTGTTGTGTGTTCACGTTCTCCAAGTATAATTTGATCATTTGTATGCAGGGAACGGTAACTAATAAAGAAATGTACCAAAATGTAAAACGCACGTACAGAGGCATGGTTTTCGCTCATCAAACCTATTGTTTTGTGCCGTTCTCGCTGCCGTAGCCGACGTGGTTGCTTAAGCTCCCTATTTAAAAATCGTTCGCATGTAGGAATATGAAAAGGCAGTTTCTGTTCTGGGCGTGCGCAGTGCTTGCGGCGTTCCCCGCGGTTTCGTTCGCTTAGCGCGTTAAGGCCTGAGAACGAGGCTGTTTTGCTCAAAATGACAGACACCAGCACTTGGGATCACCATCTACCAACCATTAAATGAAAGATGAAATATGCAGTGGATTTAAATGCTTTGGAACTCCTCTAAAAGGCGAGTATTCATTTGATTTGTCCTCTAGCTCCTGCGTATTTTTGGGTCGTCGCGCTAAGAGTTTTGGCGAGTAGGGGCATTGCGTGACGACCCAAATACAATAAGGTCAAATTAGCGCTAAGAATCTGACAAGTCCTTTACGAAACGTCTGTAAGTACCTTTTAGACATACCTTCTGTCTCCGTGTCAGTGGATTCCAGATTGCAAGAAAACAATTATGGCTGCCAACGGCTGGAAAAAGTATTACCTGACAAAATACTCCACTGTTCTTGGATATTTCGACGGGGCGCATCGACAGCCTTGTCCAGACACGCCGCCATTTTTAACGCAAAGAAGGCCCTGGGACCTAGTCTCCTACGCAGACGTCCTTCAGGCTTGTCCGTGGGGGAGGAAAGATTGTGTGACGAGCCCAAAGGGTGACTTCGTAGGAGGCTTTGGGGACGACGTTGTCTCACAAAATGCTATGGGATCACAAAATTGCCTCACAAAATGGGATTACCAGTGCCCTGGAAAAAAGCTATAGCTGAGCTCGGGAAATGTTACGTTAGCACAACTGAACACATAGTGGTTTTTGTTGCTGTTGCTTTTTTTATTTATTTCTATATATTACTCACTGTGCTATTTATTTATAAATAATCTTCAGTGCAGTGATAGTAATTTGTTATTACTATTACAAGCTGTTCGTTAAAACTATTTCCCCAAAACGGTATTCTTAACCCCGACAAGCAGCATTCCCCCTCTCTTTTACGTGGTTCAAGTCCCCTCCGCTGGTCAAAACATCCCCAATATGTCCCCTAATTAGGATATACTGCAGCCCCAACTCGAGAAATCAATCAATCAATCAATCAATCAATATTTATTTGCCCCAATAATATTATTTACAAAGATGACAAAACAACAAAAACAACAAAGAGTGGCATAACATGTTAAAGGGGCTATGTCATGGAAGTTTTTCAGAGTGTGCTATGATTAAAACTGAGCATCTTACTTCAAACATGAAATGCTCTTACAACACCAAGAACAAGATATCAAGTAAATTCTTGTAGAAACAATAAACCATAATCAGTTTTTAGCAAATTTTCCAAAACACATTGAACGAACTTGAAAAAATTGGCCAATTTTCTCAAGTTGCAATCCACTTTCATCCTGACCATCTGTTGTCATAGACACATGGGGTTCAGAGCCACCTTAACTTTTCGAAAATTTAAGGTGGCTCTGAACCCCATGTACAGAATTTTTTAAACTTTGCAATAGTTTCATTATACTTGCAAAGCAATTTTCAACAACAATGGACCATTATTTTTGCGTTTCCACTGATATAAATGTCTTTTAGCCAGGAGCCCATGCTTTTAGCTAAAAATGGTTACATAGCCCTTTTAACTTGAGGAGGGCAACCTTAATGACCCTTAATGAGGAGAGGTCATGGCCTGGGAGCGTTATTATTCAATACCAAAGCTGTGAATTATTTATTTTCTAACTAGAGTATACGGTACAAGTCACGTGATCACGAGGGAGGTATTAAGGCTTCCCACTTCAAAGTAGTGCAAACCACTCAAAGTTTACTCGCGTATATCACGCGTGTAACGCGCGAGAAAAACCGCCATATTGCACGCATTTTATGTGCGTGTAAGTGCTGCAATCCCTGTGGCCTGTACTGTAATACGCATAATGGCACAAATATTGTATACAAATATAGTTTAGATTAGGTGTCCTTCATACCCCAGTACTACGTTAATATAAAAAATCGAGTAAAAATATCGTCTTCTCTAGGACAATCGTGTTACAAATATATATTTTTGGCAGTAAAAATTTCCCTTTTTCATGAATGGTTAAATTGTTGAATTGTACTTTAGGAATGATAGAAACCTACTGGAAAAATTGACTCAAATCCAGAAGACGTCATAACGAATTCAGCTGAACAGGACTCAAACAAATATGTCTCATCTTAAAACAGAATTAAGAAGCATCTCGAAAATAGCCTCATTGATTTAATTGGCCACAAATTAACGCGCTAGGCGTATCATGATCATAAAGCAGAAAAATTATACTATTTTGCAGGCTATACAACTGAAACTTATTCAAAGCTTGAAAAATAAAATAGCTATAAAAATGTGTTAATTATATATAATTATTCTGTACACTGCATGTGCTATGTACAATCAGTTAGAAAATATACAAAATTTGTGCATAAAAATGAAGCTAAACAGCATATTTTATATTACAAACTGGCTATCAACCAATTATTGTCTTTCAGCCACCGTGGTTCAAAATAATACTTTTAAATACATATTCAACCACATTTGCAACAATTAAACTACCTGTAATTGAATACAACACTAAACTGTGTATTACTATGGACCCTCAATGTAATAGGCATTATAGAGCAAAAAAGGATTTGTAACCAAAGCGCCTTACTTTCTGTTTGTCTGATTTCCCCAGTAGGGAAGGGGGAGGAGGGCAGAAGACCCTTGAATCATTGTATCAAGTATGAATTGATATTGTATAACACTGTTTCCAATTAAGTAGACTGCTAGCTGTTTCTTTCAGGATAGTCAAGCACGCAAGCAAATACGCGAGTGGAGATCGACCAAGCAAGCGAGTGAAAGTAATGCAAGCCGAGGGGGTGTCCTTTTGGCTTGTTCGCTCACTCCAGTCTCGCTGAGCTTGCGACCTCGACCTTGGCGATGGTTAACTCGCCAAATACCACTGGATTTTCAGTTTTGACTAGTGAAATTCCCTTAGTTACTAGCCATGTTGACTACCAAAGTTATGGAGGCAAAGTTCTTTGTCAACTGCAAAAGATAAATTTAGTGCTGGCACAATTGTGGCACAATGTTATGCAGAAAGAAAAAACACATTGCAAAACGCATACAGCTCCACGACGAAGCCATACTCAGCTAGAGACTGGATCCGAGTGTTCCCATCTTGCACTTCGATCGCAGGTGAATGCCATCTTGTTGTTCACACGCTTCAACGATCTTAAATGGATATTAGAGGCTTTGTTTCGTCCTCAAATTTTGATTCAGTGTGATTTGATACTAGATGTTCAAAACTAGGGTAATTACTACCGGTAACTTGAACTGTAATTTTTATCGCTAGTAGTAAGAGCTCTT
Organism: Cladopsammia gracilis; assembly: GCA_022457155.1. Classification (NCBI taxonomy): domain Eukaryota; kingdom Metazoa; phylum Cnidaria; class Anthozoa; order Scleractinia; family Dendrophylliidae; genus Cladopsammia; species Cladopsammia gracilis. The sequence goes on along the minus strand of JAJGOT010000183.1, from coordinate 406,370 downwards.
TGGCTAGTGAGAACTACCATTTTACTAACCATAAGCCTACTGATAACAAAAGTTAAGGTCGAGACCTGGCTTGTTTTCAATGATAGCTCGCCTGCTTGATTAACTGAAAAGGAACAGCTAGCAGTCTACCAATTAAGAAACAGGGCTATTCTGTGACAATCAACATTGGCTAAAAAGCTGTATTGGGCTAAAAATATTGTGAACACCTCAAACAGGTTTTCATCAAACAAACCCAGCTAACTGAAAACGTTTCATGCAAAAGAACACGACCTCATACTAGTCGCTTGCTTTGCTATCGGGCTCATCTTAAAACAGAATTAAGAAGCAGTTCGAAAATAGCCTCATTGATTTGTTATTTGGCCAAACAATTATTGAGTTTGTTTGTCAGAGATAGAGCAGTTTTCAATTGAGTGTCGAAAGTAATGAGTAACACAATTGCTTTGGTTTTGCATTGCTACGCTTTGTGATTGGCTAAAAAATCTTGCGCCACTTTCTCAACCAATCAGAAGTAAAACCAAAACCAATCGTGACTTGCTTGCACGCATTTTCCCACACTTGGTGCCGCCGACATGTAATTGCTTTAAGCTCTGATTGGTTCATTGGATTGTTTACAACTGCTGTGATTGGTCAGAGTAATTACTTTGGTTTCGGTTTTACGACACTCAATTGAAAACTGCTATATACGTATAATTATGTTCATGTAATTATTCTGTATACTGCATGTGCTATGTACAAATCACTTAAAAAATCTAAAAGTGCATAGAGGGCCACCCTTCCCAGCTTGTTTTTTTCTTACTGATTTCCTTTTTGTTCACTGCTTTTTGCTTATTTGTCCCACAATCTCAATTAGAGCCCTACCCTGACCAGGATATGACAGTAACTGAATCAGTTTAGCATTCAGCCTTGTTTCCCATCTCTCAGTCATGTATCTAACTTTTGACTAGAAATTGCTGAGCAAATAAGAGTAAAAATATTTTATGAATAATTGGCCCTAGTGCAATAGTGCCTACTCTAAGAAACTAGTACCCAAATTGACATACCAGCATAGTATCAAAAAGTACCATTCAAAACTGTAGATTGCCCACTGTTTGTTTGTGGTAGAGACGTATTAGCTACACTTACAGCTCCATTCTGTTGTGTTATACTTGCTGAACTGCCTCTTCCAGGGTCAGAACTGTCAAAAACAAACTGAAGAAACTGCTGAGGAAAAGGTTCATGTCTTGGTTCAACCATATCAAGCTCTGAGGAGCTTAAATCCACAAGAGGAGGAAGAGAACTGCCTTCAGGTAATGCACTGCTGCGGAGAAACGATTCTGCACTTGCAACTTTACTGCTTGACTGCAAAGAAGAAATGCTGCCATCTAGGGCCTCCATGTCACTCCGATGTGACATCACTGGGCTTGGGGTCACAGCAGGAGGAGGAATGTTAGGGAACACTGGTTCACCAAGACGACGCCTTAACGCAGCTGCTGTTGATGGGACTCCTTCCTTGCATGGAGATGAACCCACTGATGATGAGGCTTGTGAATGGATGGCTGTTCCTGATGAGATTTTTCCATCCATATCCAGACTGAGACTAACACCAGAATCGCCACGGCCACGCATTTGGTTCTGCAGAGTCTGAACCTGATCAACCAACTGAGTGATTGTTGTTATCAAGTCTTTATTCTGCTTCAGAACTTGATCCAGTTGATTCTAAAAATTAAAATATAGTAGGATGTGAGTTGAGACTAACAATACATGGATGCAGCTCACACTGGTTGGTTGCTCAAACCACTGAGCTATCTGGAGACTTTTGGCAAGCTAGGTGTGCTGTCAACACATTTCTGCTAGATTTCCTTTAGACACCACCAATATATCGGTCTGTTTTTATTGTGGACATTTTGTTTTGTTTATTTCCTGATCATTCATGTTTCATGGCTCGGTAATGTTCATATTGTTAATTAGCCAATCACAGCCCCACTCTCCAATCAAAGGTCAGGCTCATATTTATATTGGTGTGTGATTTTGAAAATTGCGACACTCATAGTTTCACCTTTTTGGTCAGAGTTGGATCTGTAAAACATCTTTTCCTGCTCTCATGGCCCTTTTATTAAAGACAAACTAATGATCAACCAACCTACCAACTTGTTTGTTTGTAAATTAAACTGAAACTTAATAAAAATGTACTTGTACCAATTCTTTTTTGTTTATTCAAACAAGCACACATGTACAACTGTAAGTAAAACATGTCCTTGCATACTCAGATTAATTTACCTAAATGTCAGTGAACTGGAATTAATTTATTTGTTGAGCAATAGTTAAAGGAACACCTTCAACCAGTGTGCTTTGCGACATTTTCTGTAATACATATATTGTAAACTCGCGAATGTCTTTGTTCATCCGATTCTATCTTTGCAATCTATAAGGCTGGCTGTATAAGCTATAGATCTATTTAAAGTTGTTACGATAGTTAAGTTTTCATAATTTGATTTTTTTGTCACTTTTGTTGTGAAATTTCAACTAAAGAAAGAAAAACTATTAAAAATAGATGTGCGCAAAGGAGAGTGGTTGAAGGAGTCCCTTTAAAATTTCATAACACGGAAAGCTCAGGGTAGTCACTGTAATGACTGTAAATTCTGCTAACCTGAAGAGCCTGTCTTGAGGCTGCCTCATTATCAAGCTGCTGTGTTAGAAGCGTAACCTGTGCCTGGGCAGCCTGTGTCTCTTGTCTTTGATGATCCACCTGTTGTTGATATATGTGTCGCAACTGCTGAATTGTTAAAGGTGCAATGCTGGGATCAGGGTGGTACTCCGTCGTGTCCAATGCTAAATCCATCTAACAGCATAGTTAAAAGGCAAAGTTAAGGTGGAATAGATAACATTATTTCTGTTAGCTTTCCTAAAACAGTAAAATATGTTGACTGAAACCTGTTCATACATGTGACTGGGAAAACTGATGTGAAATAAATAATAATACAATAATGTATTTATTTAAATAAATGCCTTGCATAATAATGGATTATAACACAATATAAGGCCTGCCCAGACACCAAGCTCCGGTTGTTCGAAAGCCGATTATCGCTAACCCAGGATTAAAACTCGACCAAGAATTTAATTTCTCGTTAGAAATGTTCTAAAAAGCTAATTTTAAGCCAATGTGAGAGCAAGTTAAGGTCAAAACTAAAGGGAAAAAATACTTTGGAAAAATCTCAATTGATCAATTATATTTAACTAAAATTGGCGCTAAGCCTGGGTTAGCTTAATTGTGCTTTGAACAACCCAGCCCAGGAGTGCAGCTTTAAATGTTTGTAAATAAATTGTTCCAATCAGCCAGGGTTCAACAGGCTTGGTTACACTCTGTCCACTCACGTTTGAGGAATGTCTGATCAATTTCATAACTATAATTTATACAGTTGTACAGTCATGTAGTTTATAAACATTGATTGACCAACAATGTACATGTATACAGATAATCATGTTACAAAAGGATTAAGGCTGCCACTTTGAGTGGGGAAATAAAAATATGAGCAAACCGACTTTAAACAAAACCAAGCGAAAAGGGCTGGACAGCAAACAGTCAAGAGAAAGCAACACATTGACGGGCCCTCCAAGAGAGCAGTCTAAAAGAGTTATGCTAACCTTATCAACTGAATTATTTTGTAAATTCAAGTCTTACTGCTCTTCATTTTTATGTTGGGCAATTCCATTGAGCAACCAATTAATGCAACCAGGCAAGTGATTTCTTCACACTACTTGCCTGAGGGCAAGTTTTATGGTAAAATGTTTGTGCAACCCTGCATCAGCCCATACGCTAGAGCAAGACATCGTAACGTGACCCTACTAAACCTTACCTTCTGACTCGGAGAGGTTTCACCGGCCTCTATTTGGGTATCATTGTTTTTTATGGGCACATCAAGTCCTACATAAAAAGAAAACAATCACTAATGTCATCTCCTCTATGACTATATATATATATCCATTTTCAAATGGGTTTTGATTTATTCATATCATAACTCGGCATTATAATCACACTCTTTGGCAAATTTTATTACAGTGCTGAAAATGACAGATTAACACATTAGCCATTTCTGAAGGATGATTTTATCCTTTAAGCCACATAATATTTATTATGGACAAAAATAAAATGAAACATTTTGGGAGGACTATAAACTGGGGATTGACCAATTTTAGCTGTCATGTAAACATAGACTTCCCTAGCTACAAGGAAGGGGAATAATTATTGCAAGCCTTACCTGGGTTGTTTTTATCAGCCTCTGTATTTTCTTGAGCTGTTTCACTTAACGTTCGCCTGTGACACACCTCAAAAGCTTGCCCCACTGTCCTTACAACATGAATGGCATCAGCCTTTCAAGAGAAATCAAAATATACTTGTATGAGCAGACAAGTTTTGTGCATGTTTCCACACCTAGCCTCCAGATGGGACGATTTTAGTTTTCCCCTCAAGCCAGTTTAGTCACATGCAATTTGAGGAAATTCAAACAACATTTACCACCTGTAGCTGTTTACATATTTTTTAGGTACTGGAAGGGGCTGTTGCAGTGAGGTCAGGCCATTAATAAATTGAGGTTTGGCTGTTAAAATTAATGCCCTGGTTAACTAACCCCTTAGATTGTACATTACATCTTTGAATACCAGTAACTATGAGATGCAGAAAACTCTTGAGAAATTAGGGATATAAAGGACTTAAATACAGATTTTTACCTTATTGTTTGCTTTGAATACACTGCATCTAAAAACATCCCCCTCTTTGGAAATAAAACTAAAAATCTGCAAATCTTGAGAATCGTGGGATACATAGAAGATCCTGTAAAATGAAGAAAAAATTGGCGTAGAAAAATTTAGCGTTTAATCAGACTATCAGAGGACCATTAATTATTGGCAATAAAACTCTTTCTGAACAAGAAGTTACCTATTGATGGGATATTGCATGACTTCTGCTTCTACAAAGTCTTGTTTCTTTTTCTGAAATGAAAATGCACAAAAGAAAGTAATGTTTAATAACATTTTAATACACAATGAAATTCTTGTTGTGAATAAAAATAAATAAATAAATTGTCTTTATTTAATGAGGGTGACACTTAATAGTCATAAGACTAACAAACCTGTGACCCTCGATTCCAGATCGAAAAACCTTTCGGAGCAGGGAGAGAACCAACAACAAACTCAACCCACATATGACACAGGGGCTGGGAATCGAACCCAGGCCACATTGGTGGGAAGCGAGTGCTCTCACCACTACACCACCCCTGCTCCCCGCTGAATGTTTCAGTAATACTGTATGCACTAATTTAACATACAAAATTTATCAGATGTAAATTTAATAATACAATATATTACTAAATTTACATCTGATAAATTTTGTATATTAAATTAATGCATACAGTATTACTGAAACATTCGGCGGTATATTTAGTTGCTTTCAAACAAATAATATCCATCTGGAACATGATCAAAACTTGGGCACACAATTTAATTTGTTGGTCTGGCTACGTATCTAGCTCATCTGGTATTATAAATTATATAATAATAATTAATTTCTTATAATAAGAATAATAAGAATAATTTATAGAGACAGGAACAAGATGAATTGTGCTTCCATCAGCTAGTAAATGTCCCTCAAATATAGTAAGGCATGTAAAATTTCACCAACAAAACATCAATATATAATATAATTTTTTATTACTCAGGGATGTAGCTACACATAAGAGCTGGCTACCAGCTAATTTCACCAGCTGAAAGAGAACTTATCACCAGCTGAAATTTCACAAGAAAACAAAGACAGGGTAATTTTGAAGGTGTACAAGCCAGAAAAACTGGCTGGGCTTGTTAATGACCCCGCTAAGTTTTTTCTTAGCTACACCCCTGATTACGGTTCTGTCCTCTGGAACAGCTTACCTTTGAGTGCTAAGATACAGCCTACTCTTACCTCTTTTAAATCATGTATTTAATTTTTATCTAATTTTAATGATAGTTAATAAAGGATAGTTTTTATTGTTTTTTAATACAATTTTATATAGAAAATTAATTTAGGCAGATAATTTAAATTAGTTAAGTACTTAATCTATTGTTATTAAAAACACGGCTCGATGGAAGAGCATGTATGTGAATTGATACCGTGTCTAAATAAAGTTTACCTACCTACCTACCTACCTACCTACCTACCTACCTACTAATGGTTACTACTGACACACATAATAAGACATGGGTTCTACTGAATATGAATATCCTATAGAAAAAATAAAACTATATTTGGCCCCCTTTTGAGTTTGCCACACACAGAAAATATATCATGTGTTGTTCCAGAAAATATCCATACCTCCCCCATGGAAGTTGCTTTTTGGTTTACCCCTGCCCCCCACCCCACCCCACCCCACCCCCTCTAGAAATTCCAGTGTAGCTTCATACTTTCCTTTAAAAACTTTGGCTTTTGAGACCCCCCCCCCCCCCCCCCCCCCGTCAGGGGAGTATGGATAACCACTTGGAACCGCATGCAATATTATATTACATGTATCTTGTATATTCTATATTGTCCTTGTACATTATCAAAGGCACAGTATGATATAATGTGAGAAATTATTTACATGGTGCGTTATCCAATTGCGTTTTCCCTCTTCCCTGCGAACAACCTTTATTCCCATGACAGAAACACTCAATTCAGTTCTTTCTTTCTTGGTTCCATATACTTTGTGCTCATACTGAAAAATAAAAAAATATATCTGTCATGCACTCTCAGCCAATACAGTATGTTAATTTGCTGTACCTTGATGATTATTTAATTGGGCATCTTAGCACGAACATTAAGCCTAATTTTTTCAAGTTTTTTTTTTTCATTAAAGGGTTCCATATTAAGGACTATTATCATGGTCCCCTTAATTTTGAGTATTGTTGTTATTAAGTAACATTAATTTATTATGTACCCCTGAGGACGCCTTCTAATGTGATCTAATGTGAGAAGGGTGATCAACTCATACATACAGCTCAAGTTGTATGCCAAGTGGCAAAGGTCTGATCTATTGCATTGAGAGTTCAACCCACCATTTCAAATGATCTCGAAGTTGACTAGAGTATCAAAGCATGTATTTGTCCAGTACATGACTTGTTGTATTTGATTTCGTCATGATTTACATCATGCGTTATTATGGGATGGAATAAAGCAGAACGTCTGAAGCACGTTTTCAGATTACATGTTTATGAGTGTTTACATACACTTTTCCAGTTTAAATTGTAGTATATATACAAAACATCTTCTGTTACGACAAATCTTTATAAAATAAAGGAAGACCTCTCAAAACTGGTAAAACAACATGACCAGTGGAAGGCCATCATTTTCATCTCCAGACCAGAGACTAAACAAGCAATGATGGTTGAGAAAACGGTGATGACAGCTACTACAAACATACGCCACTATGCCTAAGCTCTAACTTGATAGTAACCCTTCATGTAATACACACTGGCTAAAGATAGACTGTGTGAAGCAGGAGTAGGCACACATTAGTGGTTGAGTCATAATGTTGGCATATATAGTTGTGCTATTTTTCAACAAAATGGTACTTTTTAACATTATAAGTGCTACTGTCTGTTTTTAAAGTAAAAAAGCCTTTGTTCTGCTGGTCGCAGGGGAGGGGTTGGGGCAGAGCATTTTTGTGGTACAATTATGTGTAGTGGCTGAAGCATAATAGTCTGTTTTGGTGGGTGATGCCAAAGACGATACTTAATTTTAGCAGCATACACATATATATGTAATGTGCCAAACCCTTTAAACTCAGTGTTTTCATTAGAAAAGAGCATCTGTCAGAGCGCTGACATCTATCAAAACTCAAGAAGCCAATCTTCCTTTACCCTTCCTTATGCAAATAAAAAATGTTCAAATATTAAACAGTCTACTTTGTTCAACTTCAATATGTACTTCAAATTAGCTATTGAAACCCGTGACCCTTGTTATCTTTAAGGCGACGTCTTGTTTTACCAACCTACATCATACATGTACCCTAAAATAATGAGTGGTTTATTGGTAGCTATTTAAAAATGACTAAGCCCCCGTATTTCGCGATTAATATTTAACGAAAGCAATTAATACAATTGGAATTTTGTAACGTTGCATGTTTTCATAAAGTTTAAGTTAATTATTCTTACTGTTTGCGCGCATATTTCAGGAGAAAGAGAATTATTCAGGGTATATATCTGTTAAACCCTCCGGACAATTACTGCAAAGCTTTTTTCGTGATAAAAGTTAATTCAATTTAATTCGAAATAACTATATTTTGCATGATAACGGCCGCTTTGAACAATAACATAAGCTTTCTGACTGTATCATAACATAAATTAGAATTTAACAAGTTCTGTAATAGAATTTTGACACGCAAAGTCCTTACCCGTATTCGTCGCATAGAAGAGACAATTTCAGCTCTACTGCTCGGCTTGTGAATGTCTTTCGTTCCGATATACTATAAAGGAAGATAAATAAGGCAAAAAACGTAAGCTTTTGTTTATAAAAAAAGATTCACACCTTTCTCGGAGCTTCAAAACGAAGTTACGCAAACATCTGCCGTCACGAACTTTACAATAATCACAATTAGCCTCAATCATACACAACTCAAAGTAACGGAAAGTAATTCATTCAAGCCTGATACAAACAAATTATTCTCAGCGATTATCGCTGTTTAATTAGTCGTATATCGCCCGCAAAAGGCAAACCATGATTACACGAGGAGTACCTTAACTTTGAAGGTGATTCCATGTTCGAAGGCATCTTCGTTTTGAACCGGCGACTTGCTATCGTACGCTTCTTCCACAAGGTCGTAATCATTTCTTCGCAGTTTTCCCGGCATTTTGAGCTTAAACCTACAGGCCGATCATTAAACCCTTTTAATCAGAGGGGCTGTAAAAGGTGTAATAAAGCCCCAGTGAACATCACATAAACACAACGATAACATTAGTGGTTTGCCGAGGCCTGGCCGTGGACATTCATCAAGCGATTCACGGGCAGTCGTGAAATCTTCGGCAGTGCAACGAATGCTGCCGACTGTGTACGAAAATATCCGGTATGGAGAGCCCGTCATTTTGAAAGCGGAGAAGGGCCTGGGGATGATGCTCCACCTCAAAGGTGGACCAGTTTTTGGTTGGACCAAATTTAGACCGAAATTTCCGGAAATTTTGGTTGAATGGATCGCGCCTGAAAGCACCACAACTGAGTTTTCGATTATAAATGGCAAAACTGTTGATGATGTGGTTTACAACAAAGACTTGCCTTTCGAACAATATTATTCAATCTGATAGCAGCAGGCATGAACTTCCTACCTTCTTTGAACATGCAATTATTTAATTTCTATTTATCACATTTGTGTTATTGTTCGTGATAGCAATAAAATATAAATCATGCGATCAATTTCGCGTTCTAGTTCAATTTTCGCCATTTTATAAACTATATTTTAGAAGTGAACACCTCTTTTAAGCAGTCACTGAGTCAGTTGGCTTTTTCGTCCAGCCAAATTGTCGAATCTTTCAGCAACTAAAAAACTGATTTCCTTCTTTTCCTCGGGAAATAATTAAATTGTTATAACATAGAGAGGAAATTCGCCCAATCTGAGCGCGAGCATGCATCTATAACTGTACGCCCCTATTTAAATTTTTATCATAAAAAAGACGTGTGTAAATGCCACTGAGCATAATTTTTCTCGCTCACTCATTTGCTCATTCGATGCTCATGGAGAACATCGTAAATATATCCGGGTGGAAGCAAATCAAAACACAAATCAAACCTCAATTATTTATTTATTTATTACCAATGACTGTATAAAAATGCCAAAACTTAGCTTATTAATGTTATTAATGTTATTAATGTTAGCTTATTAATGTTAATTTTATCTTGGCGGCGCGATGTTTACAAGTTTACTCCTGACCACGCTACGCTAAAATTTCACAAACCGAGGTTTTCTACGGAAATTATACCTATTATTAAACGACAGACAACATTAAATACAGCAGTAAAATGGCAGAGAATCGTGTCTGTAAAAGACTTCAATTCAGAATTGAAAACAAACTGAAGCATGCGAGTCGGAGTGAACAGAGCGAAAAGCTATCCGATTTGGAAAAACTACAAATCAAGGCAGTCTTACAAAAATTAAAAAGGACTTACACTTGGACACAAATTAACGTTTAAAAAAAACGTTACCTGCACTCGATGTAGCTTTTTAGTCCCTTTCTTTAGCACCCAGCTTTCCAGAAAATTAAGTTAAGCGAGTTGAATTGTTCTTGTTGTTGTTTCACGGACCATTCGCTAAAACATCTGCATCTTTAGTCCACACATTTCAAGTCCGACGTCAATCCATACTGAAAGCATAAGTTGTTCTCTCTTCATGGATCAATTAACAACGGCTTTTGGGCTGCACAGGGAGTCTCCGTTTCAGTTCATGAACCTTTTCTCCACTGAGCAGACCTTGCACACAACAGCTCGTGATGCGAAAAAGTACACTCGCTCGTTTTAGGCCCGGTTCAAACGTCGAACTTTACATGTGCCGAACCTAATAATTAGGTTCGGCACATGTAAAGTTCGACGTATGAATCAATTAGGCACGGCACTTTTGTATTTAGGTCGACTCTGCCGTTCTGTTCGACTGAGCTTGTCGAATAGAACGGCAAAAGATCGACTTCGATTTATACGTCGAACTTCACATGTGCCGAATTATGTTAACGTAATTTTTCAATATAACCGCGCTTCTGATTGGCTATTTAGTGGGTTTTCGCGCCTTTGCAGACAGAACTCACAGAAGCGTGACGACGGTTACCAGCATTCACGTTGTAGATTTTTAGACTGAAACTGGACAGCTTAAATCGGTCTTCTAAAAAGTTGCTTTTCGTTATATCCATAAAGAAATCGTAATGTACTTTAAAATTTATGGCGTTACTTAATTTTGTCCAAATATCGGCGATCACGATCTCTTCAGCTGTCTCCTTGCAATAACAGAACACAAAGCACACTAAAATCAAAACAAGAATTTCCAGGCTTGGTGAATTTTACTTTTTTCGGTTTATTTCCCTATTTTAAGCAGTAACGATGATATTTCTTTTCGCCACGAATTAGGTTCGGCACATGTAAAGTTCGACCGTCTGAATCAACAGTCGAACTGAATAGTTTGGGTCGATCTAAATAGGTATTAGGTTCGGCACATGTAAAGTTCGACGTTTTAACCGGGCCTTAGTTCCTATAGCCGCGTAGTGTGATTTTTCGGTTCCAATCCGCTTCAAACAATGTTTAGGAACATTTTCAAACGGGGGGTGACAACTCTAACAAACGCTGTTTGAGCAATACTGTGTGGAACTGAAAGTTGTCCCGAAAATTTGGAATATCTTCCCGATTTTTTCGGACACATTCTCGCAAAAATTTCAAACTTCCCGAAATTTTAACAACATTATCTCATGTTTCCCCGAAAATTTTTCCAGTCTCCCGATTCCCGGCAAAATCTTCAGATTCCCGGAAGAATTTTGTTTTTCTCCCGAAACAGGCCTCCTTAGAGTTGTCACCCCCCGTTTATCAAGAAAGCCGAAGCATATACCATAATTATTTCAAAGCCATTTATTAGAAGACATTTTCAGAAAATTGTAATTGTTCGTTTTTTTCTAGATCAAGCGGTTTGAACAGCTTTGCCAAGGTGAACTTTCATTCAGCTTCGCCGGGCTTCGCCTGAGGCTTCGCCAAGGTGAACTGCGATATATACGCGGCAATAATTTTCGCTCTTTTTTTCGTTCAGTCATGCGATCAATATTTTTTTCTTTTCCTTTCGCTGTTATAAAAGAACTGGTTCAAGAAAAAAAAATTGCTTCATATGCACTTTGAGCTGAACAAAACCGTCAAAGCATGTTCATTTTTTCAATGATTTACCCGAGCTGAGTTAAAGGAGGGTCCTGAAGGGGTAAAACGGGAACTGGGGTTGGCCTGTTTTTGTCCTGGGAAATGGGATTTGAGTCGCTGGGACTGGGATTTGCTCACTGGGAATGGGAAAAAAAAACGTCGAAATGGGAATGGGACAGTTGTCTTTAAGCATGTCCAGTCAATGCTTAACTGGTCTTAACTAGTTTAACTAATTCCCTTAGTTTGGCAAACATCAAAAAACTGTTAAAAGTGCCTATTTTACGCCAATTCTACGATAGGAATATCAGAATATTTTATTTTTCCCTTGTCTTGCGGTCAACGATATTTGTGTACAGCGGTGCAATCAAGCCAAAAACGCTGAGTATCCGTATTTACATGTTAAAAACAACATGGCGGGATGTCAGACTTCCTGCAGGCGACAGGAATGTGAAGTGGCAGGAGAATATCACCTGATATGCGGATGTGAATAGAAAAGAGCTGGTATGAAAAACACTGGTATTTTTCCTGAATTCTGCTAGTGGGAATGGGATTTGGACGCTGGGAAATGGGATTTGGAAAAAAATTGGGCTGGGAAATGCGATTGGTGCCCCCCCCCCCCCCCCCCCTTTCAGGACCCTCTTAAAGGGAGACTGCATGTCCCGCCAAAACAACAAAAATCCCCGTGTTATATCGCCAAATGACACTAAATATGAGTGAAAGAACTTTTATTTACCATTTTATTAAAGAGACCCTGTCCCGGCTGAAATATCGTGTTTTCATGATTATGGCCAGCTTGCTTTAAGGTTACTTTATTATCTTATTGAAAGAAACCATCGCCAAAAGTGATAGAAGCAAAGAAAAATGAACTAAACAGACAAAATAACGGCTGCAAAAGATAGTCAAAATTTCACAAAAATGGCAAGTTTGATTTCTTGACCGCCTGTCAATAAATCAAATAAGTCATGAACTGTAATCCACTTCAATCCTTGCAATCCTGCACTTTATCTCCAAAGTAATGGTTTTGTCTTGCTCTATAGAATCTTTTTATCCAACTAAGTTGTATATTTGGTGGTATTTGGCGATATAACGTGGAAATAAGCTGAGCGAAGTTTTGCTATTTCGGTGGGACAGTGTCCCTTCAAGTAAAAAGTAAAGTTGCATACAAGCCAGATGGCCCACATGGCCGGAGCTTAACCCGGTTTCTGTAGCATGAAGCGACTAGGAATATTGCTACTCCCCCTGGATGGGATGCTAGTCCATCGCAGGGTTACCCCCAGCATTTTGTCGCCGGTACCCATTTATACAACTGGGTGGAGAGAGACAGTGTGGAATAAAGTTTCTCGTCTAAGGAAACAACACGACGACAGAGACCAGGCTTCGAACCACCGACCTTCAGGTTGAAAGTCCGACGCGCTAACCACTAGACCACCGTGTCTCCACAGTCCCTTCAGTTAGAACGATTTGATAAAAAAAGCAAGGCTGATAAACGGTACGGAAACGACTATATTTGTAAAAAATCCAATATTTCGAAAGGCACAGCCTTTCTTCTTCAGGGTCTTACAGATAATAACTCGTAAGGCAAAAAAACGTTACAATTTAAATTTAAAAGGGGGCGGGGGATAAAATATGATACTATGACAGCATAAACTGAAGTGACAAAGTAAATGTAAATAACCGTAAATAACTAAGCAATATAGAGGTAAGAAAAACATGCAACACAACACCACAGTAAATATAAGTAATGGAAACTGAGAAAAGATGTCATGTTTCATCTCTTCTATTTAAACCTAAAGGTTCAAGGGTCTGACCTCTTTCAATAAGATATGCTTCTCTTGCTTTACGTACACCGTCACGATTAGTTTTAACGAGTTCAAGAGGGATAAGTTGCATATCAGAAGCGGTATGGTCGTTAGAAAGGAAATGTTCTGAGACTGCAGTAGGTTTAGAGATGTTAGTTTGTTTGTCAACTGGTCTACGATGTTCGTTGAAGCGGTCTTTAAGTCGTCGTTTGGTTTCTCCTATGTATTGTTTGTGACAACGATTGCATTGTACCATGTAAATGACGTTTTTTGAGTTGCAGTCGATGTGATGATTAATACGTCTTGTTTCACCGGTAGAATGAAATGTATAATTGGTAAGTCCGTCCGTTATGTAGTTGCATGTTAAACAGTTGCTGTCACATTGAAAAGAACCACAAGGTTGGTTATTTTGTGAAGGATTACGTAGTTTGGAGCTTACTAATAAATTACTAAGATTGTTAGTTCGTCGGAAAGCAACAATGGGTGGAGCTTTGAAAACGTTAGTACAGCGCGGAGATGAAGACAAGATGTTTAGGTGCTTGTGAATAATGGATGATATAGAGCGAAGAGCTGGATTATAGGTGATAACAAGGGGTACTCGTTTGGGTTGGTTAGTTTCAGAAGTGTCTTTAGGTGCAATAGCTTCGGTACGTGTGATGTTGTGAACGCGTTTTATTTCTTGGTTAAGGAAAGACAGATTATACCCACGTTTATTAAGATAAGATTTAAGTTCATTAGTGCGGAGTGTAAAAGTCTCGTTAGAAGAACAAATACGGCGGAGTCTAAGAGCTAAGCTGAATGGAATAGCACGTTTAGTGTGTTTGGGGTGACATGAAGAATGTAACAAGTATTGATGTTTGCCAGTAGGTTTAGTGTAAAGGTCAGTAGTGATTTTACCGTTATCGAGTGAGATGTTAACATCTAGAAAGGGTATAGACGTGAAAGAATGATTGCATGTGAATTTAATGGTAGGGTGAATAGCATTAAGATAAGACTCTTTTTACACAAGTTTTAATACTTACAGATGGGACTGAGGGGGCCTAAAGAAACCCTGGCAGGCTTTTACAAGGTAATCCCCTTTGTTTTATAACCCAAATACAAAATCTTTTAAAACTTGGATGCTGTGCGATTGGGTCTCAAATTACTTGAAACCTTAAAAATATAAGACAAAATGCACCTTGAACCTTAACTTTTTAGACCACTAGTTGTAGTAATGAAAAAAGTTGACATTCCATCGTGCATTGCCGTTCAGCGCTTTCCTTCTTATGCGGATCATTACTAAAATACAAGAATATAAATATAAATCAAAGGCTCCTAAGAGCGAACCCGTGAATAATGCTAACGCGTAACGCAATATTGCGGTAAGCTTATGTTTTCACACTGACACGGTTCAATATTTTTTTTTTAAATTAAACATAAGGATTTTTGACAAACCCAAGAAGAAAAATACGGTACATCACTTTCATAATGTTCAGTCTGAAGGAGAAAGAAAAAAAAAAGAAAAAAAAAAGGACAGAAGAAGAAAGACTCGAAACTGAGACCTTTCAGCTAACAGTCCGCTCTTTACACCATTCGGCCACCATGATCACTGGCTTGAAACAAGGTAGATACAAGTGTCTCGGTTGAAAAATCCTTTTAGATTGATTTTATCATTGCATTTAAGACTCCAAATGCGAAACATCTTTAAGCTTATTGTTATTTATATTCGATTACAACAATTTAGTTATTGTAATCGCTGGATTAACAGGGAAACTAAGTTTTTTTGCTGAGTGATGGAACGAGTGAGCGGTAACGTAATATTGCGGGCTTTTTTGGAAATTAAATGTAACGACTTTTGTCGTATGCAAACAAACCAAAAAAGAAAAAAAAAACAGTTTCAGTTCAAAACAAAAAAAAAACATCCCGACGAGAATCGAACTCACGTTCTTCGGCTGTATAGTCTGATCGCTTACACACTGCGCCACCTAGGATTTGACTAATTATTGAGGTCAAATTTTGGTACTTCAACGTAGATATGCGGAAAAAAGTTTACATCGTAAAATATGGAAAGAAGTCGCTACTTTGACTATGTGTACCTGGAAAAATTTTCGTGTGTGAGAATGTAAACAACATAGTTTTGTTAGCGTATTCTGATTTCAGAATGGCCAGAATATGTCCCAAGAAAACGCGCCTTAAGTCAGTGTAACATTTGGCGACCGTCCTGTATGCGTGGTTGGTATTTGGTCGTGGTTGATTAAAATAGTATGTTTTCGTTGAAGTCTCATAAAAGATCTTATCGGTACCGTGTGAAGTGCGAAGAATGGGAAATGTAGAAGCTCATTCTCGGATCGTTCAAAGCGGTAGAAAAGTAAAATGTCAGCGAGTGCTAGAATCATCATCATCATGACAAATAAACATGACGTCACGAGTTTCATTCGGGCAAATAAGTTCAGCACCCCCGACAAAATTTTTCCCGTACGCCGATGCTTCCCAACTACAGTGGCCATCAGTCAGTTGATAGCTGGCCAACAGTTTGTTATATTCAATTTCATGTTTTCCCATTATTTTGCAGAAAAGGTCCACACACAGTGGTTCTCTCATGACAAATCAAGTCCTTATATGGCATGTTACACTTTTCTTATACGAAGGTCTTAGTTTGCTCGGTATTTTGATAGCCGAAGCCAAGCTGCAAAGTCTGAAGAGGCCATCTGCTTCCTAATGACTCATTCATTCCTGTATGATTTGTTCCTTCGTTAATCTGTTATTTATTTGTTCATTCATTCAGCATGGCAGAGGATCATAAATGTCTCCCCAACAGAAAACTTGATTTCCTCCCTGAGCAGACTGCGAGCTTGTAAAAAGGGGATCCATTCTACCATCATACAAACCAAACACCCCTCCTACGAACAAAAAAAACAACAACAACAATTAAGTTAACTCACTGTGTTGCTGAAACCATTGTCAGTCCGTTATAATTGTGTTTAATATGGTGTTAAGGTAAACGTTTTGCAGTCTCGAAATCTTTTCATTTTTACATCACTGGTGATTAACAATAAAATTTCCCAAACGTTTGCACGTGTGCTGCGGGCATATTTTGCAATTATGACAATCTAATTTACCCATCCGACTAAGCTGCCTAAAACGTTTAAACTTTCTAAGTCCCTTATTTATGAGACGCAGGTTACGAATGGTTCACGGATCAACTACTGCCTTTACCACTTTCTTTGGCAAGCCTAAGTGAACCTAGAGCTCACAATTGTCGGAGCCAAACCCGGTTTTCACTACTCCCCCCAAGATGGGATGCTAGTGCATCGCAAGGTTACTCCCAGCATTATGTCGCCGGTACCCATTTATACACCTGGGTGCATGAAGAAAGACAGTGCATGTAAAGCAAAGTTTCATATCTAAGGAAACAACACGACGACAGAGATCATGCTTGAACCACCGACCTTCAGGTTGACAGTCTGATGCGCTAACCACTACACCACCGCGCCTCCACAACGAATCAGATTATCATTATATTATAGAGCAGTTTCAATTGAGTGTCGAAAGTAATTATACAATTGCTTTGGTTTTGCATTGCTACGCTTTGTGGTTGGCTAAAAAATCTCGCGCCACTTTCTCGACCAATCAGAAGCAAAACCAAAACCAATCGTGACTTGCTCGCACGCGTTTTCCCGCGCTTGGCGCCGCCGACGTGTAACTGCTTCGAGCTCTGATTGGTCATTGGACTGTTTACGACTGCTGTGATTGGTCAGAGTAATTATTTTGGTTTTGGTTTTGCGACAGTCAATTGAAAACTGCTCTATTATAATTGAGCAATGATGTCTTGTACCTGTGTGAACGTAGAGTACTCGTTTTCCATTGAATCTCCCAGGATTATTTTCCATCTCTGTTAACATCCCTCTAATTGCTTTAATATTGTACACTGGGTCCACAAATACTCCAGTAGTTCTCGAGATCTCAACTACGTTTTCTGCAATGAAAGACACAATCAGCTGGGCTGAGTGGTTTACAGCAAATAAAACAATACTGTGATTCTAGTAACGGTACAAGAGCAAAGTCATGAGGCACAGGCCACCGTTTTTTCAAACATTTTCGATTCTTATACCAAAAAAATGAAATGAATGCAAAATGCAGACTTTTTACATTTTGTTTTGGTCAAGAAATGGTAAATCTTGGCTAAAACTGCTTGGGATGATATCGATCAAATGTCAATTAATTAATTAATGCATGATATGATCTTCCAAAGTTTTGTAAGATACTTGTCTATATACTAATCGTAATTATTTTATCTATTAAAACATCAAATAAACAGCTCCACAGGAAAATACTACTCAATTGCTTTCATTTAAATGGTCACACTTTCATCCACAGTCTCAAAAGTTGGAACCACCTTGTACGGCATATAAACGGTACCACTGGAAGCACTGCTCAATAACTTTCATTTGAATGGTCACATGCTAGGATTTCATCCAAAGACTCAAAAGTTAGAACCACCTTGTACAGCATAATAAACAGCACCACAAGAAAGTACTGCTCAATAGCTTTCATTTGAATGGTCACGTGCTAGAATTTCATCCACAGACTCAAAAGTTAGAACCACCTTGTAAAGCATAATAATTAACAGTACCAAAGGAAAGCACTGCTCAGTAGTTTTCATTTGAATGGTCACACGCTAGGATTTCATCCACAGACTCCAAAGTTAGAACCACCTTGTAAAGCATAATAATTAACAGTACCAAAGGAAAGCACTGCTCAGTAGCTTTCATTTGAATGGTCAAGTGACTTTAGGATTTCATCCTCAGACTCAAAAGTTAGAACCACCTTGTACAGCATAATAAACAGTACCACAGTAAAGCACTGCTCAATAGCTTTCATTTGAATTGTCTGACTAATACCTCACTAAAGGTTTGAATCTAGGACTGAAAGGGTGACATTAAAAACCCACCTAGTTCATCTTGAGTTGACAGAGCATAACCCCGTCCTTTGTACCCATCAATAATATCTATAATATCTTCTGCTTGAACATCAACTCCCCCTGCCCTGAGGTCTTCATTGATTTTCTTGTAAAAATATGCTGCATCATCACACACATTAACAGCATGGCATCTAGTAAGATGGAAAAAAAAAAAACAGCAAAATCTCAGTGCACAAGTGGTGATGTACTAGACTTAAGCCCTCAGTTGACCAACAAATCACATAAGGACTGAAAATATAGAAATCTTTAACACGATCTTACAGGATTAAAAAAGCACACATATATATCTACCGGTATTTCAGAAATACAGTTTTTCCTTGGATTAATGCTGAAATTCTAGTATTTCAAAACTATACATGTATCGATCTGGACATCTCAGGAACCATGGAAATTTAAAGATTTACTTTTTGCATTCTGTTGTTTTTCAAATTTTCCCAGACCCACCTGGGGGACAGCCTTGCAACTCCTTAATTCAATTTGCAACTTCTACTTTCAAAAGTTGTGAAAACGCTATAATCATCAGAATTCAGCATATAAAATGAACGGAAATCTTACTTTACTTTTGATCCAGTCAAGTAATTAGCTATAGCAATTCCTGATGCCGTCCCTCCACTGCCAACTGTCACTACGATGTCGTCAAAATCTTCCAACACATTCTGAAACAAACAAGAAACATTTTTTCTACACTAACAGATTTGAATTCAAATGAAGAATGATTCTCGCAGTTGTGATCGCAATTTAAGCAATTGCGAAAAGAAGCCTGAAAAAAATTCAGGACTTCAACGGGGTTCGAACCCGTGACCACGCGATACCGGTGCGATGCTCTACCAACTGAGCTATGAAGCCACTGACGTTGGGAGCAGGTCAATTGTAGGTTCATATGTTCCCGTGAAAGGAGTGAGTGTGAAATGATACATATGAAATAAATCATATATGAACTGCGGAAATGAAATCAAATGAAGAATGATCATATGATTTATTTCATATGTATCATTTCACACAAACAGATTTGATTGACAGCATAACCACATACCCGCTAGCAAAGAGGGAGTTAACTGGGTTACTTGGCTTCCAGTTATGTCATGTGATTTGCCCATGTGGCATGATTGGGCTCTGCCAATAAGCATTAACCCTGCACGTGAAAACTTGCACCTCAAAAGCACATGCTCGGCAAGCAGAACACAGTTCTTCAAATCCTCAATCGCAGAACAAAAGGTTAGTTGTTGTAGACCTACATGTACAAGTGTCACAGGGAACCCACATTAAACCTACATGTGTCAAAGGCCACCCACTCATTTGAGCCTCTTTTTGACCAATTTGACCTGGTTTCATACTGCCATCACAAGTTAATCTTACTCAAGGGTGCCTGAATGGGATGCGGGTCTTTCTCGGGATTTTTTCAAGAATTTAGTTAGGGTTTTATAGTTAGGATTTGCCAGCACTCATTTATAAACCTGGGCAGAGAGGAACAGAGGGGTACAATGTGGAAATATTTTGTTGTAAAGCAGTTTCCAATTGAGTGTCCTCAAAACAAAACTAATTGTACAATTACTCAGACCATTCACAACAAACACAGACAATCCAATGAACCAATAACTCAACAAATATTTTTAATATTCTATAGCTACATGTAGGTATAAATTTTAACACATATTTACAAGAAAGTCACAATGGTTTAATGGTTTTACTTCAGATTGGTTGATAGTGGTGCGCAACACAAAGCATAGCAATGCAAAACCAAATCAATAAATATTGCAAAATTACTTTTGATACTCATTTGAAAACCTATCTTTAGGGAAACAACATGATGGCAAAGACCAGTCTTGAACTACTGACCTTCACGAGATCCTATGTCTAAGATGCACTGAACACAATTGAAAAAGAGCAACAGAATGTAGTCCCCAGTGAGTGGTACAACCTTTCCATGGGGGCAGGGGGAGGGGATAAAGATATGACCCAGCCCACAGTAATTGGCACAAAATGTTGTGGTGTCCCTGCTAAGTCTTGCGAAGCTGAATAAAGTTTTTTTAAAAAACACTGGACCACAAGTACATGACCATCTTAATGTCCAGGGATGAAACCCCTATAAAGAGTTGCCATTAAACTGGAAGCTACCAAGCAGTGCTCTAAGGTGATAAACAGTGAGCATCCCCCGCTCCCACATGAAATCAGAAGCCCTGCCAAAGACAATTAAGAAGCAATGGCGAAAGTTCTGGCTGAGTGAGTGAGTGAGTGAGTGAGTGAGTGAGTGAGCGAGCTCTCATTTGGAGCTGTTTTGATATAATTATATAGTTTCTCACTATTTTGCAAAATTTCAATTTTGTTATATATTTTTGCTTGTTCTAAGTTGATGCTTCTTAACTGGGGTCAGGAAGGCTAACTAGCATGGATGCATACAAAGTAACAGTCATAACCTGTTCCATAAGTTCTTGAAATGCTGTCAAGTAACCAAACATCCCAGTGTATGATGAACCACCCATCTCAATCAGATATGCTGACGAACCCTGTTGCCTTCTGCCGAGATACAGAAAGAAGAAAACACCAGTGGTAAAAGCCTTGGGCTTAGTAACTTTGTATCAGGTTGTAAGTTGGGGCTTATTTTTTTAACCCTTTCACTCCTAGAGTCATTTATAGAGACATGTAATGTAGTTCTAACTTTTGAGTTTGTGGATGAAATCATATAGTGTGACCATTCAAATGAAACCTCTTCAGCAGTACTTTTACATGGTAGCATTTGTTTTTCAACTTTTACAAAATAATTAAAATGATTTTTGGCACTCTTGGGAGTTAAAGGGGGGGGGGGGGGGACGGGAGAAGGAGCGGGGAACAAGTCTTCATTTCCACTATATTTTTCTCAATGACCTGCCACCAATTAATTGTCTACAGCTACTTTAATAATGAACTGATTGCGCAGTGCAGGGGAGAAGGAAGAGGGGCAGGTGGAAAGCACTGATATGGCCAAGTGGGAGGAGGGTGTGTGTTTTCTTTTCCAAATTCTATATAAGAGCTCCATCTTTAGAAAAAGGCAAAAAAAATAAATTGTCGTTCTTTATTAATTAGTTATTGGGTTCCACTTACAACTTTTCCGCCATTTTCTCCATCATCTGTTTGAGGCTCGATTTATACTGAAGCTTAGGAACAACAACAATACGGCTTCCAACCATGTGGCTTAGAAGAAGATTCCCTTTACATCCGATATCTGTAGTCTTCATGTTAAATGATAAGAACAAGAGTTAAATCTATTTACTCCTGATAAAGCTCAAAATAAAAATTCAAGCAAAATCCCAAATTTCATTTTGTAAAATATGGACAAACAAACTGTCCAAGTATGTACTGATGAAGAGCTTTCATTTGAATGGTCAAACAGGACTCAAAAGTTAGAGCCACCTTGTAAGCATATGCCGGACACAGGAAAATACTGCTCAATAAGCTCTTAGTTGAATGGTCACACATGATTAATTTTTGGTTCACATGATGCAAGCTTTGCTCCAGATCCTGGGGGGTGGAGGTACCTGACAGATGCTTGAGTACCCGGAGGTTCAGCAAGGCTGCTCAAACCCTGACCCTGTCTCTCTGATTTTCTCACCCTGTTTCAGATAAAATTCCAATTTTTAAGATCCTGTCAAAGACATTTACAAAATAATTATCCCACTGGCTTTGTTGTAGCATAATTAAACTTGGCATCAATGCTCTGCAGGCTCTAGATATGTGAACAAAGGAGTTATCCATTAAATCCTTGCTTTTAATATAGCTATTGGTATATGTGCATTGTAATTAAAAAGTTAACATACCTGTTCAGAGCTTCTTAGAAACAAATAACAATCCAAACCCAGTTGTCTTGCAGCAACTGCAGTAGTCCTACAATGATTGGACTGAATCCCACCGCATGTAAAAATGGTGTCGCACTTCTTGTTCAAAGCATCAGCCAGAAGAAATTCCAACTTACGAACCTACGATCAAGAAAAGCGAGCACTCAGCAAGAATGAACAGTATTGAGCTCTAACTCACTGAGCTCAGACATAAAAATTCAACACAAGCCTAGGCACAAAGATGATAATGACATCATTATCTAATAAGGTAGTACATGTAGTACATGTAGTACATGTAGGTAATATGTACCATGTCAGTAATTTTTGTTTGTTGTTGTTGTTGTTGTAGATCTAGTCGCAAACAAGCCACTAGTGATCACAGTAATACAGCCAAAGCTTAACCAGGTTTCTGGTTAACCTGGTTTTCTGGTTAACCAGGTTTCAAAAATGGTCTAGCGCCTCCTTACATTGCGAATTTATTTGTTGTTACTAATTCTCAGTACTTTCTTAGAAATTCTGATTTTTCTATACCTAGATATCAGACTGTTGCTTACGGCAAACATAGCCTGACTTATTTTGGCCCTGTTATCTGGTCCAAACTCGACAAATCTGTTAGATCATCTGAATCATTAGATACTTTTAAAAAGCGCATTAAATTGGTTGACTTCACAAACCTGCTAGATAATACTTGCAAAGACTGTTTTTTATGCAATAACTGACAATCGATCATTTATATTTATATACTTTTTCTATATTTATATATGTACATACATTTTATATTTTATTAATTATTAGATTATTATTGTAGTTATAGTGTAGTTAGGTGTCCCCAATTAGTGTACATTGTATGCTAGCGATTTTGACACGTTAATAAAGTTCTTATCTTATCTTATCTGTAGCATAAAGCGACTCTAGGAGATCGCTTCACCCACCCTGGATGGGACGCTAGTCCATTGCAGGGTTACCCTCAGCATTATGTCAGCAGTATACCCATTTTACACCTGGGTCAAGAGATGCAGTGTGGAGCAAAAGTTTCTAAAACAACATGACAGTAGAGAGGCCTCAACATCCAACATGCTAATTACCACTACAACTACCCCCATGGATATAATCTGACTTATAAATTACAATGGTAATGTAACTGGATTTCCCCACAGACGCAGCAGGTCTCAACTCACCTCTGCACCCGATGGGTACACAAGCTTTAAATTTTGACAGCTATTAAAACTACAGTACCGTAGAGTTCCAAAAGAAGTGGTTCCCATTACTTTTGGAATAAGCAGGCTTTAGAGGCCGCAACTTTCGGGTAGCCGTTACTTTCGGGTAGCGAAAATATTTGTGGTAAATTGAAGTAAAAAATGATGGTTAACACAACCTCCGAATAAGCCCTTACATGTATGTCACTTTAATTCTCTCTTTTCCATTGATTCTCCAGGAGGATTGCATGGGATCATTCGGGACAATGCCTGGTACAATACTTAGAGAATATTGGACTAGCAATCGAGTATTCTGATTGGTTTATTTTTGTTATTAATTGGCCTTCTGACTGTCTTAGTCGTGTTATTATATGACCATATGGCCCCGCTGACGCAATCGACCTACAGAAAACTTGATAGAATCACGAGGTGACATGAGCGGGGCCGGACGGGTTGACGTGAGCTGGTCCGGAAAAAGGCGTCCGGCCCTGCTCGAGTACAAGCGAACACGCACTGCACGACTATTCTTGTACTTTCTAGTCATATTATAAAATACTTATTGACTGAGTTAGGTCGGGCCAGACAGGAAAATATTTGGCTCTCGGTCATGGCGCACGGACCTCGAGCCACTCAGTCAATAAGTGCATAGTTTTTTCGATTGGACTGTTATTTTTGGTGGGACATTTCTGTTATGTAGCCCATTACTTTCAGGTGGGTCATTACTTTCAGGAATTACTAGAAAGGTCTGAAAATTAACATTACTTTTGGGGAGCCATTACTTTTGGGGCCACTGCTTTTGGAACCCTACAGTATTTTAAATGGACAAAATAAACAGTGAATTAAGACACATTTGCTGCATGTTTCACACAATTTTTACCTTATTTCCTGACAATGTGCTGCCAGTTATATCATCCCTTTTGATGGACAATGAAAATTCCTTTGGAAGATTTGGAACATGCCAGGGGTGAATTGCAGTGTTCCGCTGAGCAAGCTATAAAACAGTTAGAACAGTACTTTCAGTTGTAGATCAGAATACAGACTGAAGTGAATAATAAATGAATGAAAAATTTCTAGACGATTTCAAGAGCCCCATTTTAAAAAATGCCCAAAGGTACTTTGCAATATCAACAAGAGAGAAAAAAATAGAATCACTTATAAAATTCAAGACTTTGTAGAAAAGCAGAACACTTACCCCGTAAAAGCAATTTATCGACAAACTTTGGGGAAGATCATTACAGTGTGACACGTTTACCATGAGCACCCAACAAACTTTTTTTACAATTTAGCGGGTGTTTCTTGGTGTTGCGGAAGCCATTGTTGGTTAACTTTTGTGTTGTGGTGTGAGCATTGTTCAGTGTCTTTTGAATCTTTTGTTTTACGTCATTTGGTGATCACACCATCCGCAACACCAAGAAACTACCAATTTAGCCAATCAGAGAGTGTAAATTCAATTGAAGGGCATGCTTCCTCACAAAGTTGAGTGCAATCAAATGTAATCTTGTCGCTTCGTGTTTATCACAGGAGTAGAGTGAGTTACAAAATACCAAAATTTTATTCACTTTATTGCTTCACATCTTCTTCATCTGCAGTTACGAAAATAATTATAAGAATTTGCTTTATTGGCTAATTGGCTAACTTGTAAAAAAGTTTGTCGGGGTGCTCAAGGGGCGTTTGCACTGCAAGTAAGGAAGTAACATAAACTTGTAGAATACCCAGCCACTTATTTGCATCTCATTGAAAAAGATAATTCTACTCTAGTTTTGCAGGACACCTTGCAAGGGCATTGCCTTGTGAGAAAAAGAATCTGTGAGAAAATTTAAGCAAGTTTGATTTGACTGACTGACTAATTGACTGACAGACTGACTCACTGACCGAGATACGATTTAAGTCTTATATAATTTGCAAAGTCCAATGTCCAGTCTCTGGCATGGGGGTCTTGCGCGGGGGGGGGGGGGGGGGGGGGTTCTCCCATATATAAGCTATATAGGTATGTGCTGCTGTGAAGGGTATGGTTTTCAGCCAGTTTAGTATGGGATAGGGTATAGTAATCAGTGATTTCTGGTCTAGGATAGGGTATCATTTTCTGCGAAACTGATCAGTTGTGTGAAGAATGTAGTCTAGACAAGGTTTACTGGCAAATGGCATTTACAAATTGGTACGGCGGGCAGTACAGCATTTTTACTGACCCCTGTTAACTAATAACTGTGATAGTGAACAAGTTTCTGGAAAATAGCAATTCTGATATAGGTCTAGGATAGGGTAGGGTTTCTCGGTGTCTAGACTAGAATAGGGTTGCAAAATGCAGCTGAAGTGGTATAAACAGAGTCCCAGCGGCACACCCCCACCCAAATATTTGCAGAGTACCCCCTAGGGGGTCTTGAAGGACCATTGACCTTAAAATTCACGTTCTAAAGAACAAAACGATTGCCTGAGTCAACTAGTAGTAGGTACATCCAGAAGTTAGACAAAGACTAAAGAAATATATGTATTAAGCTTAAATTCCTTACTTTAACAAAGTACTGCGGGATATCTTTCAGAGATGAAGCCCACTTTGGCGGCTCGTACGGGTGCAGTTGTGTGAGCATATTTACGCCTCGAAAAATGTTCCTACTCATGTCAGCTGGCGTTCTTGGTCCATAATCACTTCATGGTGTACGGAGAAATAGTTGTAAAACACACTCAGTATCGATTTTCTCCTCCTTAAATTCTTCTCGGCTTGTTTCAGTCAGCGGTCTATTAAACAACGCGGGCGCACGAAGCGACTGAAATGTAAACGCACGAGTGGACTAGGGAGGGGGACGGATTGAGGGAGGGGGGGGGGGGGGGGGGGGGGCGGGGGAAGGGATGCGAAAAATGTCAAGTATCCCAACCAATGACTATTCAGAAGGTGCATTGTTATCAATGTTCTTAATATTTTACTTATTTATTGACATACACTTCCCAACAGAAAATAATCATTTTCAAAATAACGGTTTGACTCGGTTTCAAACCATTAGGAGTACGCCGGAGCTGGGTAATAAACTCCTGGAGTACGTAATGTGCTTGTTTCTGTAAATTAACTATTTGTATTAATGAATGAAAATGTTTAAAATATCAACTAAAATATCTCTAGTTCTAAAAGCTAGTTGAAAAAGCACAGAGCAGAATAGCCGAGCTGAAGAAAAAGATGGTAGTCAGTCCAGACGCCAGTTTGCATGAGACTGAGCATCCGACGTTTTCAGTCCCACCATCGAAAAAAAAAATTGGATGCTAGTCTTACTCACGTTCATTCGGCCGGTTGGAACTCAGGACGTGAACAAAAAACAAACGCCCTTTTACCCATTTTTCTTAGGTTTATTACTTTGATTTATTTACATTGCCTTCTCAGAAGTTTCTCGAAAATCAATTTTGCTCAGTATGCTAATGTTCATTGAAAAACCTTAGGCCTTTCTTCTTCGAGGTTACAAAGAACAAACCCCCTAAGGCTGAATCTGTTGTGCTAACTCCAAAAAATATGATTTCACAGCAAGTTAATATTAGAATAAACACAATTAACATAACTTCAGCATTTTACTATCTTTAATACTAAAACCAAACCCTTAAAATTCGACGTTTAAATGCCTGGGTTTCCTGTGTAAGGAAAAGAATTTGATAGATAAGAAACAGTATTCTATTTTTGTTGACTGTTTTATCAACAGTTATAAATGAGTGTTTTCCCTAAATGAAAATAAAGAATTAATGGTCAAGGTCAATTTATTTCTTCGTTGATCAGATCTGTAGCGGCGCAAATTGCTAACTAAACCTAAAAGCATCTTTAGTTGATTACTGATCAAAACTAAATAAAATATTGATCTAATGGCCGATGGCTCGTGCGCAACATTTATCTGAGCTTCCAATGAGCAATAAAAATATAATGTTTTATCATCCAACATTATCAATATTTAATGATCATAGGGAGTTTTAGCATTGCCATCCGAGCGAGAATTACTTTTAATTCGTTGTCAGAAGAAATAAGACTGCGACTAAATCAAAACAAACTCTCCACCGTTCAAAGTATGAAATTATGCGAAAGACATTTTCAAAATACAGTGAGCGGCGAAACAGCGGTTTGAATTGCTGCCGCGTCCTAAAATTGCTTTCATCAGCTGGGATGGAATGTAATATGAAAACTACTTCGAACAGAAAACAGGTGATATATTTTTTCAAGTAACATTTCAATATTTAACACAACTAATTTCTGTAGTGAGTAGAGTCGACAGTTAGCAATATAATCATTACCTACCATGTTGTAAGCCACGATTTAGGTTGACTTTCCATTTTTATCGCTTATACAAACCTAATATCAACTGCGGTTATACAGTTTGTGTATTTACACTGTGGAAAAGATTGTTTAATTACATAGCAGGGTAAAGGAAAGCATTATTCTATGAAACCCGATAATAAAATAATATTTACCTTCATCTTTGCAAAAAATTCTTGACCGCATTTGCAAATTTACCAAATCGCGTTTCAGTTTGAATTGTCAAATTTTTAGATGCAAACGCCGGATAATCCTACATACCGACAACATAAGAACTAAATTGTAACTGTTTCCCTGTAGATGTTTCTTTTTGTTGTTTGGAAAGAAAAATTTCTCCTGTAATTGAAAACGTGTAAGAAGTAAATATATGTTACTGCTGGGAGCATTTTGGAAGAATACTATCCTAGAATATACAGTCTGTATTTAGTCCTCGTAATGTTGGATTACTCTTTAATATGTAAGATTTAACTGAACGAATTCAGTAATAGATAGTGGTTGAGCTTTATATAAATCCAAATATGATTGCACCACGGTACTCTAAACCAACTCGAAGGACTACGGCATTTTTAAACCGGAAGAGTTAATAATAATTCGCCGTAAGCGGTATCCACATGTTTAGAATCAAGCTTAAGTAATGATAAATATATAAATGAAGTGATATACGGAAGTGAAATTAAATAAAGAAGCCATCGTTACAGTACACGTGATCGTGGAATGCAGTTATGCAATTGTGATATAGAGCGGAAACCAAAATCAAAGTAATTACTCTGACCAATCACAGCAAACGCAGTCAATTTGATCAACCAATCCGAACCCAGAGCAAATACATGTAGCCGGCGCCAAGCGCGGGAAAACGGGTGCAATCAAATAACGATATGGTTTTGTTTTTATTTCTGATTGGTTGAGAAAATGGCGCGAGATTTTTTAGCCAATCACAAAGCGTAACAATGCAAAACCAAAGCAATCGCGAGCCTTCGACGCCCAACTGAAAACTGCTCTGAAAATTCAGGCTTCATTGGGACGGCTACGCTATCAGTGGTACGACGCTCTACAAAAGTGAGGTATAAAAGCTTCATAGGGTATATCTGAACTCACAATTGACTCGCTCCATGCGTCGAACAGAGGTGTTCTTGTGGACTTCCTGCTTCCAATGTAAGCTTGATGAATCCTTGGATACAACATCGCAGTAGTAACGCGAAGATCACGCATACGGGTTCAAATACCGCTGCTGATGATCAGTTTTTCTTTCCAACTTAAATTGCCTTTTATTTACAAATCACAATCTTTAAAGCATTCCTATTAAGCATAATAGATATTTGATGTCGAGAGCCTAAATAATACTACACAAGAAGTTGACCATCGGTCTTTAAAATTCTTCCAAAAATTTATTTCCATACATGAAAACGATACAAAGTTGTGTTCTTCGCACATTGCGTAGAAGAGAGTTATCGAAAACGACAACAACAACAAAAAAAAACAATGAAATCCACTAGCATTCTTGTCGGCAAGCGACTTGGTTCTTGTATTTTAACGCATGTATGAACTTTCTTTTGCAGCCATTTATTAAGGTTATGAGAAAGCAAAGCTAAAATGGCGACAAGTGAAACCAGTGCGTCCTCAGAGATACGAGGTATGGTTGCACACACAACAGAAAATTTCCAGTATCCGGGGTGTAACAGTCAGGATACGGTTATCACTCACAGGCAGCCCAACTTGTTAGTGCTAAATATCTTTGACACTTAAATAAAGTGATTTGTTTTATTTTATTTTATTTTGGTGATGATTATCTCTTCCAGGTCTCGAGGAAGGCGTTATCTCAGACAAAATAGCAAACGAAAGTTCTTCGGCTAGAAACTCTTTATTGAATCCCAGTGGAGACAATGTGCCTTCAGGACTAAACGCTCTTAGGCAGCTTAGGAAACGACCGTTAACTGGAACCTCCAAGCAGAGTGAAGATAAAGATGAGAAAATTAGTCAAAAGAAAACTGTTTCCCACGCAAGGTGAAAACTACTCTCGTATTACTTAGATGCTACTGCCCTATTGCCCGGCGCGAATTCATGTGCATCCACCGACCCAAAATGTTTGTTCGTTCCGCATATTGCAGAGTGTTTATCAGTAGCAGATCTACGGGTGGGGCCTGGAACCTTATTTGTGATACTTTTGCATGTCTTGTAGCGCTTTGCCGCAATTACCTTCCGCCGCAGAATTTGACATTTAAAGTCGAGCCTTCAAGAGTGTTACATGAGGGTGGTGAAGGGGAGGTCTGGATCACGGCCAAAGTACAGCTTTGTTTGTTGTCTTCACCGACCGTCCACTCCTCGTTTTTCCTGATGTAAAAAGAAAGCTGAGTTCTTTGATTTGCTGATGTTGTGTAAAATTGCCTAACCTTGTAGAGTGACCTGGGATCCAGAATGACGATCAGTCACGCGGTCATGCATTCGTCACGCAATTTACCACCGGCGTAGTTAAACGCTTACTGGATAATTTTTTGAGAGGAAGAAAGAATCGCGGTTTACAGTAACATTTCACGAGAAAAAAAACAACAGTCATTTTAATTTGCAGTTCTCATGAAAAAAAGTCGATTCACGGTTTACGGGTATGTAACCAAATCACGTTTCACGAGAAAAAAAAATTAGCCATTTCACAATTCACGGGGAAAAAAAGGCCTTTCACGGATCACGAAAAAACCCCTTACCACCCTCTTACATCACTGATAAGGATGATTATAAGTAAAGGATTGCTTATTATAAAGACGCGCACATCCATTATTATTGGAAGAAGGTCCTTAACTAATTTTTACGGTAATAAAACAAGACATTTCCTACATTTTACATTCCGCATAGAGTGGAACAGAAGGATCGGTTCACTTTAACTGTACTTTTCAATCTGTCATACGTTTAACTCTCGTTCGCTGTCTTTTAGTGATTGTCCGATGAAATCATCGACGGACGAGGTGTCCACAGATGTGTTCGAGACCATTCAGATGCATCTGGACATGATGGAAGGCCTGCGAGAAAAGCCATGGACCATGGACGAGAAGATAGAGGTTCTTAGGTAAGAATAGTCAGTTAAATCACGGTCCTTCCATGACTTCTAAATCTGCGTTCATCACAAGTATATTATATAATTTTTTTTACAGACATGCCAAAAATTACGTAGAAGAGCACTCAAGTGATTTGAATAAGTTGCAGCATTTTACAGAGTCCCGGATAAGAGTACGTATTGATGCCTTATGTTTCTAGTGGCCTTGTTAGCTGCTTGCCTATAGTACCTAGACCTCCTTAATTCTCCGCGGTCAATTTGTTTCGGGTCACGTGGTGCGAGCATGCTCTCCCGCCCGGCCGTTCGTCTCGATTACGTCACCGAAATGCATTGCCGTGAAAGCCTGGGAATTAAAAAGCCGTATAGGAACTAGGCAAGTTAGTTGTTACGGTATGCACACACTTTATCAGATATATGTGTCGTTCTGGAGCAAAAACTATTGATTAACACAGCTTTCCAATGTTTTTTTCTTAAATCTTTCAACGAACTAACAACTAATTAATTGCTTTATCGACAGTTTATACGGCAAATTAAAAGACAGTTTCAAAACTTCATCGTGTTCTTCATTCCTTGGGAAAAGAGGATTAAAAACATACAAGGTGAGCAGTAACTCCTTCATGTTTGCTGTTATATTTACTATGTCAATTTTCTCCCTTTCTGCGCATGACATAAATTCAGTTTGCTATTGCATGGATTCATGTCCTGACAATTAAATGATTCCGCGATTCAGCCTATTTCCAGGATCTATCTACAACGAGATTTCCCACTACATATGCCAGTAAAGAAATGATAAATTAAAAAGTAGCTTTTTAGTGCATTTTTCTGTCTGGTACGTTTAAGCAAATCTTGAACCTACACTGGCTTTCTAATAAATTGCTTTTATTCTCCAGGGCATTTTGGTGCTGGGATTGGTTCGTTTTTCCTATTTTTACGCTCTTTGGTCTGGATTAACTTTATTCTTTTAACGTTCATCACTATTTTTGTCGTCGCTCCACAGGTAAGCGTCGCAATATTTATGCACGATCACAAACTCACATATGAGATGTTCAGGTCAGCTAAATACAAGCAGATCTGATGAGATGGCTGTAGAACCTCATCAGTGGGAGGGGTTGATCAATTAATTTCCCCCCAATTCCGACCTTCCACCTTCCGCCAACAAAGATCGGTGTTTGGTACAAAGTAGCACTGACTTGAGATAGAGGTTTTCTCTGTGTATCGTTTTGTTTTTTCGTGTTGTGATCTTTAAATAGACTGGAAGACGTTTTCCTCTTTTTCTCCGACCGGACTGCTCTCGTCATTGTTGTTGTTGTTGTTGTTGTTGTTGTTGCTGTCGTCATTGTTGTTGTTGTTATTGTTATTTGAACGCACTGATCCATTCCAGAGTAAAAACGGACAGCGAAAACATATTTTCTTGTAATGTAGATTCCAAAATTGCTGTGTTTGCTTCATTCGATGGATCTAAAATATAATGCCGGCCATTTTCGTTTATTTAGCTCATGAGCCCCTCGACAGCTGTTAGTCTCCCGGAAAGAGAAAAGCGTATAGCCCAGCGTCTGACCACTGTTCTTGATGCCAAGGTAAGTGCTTCGTAGCTGATGAATATAACTTAAATACCTCCAGAAATGTAAAGAGCATGACTAAATTAACAAATGACCAAGTTTCATGTAGTTCTGGTGGCTTTCAAACATTCAAATCATTGCCAAAATTTACTCTCAAACGCCAGGAAGCATAAATGGTCTCAAATTCGGATATTTTGCTCATTTAGCTAAGCTCTTTTCTTTACTGTATTTTATAATTTAATAAAAGTAGGTGAGATACGTCACCGGTGAGAAAACAGTACAATAACCGAAAACAACCAGGAGCCCATCAATATGGGCTCCTGCCGAAAGTTTGGTATTTTGTTATTGATTTTATATTATATTGTAATTTAGTCCTGAAAAACCAAGTATTGTTTTTTGTTGTACTGAACTAGAGTACGATAAAAACTATTTTGGTTACAAGTGTTTCTTTATTTTTTGACAGGGCTATCTGGAGTATTCTTTTCTGTTTTATGGTTTCTATGGAAATGAGTACATTCAAGTGGGCGCGGTCAAGTACCCTCTACCGTTGGCCTACTTTGTAGTGTTTATGGGCACTTATCTTTTCAGTATCATCATTGTTCTCAGGGCGTAAGTATACCTCGTACAATAACATCAATTGTAAATATATTTAAAACAGAGACACAAAAAACCAAATAAACCAATAACAACTCGAGCTAAACAAACATATATATAGCCTGTTCCAAGCGCAGAAAAACGCTTACAAGCAAATATGGTTTTGGTCTCACTTCTGCAGTTTTCAATTGAGTGTGAAAAGTAATTACACAATTGCTTTGGTTTTTCATTGCTACGCTTTGTGATGGGCTAAAAAAAATCTCGCGCTACTTTCTCGACCAATCAGAAGTAAAACCAAAACCAATCGTGACTTGCTCGCACGCGTTTTCCCGCGCTTGGCGCCGGCGACATGTAATTGCTTCGAGCTCTGATTGGTTCATTGGATTGTTTACGACTGCTGTGATCGGTCAGAGTAATTACTTTGGTTTTGGTTTTACCGCACTCAATTGAAAACTGCTCTAAACTATGTAATTCTTTGATGAAGAAAAAATATAACATATAAAAGGCTGGGTTTTTTAACAAATTATGACCACATTTTTCTCACCGAATGTTTTGCCGGTGGGAGCAGTGATAGCGCAGTGGTGAGTGGAGCACTCGCCTCCCACTAATGTGGCCCGGGTTCGATTCTCGGACTCGGCGTCATATGTGGGTTGAGTTTGTTGTTGGTTCTCATCCTTGCTCCGAGGGTTTTTCTCCGGGTACTCCGGTTTTCCTTCCTCCACAAAAACCAACATTTCCAAATTCCAATTGGATCTGGAAACTGTGGAAGTAAGAGCCACCACGTGGATTCCACTGAAATTCCTATTTATTTATTTATTTAAGCTTAGGATTCTGATTAGTTTATCTTTCTGGGGTTCTGTGTGTGTGAATGTAAATGTGAAAAAAAGATAACAATCTTATTTATACAAGCGGGTAAAACAGCGTTTGCCAAAACAAAGATAGCTTATTAGGATTAGCCAGTTTGTCAAACTATAGAGGTTTTGCACGGCAGCCATGTTGCATGGCAGGAACAATGAAAGTGTTTTGCATTAGAAAGAACATTCTTTCCCATGGGAAAAATAATCTATTGTTCCTGCCATGCAACATGGCTGCCGTGCAAAACCTCTATAGACTGCAAGAGGCACACTGCACCAACTCCGTGGTGTGGCCAGTAGTATCAGCCATGTGCATGCGTAAGGTACTGGCCACACCACGGAATTGGTGTAGTATGTCACTTACTGTCTATAGATTTCCTCATTTGTTACCTTTACCTGTAGTATTACTCGTGAGCAGCGCATGGTGAAGACATCAGGACAGAATGATCAGTACCCGTTTGGATGGCGTGTGTTCTCCGCCTGGGATTTTCTTATCACCGAAAGAGAAACCGCTGATAATAAATTGGCCTCTCTTACTACCGCTATCAGGGTAAGTTTTATTCGTTATACTTCGACGCTTAAATAAAGTTTTCTATTTTATTACTTTATACCTACTTTCTGTTGAGTCTAACGGTAAGAAAACTGCAATGAATAAGCATGTTACCTATTAAATAAGAAGCGCTTTCTTGACTTTGGGTCGCAGTAAGATAATAAAAAAGGCTAAGCACTTCTCTAGCAATCGATGCTTTTGAGCACAATTGCCATGTCATCGCATGGGAGAATCTACTATATAGAGCCGTAGCACAGTAAATAAAGCCCATTTGTATCCCGAACTCCAGACATTGTTCTGGATTTCGTGCACGAGTTTTTTTCCCCATTTAACTATTTTGGACTGGCTATCTACTGGTTTCATGTAGTTTGGTATTTACTGAAACAATTTATTCACCTCCGCCTCGGTGAATATAATTATTAAATTATCTCAATCGAACCAACCAACCAATAAAATACTATGGTGCTTTGGACGCACACAAAAAACTCTTTAAGTATTCTTTGGATTGCACATAAAATAAATGTGCTATGTAAGTAACTATAGTACCGTTGTTCTCGCAAAAAGGTAAAAAGGTATCGATCTAACTTTAGTTTTGCATGAATCTCCCAAAAGGAACAAATACTGGAAGAGGTCGAGAAAGGAAAAACAACAAACAAGTAAGTTTAACTTACATAAAACACTATGCGTATTAATACTACAGTGTACTTCTCAGCATTATTTTCATATCTGTCTCTTTACAAATAATAGAATTGACTTGTTCCAGGCCGGGTATGGACCATTCTGATCAGCCCAATTCCGAGTTGCTCTTAGCCTCCTTTTCACACCGAGGCCAAAAGAAAAACCATTCAAACGAAAATGAGTTTTATTTCTCGTGCAAATAAAACTTATATCTATGTGGATGGTTTTGCACTTGGCCTCGATTTGTAAACCGGTAAAAGAGCTCGGAAATGGGCTATTAAGTTCATTGTTGCCGGACAGGAGTCAAGGAACATTATCGATGTCAAATGATGTCAACCGAGTGAAGTATATATATATATATATATATATATGTATGTAAACATTAATTACATAAACATTAATTAATATGTAAACATTAATTACGCTACAATTTTGAATTTAATATATTGTTGGCACGTTTGTGGTTCCGAGAACAGACTAAATGTACTAAGTGGGCCTCTCTCTTAGTCATTGAGTAAAAACGTTTTCTATTTGCAACTTTTCGATTATATACAACATTTACACAGGGTCAGCCGTAGAGTAATAAAATCATATGAGAGTGTACGTGTGGTGCTTCCCACTGAAGATTAATTTGTTCAATTTTAGGAAAAGTCTGATCGCTCTTCGTGTATTGGCTAACGTGCTCGTACTTGGAGTTCTAAGTGCCAGTGCTTATTTGATCTACTTGGTCGTCAAACGTTCAGATGAAAGAGAGAAGAATGGCAAACCTCCAACTGTACTGGAACAATACGAGGTAATATGGGGAGACGTCGAGGTAAAATTGTATCTTGTGATGTAGAAGATAAGGGGAGTGATATATGTGATATATAAACGGATGAATTAAGGGCAGCTTTTCAAATGGAAAGAATAACACTTCATCAAGCCTATAATGCAGATGTTTTATGGTTGACGAGTGCTGAATTATAATAGAACTTCTTTATTGTTTATTCGCCATTTTATTTTTGCAGAAATGACTCATGACAATTCTCCTTGTTTACTTAAACTAAGATGGCTCGAAAGATGGCGGTTTACTCAGTAGCGTTCGTGCGCCCTCTAAGTATGCTTGCTTAGCAGGCCCCGAAAGATACCCGTTCTATATGTGATTACGTACGCATTAACCCATTGGCTTTCTCTCCTTCTTCGCTTCTTATTCCGGCACAGGATATTTAAAAAGATACGTTAAGCTTTTGTTTGTATAACGTTATTGGATTCAGCGAAATTATATATTAAGCTGCTACTCACTTTTATAGCAACGCTTAATAGGGCCATTTTTACGGGAGAAAATAAGACGCGTCTTATCTAAGACGCGACTTAAATAAGATGCGAAGTGTACCATTTATACGTTTGCGTCCAACATAAGGCGCGAAGATCACGTATAAATGGTTCGCGTCTTATTTTTGATACGGCGCACTTGTTGTTCACGGCTTATTTAGGACGCGAAAGCATTTATACGAGGAAGTTCACGTCTTATTTAAGACGCGGACAAAAAAAGAACAGCTGAAAACCCTGTTCTAAGATAAGACGCGTCTTATTTAAGTCGCGTCTAAAATAAGGCACGAATGCTTATTTTGTACTGTTTATACGATCGGTTCGTGTCTTATTTAAGTCGCGTCTGAGATAAGACGCGTCTTATTTTCTGTCGTATAAATGGCCCTATTGTCACAGTTTACAATATGCTATAAACAGTAATATGCTTAATCTTTACAACGTGTTTTGTTGTCAAGATCTCTTTAGCCATTACTGGTATGAATGCTGTATGTCCAGTGTTTTTCAAGTTGATTTCTATGATGGAGCAGTATCATCCGAGAGTAGCACTCTACTGGGAATTAACCAGGTAATATTTTTTTTTTCTTATTCTGATTCCGTGTTTGTTTCAGAACTACATAATTTATATGTAGTTTCTACCGTTTCGAAGGATAAAATGAAAGACGTCTTTATATTTTTAAACTATAAGATTTTGAATTTATAATCAAATGCTCCTACGAGCGAACTCGTGAATACGAAACAACATTCGGACCCTCCCCTCTCCTACGCGTTTTGCTCCACAGATCTCCCCCCCCCCCTCCACCCTCTGCCGTACCTATGGGCAGAGCAACGTCGTTCCCAGGGTCTCTCTTCTTCCCGCCCCCTGGAGCGAAAAGGAGAAGACCCTGGGAACGAGGTTGTGGGCAGAGCAGGAGACTATACCTATCGCATTTGGAACTAGCCTGTTCCAGGCATTCAGATAGTGGGGAAAGCGCGAATAGTTGGGGAAGGTGCGAAGAAAAGCGAGCGAAAAAAAGGGGGGAGATTGGGGAGAGGAAGCGAGGGAACGCCTGTAAACAAACTTAACAAAAGGTTGTTCTGGTATACCGGATTTCGGTATACCCTCTGATTGGTCAATTATGACACTTTCTGTTGACACTCGAGCGCTGATGAGTAAGGAGATATGGCGGAGGAAAGACAGCTATCATCGAGTCACGCTGAGATCGAAATCGTTGTAAACAACGTACTCAAAGACTTCCCGAATATCGTATCTCTTCGCGAAGAACAGAAAGATTGCTTGAATAACCTTGTTCTCTCGTCACCTCGCATTTTTTTCGCCATTGCGTCGTTAATAAGGGTCACTCCAAGCGAATTTTGGTCCTCACCAGAGCTTGCAAGAGCGAGAGAACGTCGCGATTTCGCATCGCTGTCAGCCGTCGGCGCACGCTTCGCTGAAAGAGTATGTCCTATCGGCGACCTTGTGTAGGTTTGCTAACATCAGATTTCTGTTCACTTTTATCCAGTTTGTGGCCTAACGAGCGAGCAATGTCGGCCAACACCAAACTGTCCGCTCCAGAACATCCAACAATATCCTTATTTTTAACTACACTAAAAGGGGACACACACGGAACTTCGGTTCATGAAAACTTCACATTTTTTAGCAAAACCTACAACACGTTGAAGGATGGACTGGCAATTCATTTGCAGGAGAAAGTGACAACGATCGCACATCGAAACGCAGACCGAGATCATATTTCCCGGGAAATCTAATCCCGAGAAATCTTATCCGTTGTAATTGACATATGATTGACAACTGAGCTGGTGGTCTAAAAGTGGGCGGAAGGACCTAGAGTTTGTTTACAGGCAGGCGTTCCCTCGTCTCCCCGTATTTTTTTTCGCTCGCTTTTCTTCGCGTTTTCCCCAATTATTCGCGCTTTTCCCACTATCTGAACGCCTGGAACAGGCTAATTTGGAACGGACAAAATGTATACGCAAGCCTTGAATTACCAAGTAAAATTTACAGCTGATAGATGGAAGGAAGGAGTGAAAATTTGCATATTTGTCCCTGTCTGCTAAAACTCATTCAACGCTTCGCGCAATCACGTGTGAATACTACAGCCTCCTCTCATCGCTCCCGGCCGCTAGGATCGTTATTTGGCGGCTGTATTCGCAGGCTAGTAATTTATGGGTGTAATATCTTTTTATCCACTGCTTTAATCTTTGCTTATATATAACCAAGTCTCATTTTTCATGTTTTTTTTTAAATTTCAGGATAATGTTTTTGTATCTTGGTAACATGTATGTATTGGTGATATCTCTTCTTAATAAAATTAATCAGGTAAGTGGTTTCCTTATTTCACCACCTAGCTCCACTTCTTTCTATCTAACTTTAAATTATGTAACGATACATGTAGGTTTTAAGAGTGTTCTGCAGAGATAAATCTTGATAACGCGCGTCGATGCACTGGACTGGAAAACTGACGATTGAACGTCGGTTGAACTGTGATATTTGGCGGGGAAAAGCTCGGTGAGCACACAATTACTTAGCAGCGTGGCACTCGTCACAAAATGCCAGAGGTACACGGCGGTCGTTGTGACTCGTCCGTATTAGCGAAGCAGAAAACGGCGGAACAGTACTGGAACAGTACAGGTTTATTCGTGGTCTTCTCACTTACACACTCTAACACTCGTGGGTAACTCGGACATGTCGGAAGCAATTCGGAGGTAATTCAAAGTTGTACACTGTACAAGCTTGCTTATATGCCTTATATATGCTATTGATATGCTAATACAGATCAAACAAAGTTCGGCAAGCCTTTCAACTGAAATTAAGTTTACAGCAGAGTAAATAACTAAGATGACCATTATTAAAATACGCTCTTGGAAAGGATATTCAATGCAGCTGAAAACACATAAGTCCTTCCAGAATATTGCATTGGACTAAAAGTAATTATTATCACTAATTTCCTGATTTTAGGTCATGTTTACAATGAGTTGATTATGAACGGAAAGTTGAGGAGACTAATGTTTAAACAGCTTTCTTTTCCAATAACGATAATAACGATCGGAACTTTTGATTTAAAAGTAATATCGAAAAGTGTCTTATAAACAAGTCTGGATAACTATACGTTTTAACAAGGATTTCACATCTACGAGGTATTTACTTAGGAAAACTTAATTCTAAATGACACTAAATATGAATAGTTTTTGGTTTGAGTTCCTTTTAAATATTATAAGGATATAATGGTTGTGACAATTAGCAGACCTTGTTCTTATCATGATTAGTTTGGAACTACGATGGTGGACAAAAGTCGCGATAATTTCTAATTTCTGTTATCTCTATGCGCGAGCGAAAGCCTCCGCCAAACCCTCCTCCTCCCAGCTACAATGTTGTGTCCGTGTACCCAGCAGAATACAATTTCCAAAACTCCTGAATTTCCTCTCAATGCAAACTTATAATAGGCCATTTCCGAGTTGCCTTTAGCCTCTCTATCAAAGCCAGGCTAGGTGCGAAACCTTTCATATGAAAATGAGTCAATGTTCATTCAGATGCAAATACGCTTTCAGTTTGCATGTGAATGAAAACTCATTTTCATATCTAAGGTTCCGCACCTCGCTTTGATAGAGAGGTTAAGGGCAACTCGGAGCGTCGTAGCTCTTTTTTTAGTGGGTGGGGGGAGGATAACCCGTTCCAAGATGGAGTCGTAAGGAGACCCACCATTGTAGCTTGCATTGTTCATGCGAGGGGAATCATTTAAAATGGAAACGCATCAGCCTCCACTGCAAGCTAATTCCAGTCCAATCCTGTGTGCGAATACGGATAAGGCCTGTTGCATTCTTACTGGTATTTATATCTTACTAACCAAGCTGTACTGGAAGAATATCGGCATGAGGTTTTGACTATACGGATCTCGGCGCGCTCAGTCCGTATAAAAAATGACCGAGGGCCGATATTCGCCCAGTACGTCCCTCGCGCTTGGCTAATAAGACATTTATTACACGACAGGCAAATTAGCATTATGATTGGTTGTTTTTAGTAATCGGCCCTCACAACTATTTTAGTGGTGTAATAAATATCTTTATCATATGACCCGTACCGCCCTGCGAAACTTTTCTTTGCAAAACCATTGATGAAAGTCCCGTATGAGGGCCGTACGCATTTGCGCGAGCAGGGCCGGAAAAAGGCGTACGGCCCTACTACAAAAGCGTACGGCCTCGCGCGTTAAAATTTCAAGTAATTTTGTCTCCAATTTGGTCATATGATTAAATGTGTATTGACTAAGTTAGGTCGGGCCGGATGGGAAAATATTTGGCTCGAGGTCATGGCGTACGGACCGAGCATAAGTACATAATATGAAGTACTTATACGCGTGAT
Source organism: Cladopsammia gracilis (assembly GCA_022457155.1). Lineage (NCBI taxonomy): Eukaryota > Metazoa > Cnidaria > Anthozoa > Scleractinia > Dendrophylliidae > Cladopsammia > Cladopsammia gracilis. Next base: position 365,539 of record JAJGOT010000183.1, on the reverse strand, counting down.
ATGTCGTTTATGAGACTCCAAGATTACATGCTGACTGCTGACGTAGAATAGAGACGTTATGGCAAGCCAAATGAACACTAGCACTGCTGTTTCGTCTCTTTCCTTACAGACAAAAGAAACTTCTCTTATGAACACAACAGCCACTCCTGTCTCCTTGATAACATCAAATACCACAGTAGGTAAGGATCTTGTACAGTGATAAAAAAAATGTTGGTACTAGTCTTACCCTCAGTATATACAACTAAAATAAAAATCGCACATGTGAAATGGATGATAGGGGGTTGCCGGGGCTCTTTACACAGGGCCGACGTATTGAACTTAGGAGTAAGTAGCTACAAGTCAGCTAGTGACCAGAAAGTTGGACCTGAACTCGGCACCTCTGGATTGAAGTCCAGTGCTCTAAAGTGCCCGCCCACTCGTCCTGATATTCCAAGTCGGGTTGTGTCACAGAAAGGAGAGAGATTGTCCTTGATTCTTAACGCCCTGCATTCGACTTGGCCGTACTCCACTTAAACCCTTCCCCTCCGTAGGATAAACTTTGCAATATGTTAACGGGGCTCTAAATCTCCAGTCCGCGTATAATATTGACATTGAAAATTCGAATTAAGGCTGTCAGGCAGCCCTTTTCATATATCTTTTTATCGCGTTGTGCTTTCAGGCAGGTATGAATGGTGGAAGTCTATTTTGGCCCCGTACACTCAGGACCGTAACAAATTCAGTTTCAGTTGATGACATGATAGTTCGCGGATGTTCAACGAATAGCTATTGAGCAGTACCTTATTTTGTTAAGTTGTAAACGATGGTTCAAACCTTTGTTTCTGTGAATGAAACCCTAAAGTGTGAATCACAAAATGAAAGCTATAAAACAGTACTTTCTAATGTCCTAATGGTGATGTTCATTTTTTAATTGTCCCCCAGATGGAATCCTCTATTTTTTGCCCGACAATGCTAATTCTGGTTTTTGTATAATTGTGAATACAGTAGGTTCCGTGTGCTGGGAGACTACAGTTGGACAGGAGCTTTTCAAGCTGACGATCATTGATCTGGTCGCACTAGTGTTTAGTGTAGTGTCTGGTGATTTGTTCGTCTCGCTCACTGTTAGATTCCTCAATTGTTTTCAAGGCCGAATCATGGATCTGGAGAAAGTCGTAAGTTGTTCAGAAACAGAGTTTTTACAAGTTCTAACATAAGCTAATCATCAAAATAGAAGCTTGTATGTATGCATACTAAATCCGCAAGGTTTATTTCGCATGTCTCTCAGATCTCTTTAAAGTTAACAATAAATTGGTTTGATACTGAGTCAACGTTCAGTGACATAAATTAAGTTAAAAGTAAGTTAACTTATAAGTTTCAAGCTTTGACGGGGTGCTCGTCGTACCTTTTAGGGGTCAAAATTTGTAGAATTAGTACCACTTAAGGTGCTTAAATCTAAAATGACCACCGTTAGAATTATCGCACTACCTTTTATGGTCCCATCAAACGAAAATTTCCGACGAGCGCCTCCGTCATTTTTAAATGGGAGTCCTTCTGGGGAGCTATGCCATGCTGATGAGTCCTAACAAGGACGAAACAGCTAATTGGCTGTGCGCAAATGTGAGGTTTTGGCTAAACCGAGGAGATGTGTTTTGTGACTTTTCCGTACATTTTTGTTATTATCCTTCTCGATTAATATTTCAATTTCAGTTAGGTTACCCTGAGTTTAAGCTGGCCGAAAATGTATTGCAGCTAATTAACAGCCAAGGATTGATATGGTTAGTTATTTTAAGCTGTTTGTTTTGACGATATTCATAAACGATACGCGCGTCAGTTGGAACCGATAGAACTAGCTCGGCTGATGCTTCCCATAATTTCCTTGTTCAGTTGTGAAACACGCATGAAAGGCGCGGTTATATTTGGCGAAAATGTTGTGCTAAGCAACTCATGAGGACATTGCCGTTAAAATGTTTTCTTTGTTTGCACAAATTTAGCAGCTAAATACCAAATACCAAATACTCTTTATCATAAAACATTTTTGCTTGTTTTTACTCCCTAAACATCAATCACGTTTCTTGATTTCTAGAGCATTTCAGTAAATACTTAATGACAGGGACAGTGAATTTTGTTTCCCGAGAATCTCGATGTTTCCCGAGATGAATTCGAGGGAAACATCGAGAGTCGAGGGAAACAAAATTCACTGTTTCCCTCGAAAGCAGTCATTAAGTGATTTGTTATATAGCAACACACAAAAAAAGCAACACAACAAAGTTTGAAAAACGTGCCCTGCACTCGAGGTAAACATCAATCGCATCATCGTCATGCCACCTTTTCAGGCCACGGTCTGATCATGTGCGCTAGCGGACAACGGTGCAATGTTACCCTCTGACGTCAAAAAGGTTGCCCGCTTTCGCAAATGTTGCCCGCTCATAGACATTTGGCGGGAAACAGTTTGTTTGCTACGTAGCTGTCATGTGACCATGAATCAACCAATGAACGTGCGCGTTGTATTGAGAAAAACTCCAGCTATATAACAATGCCTAACAGGTCCTGTTCTCGTATTGTAGGATGGGCCTAGTCTTCTCACCTGGTCTGATTATGTTGAATATTTTGAAACTGGTGATGATCATGTATCTAAGGAGCTGGGCTGTGATGGTGACTAATGTCCCTCCCAAGAGGATCTTCAAGGCATCGCACCAGTTCTATTTACTACTTCTCCTCGTTATGTTGTTCCTTTGCCTGTTGGCTGTAGGATATGCTGTGGTAGAGTGAGTATATTGTATTATTATATAATCACCAATGAAATACCAGGTGAGCTTTCACGCGTAAACATCATATCTTCACACGTGAGAATAACATGTTATCTTCACACGTGGAAAGATCACCGTTGCTATGGTTACATAATAAATCGCGCCTTTCGCAACGGCGCCTTTGTCAAAGTAGTCTCGACACAATTTCAGAATGGCGGACGAACCTAACTGGAATCTAAATATTCTCGATTATCGACAATAATTCTAAATGCAGATTTATTGATGTGTCCGAAGATGATGTTGACAAACTTATTACTCAACAAGAGAACGAAAATACGAAGAAAAAGACCATGTATGACCTCAACATTGTTCTAAACTTTCTTCGCGAGGTTCGGAAAGAAGAGAGAGAATTAGAGAAAATCCCACCGGAAGAGCTGAATCAGTATACCTCAGTGAGTTCATTATTGCAGCTAGAACGAAGAAAGTGAACAATATGAGCCGTCTTCTCTCAGAGGAATCTTATCAAGCGTTGACCGTTATCTTACAAGGCGCAAATAGAGGAAAAGGCAATTCAATTTTACGAGATTGAGAGCAAAGCAAAAAGAACTGAATAAACAAGGTTTGATTTCATTGGTGTTTATATAATAAACAGAACATTACATGGCCGCTCGAAGATACGAAATTTCTCTTCTCGTGTGAAAAATATTTCACTCGTTCGCTGCGCTCACTCATGAAATATTTTTCAACACTCGAAGAGAAATTTCGTATCTTCGCACGGCCATGTAATATCCTCTATTTCTTAAGGGGGCACTGTCCCGCCTAAATAACAAAACTTCAAATACTTTATTTCATGTTATAAAATGCTCAAAGAAATGCGCGCGCTATGATTGGTTAAACCGAATTCATTATAACTCGTTATAAAATGCTCAAGGAAATGCGCGCGCTATGATTGGTCAAACCGATTTCATTATAACTCGTTATAAAATGCTCAAGGAAATGCGCGCGCTATGATTGGTCAAACCGAGTTCATTATAACTCGATAAAGCACGCGCGTGACGTAAGGTTCATTATAACCGTTTTTATTTTATAAAAGAAATAAAAAAAACTTGTTCCTCGTGCATTGTTGAGTTATAAAAGCACTTGGGAATTTTTAAGAACACTCGTGAAGTGCGAGAAGCACTCAGCCTTTGGCTCCGGTGCTTCTCTGCACTTCTCTCGTGTTCTTAAAAATTGCCGCGTGCTTATATAACTCAATAATGCACTCGGCGCGTTTTTTTATTTCTTTATTATATCGTTAAAGTGCACCTAACCCCAAAATTGTTTTTTCGCTTAATCGACTCCATGTACGTTGAAAAGTTGAATAGTTAAATATTTCTTGTTTTTAACGTTGCGTTAGTGAATTATAGAGGTTTGAATTTACAAAATGTTAATGAGATGACGTCAAATCAACAATTGTTTATTATACAACTACTTGTTTCCACCTCCAAGTAATATTTTTTTTACAAATCAATTGACTATTAACAGTTTTTATTTAGTATTTCTTAAATTGATTATCCTTAAGCTGTGAACTGCGTATTGTAAATTGAAGTAGAAATAATGGCAAAGTCTTGATTTGACTTCATCTAATTAGCATTTTGTAAATTCAAATCTCTATAACTTAACGCGACGTTAAAAACAAGAAATTTTTCAATAATCGACTTTTCAACGTACACTGAGTTGATTAAAAGAAAAAAATTGGGGTTTTGTTGCACTTTAAATGCCACCAAATACACAAAAATCACTTTTGCCGATTTTTCTTCCTATTTCAAGATACTAAAGCAAGCTTAAAACAGGCTTCTGGTCACAATTATGTAAACGCGATATATCAGCTGAAAAACAACTAATCTTGTACCCAGACTTCTCACGGTCATAGTATAAGCAGCTGTGAGATCTGGGAACGAGATTAATTTACAACTGGATAGAAAAACATCAGTCAAAAAAAGAAACGACGGTAAAGTAATCATTGCAAAGACTGCCCAAGTAAAAGAAAAAAACAAATTTCATTTGGCAAATTATTGAAAAACAGGTAAAACCATTAGTAGGCACTGGCTTATTAACGTTCAGTAGAAAATTCAGAAAAATCACAGACAAAAAAAATTCAACTACGCTAAATGAAAGAGGTTAGTAGCGGCTTTTATTTGAATTCTATACATTTTCGTCGATGAGATTTAACCGAAACTCGCATATAACAGGAGCATTTTCTGCCTTTGAGATTGAAAGGGTAAAATGTATAGCGAATCCTGGCTAGACTAAACTGAATTGAAAAGACGCACCCAAACTGTTTACACAAGCTGTTTGTAAGGAATGCAACCCATGTTTCCATGTTCTGGTTCTATACATGGAATTTCCTTTGATGGAGATTTTTAACCTGCTCTTTTGCCTTATGTCTTCTTCTTCTTCCAGGCTTGAACCATCCAAATGGTGCGGTCCTTTTCGGTATGGAATATACCCACCTAGTTTTAGGCCTCGTCCACACTAATGCGTTTTTGAAAACCTCCTTTTTTGGTTGCCCGAAAACGGATAAAAAGATTTGCGTCCACACTAGGAGCTGTAAAACGATGATCCAAAGATGCGTTTTCATCACCAGGCTCTGCTCGGACGTTTTTTGTTCAATGCGCATGCTCCAATAGCGTCAGCAATACTATGCGTTATTAGTTCTGACGTAAACGTTTTTGAAAAGCTCCGTTTTTGCCGTCCACACTAAAACGATAGACCTTCGTTTTCAAAAGTCTCAACTTTGAAAGCGTTTTCGAAAACCTCCCATCGATTTCATTCTTCATTTTTGATCGTTTTAGTATGGACTCAATCGGTAAAAACGCATAAAAAAGTATGCGTTTTCAAACGAAAACGCATTGGTGTGGACGGGGCCTTAAATATATCATCTGAAAGCAATAGGTCACACGACACATCCCCGCGGTATGGCCAATACTTTACGCATGCGCACAGTCATATCACCCCGGCAGTGGCAGCTATGGACAGCTGTTTCGTAAGGTATTGGCCATACCGCGGAGATGTGACGTGTGAACAATTGCTTTCAGATTGTTTATTTCACCTACAAGTAGTTTTGTTTGTTTGCTTTTGGGTTTTATTGAATTATTTGCCCATTTTTAATTATTTATGTAGCATTTCAGTGAACGTTGCAGGTGCATTCAGCTTTCATAAAATGTACAAATAAAGAAATTATCCTTGCAGCAGTAGCCACGCAGCTCTTTAGAACCTCTAATTTCATTGGACCTGTATACCACGCAGCTCTATTGTTTTTAGGTCTAGGGTCTATTGTTAGCCATTGTTGTGTTGTTTGTTCTATTGTTTTCTCAGCTAATCAGAGCTGCGTACCGCCCCCCTTGCAGTGATGTGCGAAATTAAAGAAATTGCGATTAAGCCTGAAAAAAATTCTCGAGGCTTTGTACAGGATTTGAACTCGTGACTTACTGGCGAAAAAAACTGGTAGCCGGAAATACTCCCACATAGTTCGCGTTTAATTTTACATGAACTCTTGAACCTCTGATGTTGCTTCTTCTCTTTCCGAGTGCGATGATCTAACCAACCGAGCTACCAAGGCCTTATAGATCCGCAGTTCATTTATATTTGTAATTAGTATATACTGAAACAGTGGATAGCATTGTTGGCGCACTCTGATTGGCTACTAAAACTCGGAATAGCAAGTGCTATTCACCTCCCGGCAATTTGCGCGCGAAAATTGTAATCGTTGACAGGAATAAATGAGTTGAAAAGCATCATTTTCGTTATATTATCTCACTGTTTCAGTATATACTAAAAGAACTATTCACCTCAGTGTAGGTGGGTAGTGGTGGATATTTACCTCGCCGCTTCGCGGCTCGGTAAATATCCACCACTACCCACCTCCACTTCGGTGAATATTTGTTAAATATTCATTGTCATATGAAAAAAAAAAACATACCGTTGATTTTCTCTGAGCAATCAATCTCACAGGCAACCACCTCCCTTCAGTGACAATTCCATTTGAAACAGTTTTCATTCAGACCTTTGATCAATTTTTTTTTTTTAAATTTTTGTATTATTCCACAGGGGCAAACGTAACATGTACACAGTGGTAACAGAAGCAATTGATAATGGCCCCGCCCTGTTGAACACTGTGTTTGATTACCTGAGTGGTCCCAGTGTTGTGATACCCGTGCTCATAATAATGGCGTAAGTAGCATCAGAAGGACAGAGCTGAATAACACTCAGGGTCAGCAGCGCGAAAAGCGGACGAAAGCGCAGGAAACCTGGAGCCAACCGGCGACCTATTTAAAATGGCCGGCTTTATGGGGTTTGCCTGTAACAAGAATAATGCCAATGGTTAAGCTCTGTGTTGAACGGTTAAGAATGTTATTTGCGTTTTTGGACTGCCACGTCGATATTCTTTAAACTGATTTCAGTTTGAACAATTTTTCGTTTCATCTGTAACAGGGTGAAATTTTAGTTTGAACGAGACTTCACGAACCGCACGTGCATGTTCACGAGTGACGTAACGAACATGCGCGCACAGTGCGTAATTCAGCTCTGTCGCATTGGGAGTGTTCAGATTACTTTCAGTATCTAACAACGTGTTGGAGAGATTGAGAAATGTTCCAGCTATGTGAGCTAATTAACGGTTTTGTTGTCTTTCCCGGAGTTTTAGACCGACAATTATCTGTCTTAAAATAAACACACGATTGTAATACACATTACATTTTGTTATTTAACGCAGGTTACAGCCGTTTTCAAACGAGTGTCGTATAATACCAAAAGCAAAGTAATTACTCTGGCCAGTCAAAATGGGCGCAGACAAACCAATGAGCTCTAAGCAAATACAGGTAGCGGTAGCCGGCGCTAAGCGCGGGAAAACGCGTGCGACTAAGTTACGATTGGTTTTGGTTTTACATCTGATTGGTCGATAAAGTGGAGTGAGAGATTTAACCAATAACAAAGCGTAACAATGCAAAACCACAGCGATTGCGAAACAACTTGAAAACAGCTCTATCTTGAACTCGTTCAAATGGATAAGACTAGCCCGTTCCAGGCGTTCAGATAGTGGGGATAGCGCCAATAGTTGGGGAAGGCGCGAAGAAAAGCGAACGAAAAAATGCTGGGAGACTGGGGAGAGGAAGTTTTTTTTTTTTCGCTCGCTTTTCTCCGCGCCTTCCTTCGCGCTTTCCCAACTATCTGAACGCCTGGAACAGGCTAGGATAAGACAGACTACCTGGAAAGGTAACTGTAGTCCAATAAAGTTCCATTCAGTAGATAATTTCAGTCCAAATATCACGGGAAACTTTCTAAACCTGTTTGACTAAACATCATTTAATTGGTGTGAACCGGGTAAACATTTGAATGCAATAGTATTAAAATAGAATAAGATGTACCCACTTCATCAGATGGTTCAATAAATATTGTTTTAATCTTTCACCAGGATTGCAATCTACTATTATCGCTCCAAGGCAAACTACTTACAAAGTGCTACTCGTGAGCTAATGTTACAGTTACATCATGTAAGTTTGTTTTGTAAATGTATTAAACCCGAGTACATCGTCAAGTTACATCATCAAAACCGAAATATAATCTTCTGCTTTTCTTGCAGGAACGAACCGAAGACAGAAAGAAAATTTTTCGACGAGCTTCTGGTAAGATTTTGTAAATTAGTATCATTGAGGTGTACTCTTTATTAAATCGTTAGACTTAAGACGAACTTTTCAAGAAAACTCTTGATGTAATCGACATTAAGTTATTTTACCACAATTGCCGCTAAACTCGCAATCTGATTGGTCGACGTGAGTGGTAAATGAGAGTCCAGACAACGGTGCTGACGCTAACATCACGTGCGCTTGAAAAACACCAATCAGAATGCGAGAAAGTTATAGACAACGCTTGCTCTTTCTTTGCTGTCAAGTTTTGTAACAAGACTTCGATTTTTCCTTGTGTTTTTTTCTAAATATTGTTGTAAAAAAACAAATTTACACCGGTTTTCCGTGGTGTGGACTCTTATTTACCACGATTTACGTCATCACATGGTCAAAATTTGTTGCTGACTCACTCGGCTGCGCCTCGTGAGTCCACAACATTTTGACCATGTGATGACGTAAATCGGGGTAAATAAGAGTCCACACCACGGAAAACCGGTGTAAATTTGTTAAATATAAGTCAAGAAATCCACGAGTTCAAGACGTCTGCCAGAGTTATGAATGAAAACAGTAATTTTATCACAGTACAAAGCAAGACTGATACTAGGTAGAACATTAAACGCGACAACGACATGATAGAGCCCAAACTGAAAGCCAAAATGCAACCGTGGACAGCAGCTGAGTGTTTCGACCTGGTTGGGTTTCATCAGCACGGCGTAGCAGCAAAAAGATAGAAAAACTAGCGCGAACGCCAATTCTCTACCAAATTACACTTGGTGATGACTACAGATGAGCTCAAATTCAAACGTTTACCAATTGACACAGATACTACGTACACCAGCAGCATTTTCGTTCGCGGTCAGTTTGCATCTTATTTAGTAATTGTATGACGTTATAGGACGAAAACAAAATTAGCACCACATGAAAACAAACTTAGCACCACATGGCAGGAAAAGAGGTTGTCGTCTCTTATAGGGGAATCTTTGTTTACCATTTTTGCCTCATTAGCATATGCGCCTCGTTCTCTAACCTACCTACAAAAAAAATCAACTCTGAATATTGAAAGGGCATAGCATAATAGGCCATTTCCGAGTTGCCTTTAGCCTCTCTATCAAAGCGAGGCTAGGTGCGAAACCTTTCATATGAAAATGAGTTTTCATTCACATGCAAATAAAACTTATTTGCATGTGAATGAAAACTCATTTTCATATGAAAGGTTTCGCACCTAGCCTCGCTTTGATAGAGAGGCTAAAAGCAACTCGGAAATGGCCTATTAGCTTTCTCTGAAAATTTGAACAAGATATACAAGATACACTTCATGTAATGCTGTATTAAAAACTCAAAATTTTACAAAGAATGTATGGCTCATTAGCGCTTTTGCCACCCAACAATTTTGCAGTTTTTGATAACAGATATTTCCTTAAATATTGCATGAAAAAAGCTGAAAATTACATTAGATTACTAAGTTTAGCAAGCTCTTTCAACTTTTGAAGTCAATTCGTATTTAGCATGATGCCTTCTCTATGCAGATTCGTATGCTAATGAATCAAAATGTAAACAATGACGCCAGCAAAGATTCCACTGTCCATAAGCTCTTAGCATCGTTAGCTTCTTAGAGCTTCCTTGTGCGGGTGGACCGGTGAGGGTGGCACTCTGCAGAGACTCTGCGCCCAGTAACTCTACCCCCAATTTACAAAACACCCCATAACATAGATTCATGAGATGACCATAGAGTTTTTGGATTTTGGATTGCTTGAAAATTGAACGAGATATTTCCATTAAAGCCAGGAAAAAGCCATGTTAAGGTTACAGTGTACCTTCGGGGGTGTCTCCAGTGTAACAGCTCTAGCGTCTTAAGATTACACTTAATATACCTAAACCCAGATATCAAATTAAAGCTTTTAGAGCTGGCTATCTAAATATGGAAACCATTTGGTAATAAAGTGAATTGTCGAATTTTTTACGACGTCTTAATTCGAACGTCCGAATCAGCTTTAAAACGCTATAACTCAAAGCGATTATTGTATTTTGCTAATTTGATTTGTTCTCGAGTTTCCGGACACGAAGCGCTAAAAAAAGTGTCGGCGATTTCCCATATTCAATTGCAGTGAAAAGTTACAGACTATTTTCGAAAAAGGGAGAAAAAAAATTGGAATGATCGCACGGAAATGGCTCTTGACGAAAAAGTTTTCGGAAATAAGAAATTCGCCGACACGCTTTTGTTGATTATATGTTAGCCTAGCTTCTGTCCAAATTTGAGAAAAATCGAACAAATTTCCTTTGAGTTGTAGCTCTTTAAAGTGTCCCCAACAAGCGAAAAATTAACTTTGAGAAAACAGCTCTTAAAAAAACATATCGCTTCATAAACAAACTCCGCCCACAAAAGTTATACTGTCATTTCTCCGTCAATTTTCACTATTTTTCGATCATTTTTTTTTGGAGTGAAAGTTCATTCTGTAAACTTTATTTTGACGCCAAAAAAAATTTCGATAAATTTTCGATCTGAAGGTACACTGTAACCTTAAGTAGCGGAAAATGGCGTTCAGGTGGACCCCCGCCTTAAATAACTTGTTCAATTCCTGGCCTCTGCCTTGTTGTTGTTTTATTACCGTAAAATTACCGACCATATTCTGGAATTTCTAATTATTTTTCCAAATAGTCGGGCTTTTCAACGACACCCTTATAAGCAAATGATCCTTGTCCGATTGAGGTCCTAAGTTTACTTCAGTTCGTTGCAAAAATCTAGTGTTGCTATTATGGATGTTTGACCGCTTAGAAAACTTACCGGCCAGATCTATAATTAGGAGGGAGAACATTTATACACATTGCTTTGGATTTCATGATATTGATGCTTTCTTTTTGTTGATGATTTGGATTTAGTTATTTATTTGTTTGTTTGTCTGTTTGTTTTTGGATTTAGAGCAGGTTAAGAGTATGTCAAAAACAGATGAAAAGTTCAATCATCCTCACAACCAGGATAAACGGTTGTCAGTAAAAGAAAACTCGAATTCGTTCTTTGACGAGACAACAAGCGATACCAGGAAGACCAAGCGACCTACCAGAGGAAGGGCGATGAGCGCGGCATCTTTCAACCAACTGGTCAGCGATGTCCCAACCAAGAAACAAGCGCGCTGCGAAGATATGGTACCTATAGTAACGTATGATGGAGCTGAAGACACGCCGGCATTCGCAGCAAGAGGAAGGGGGATGAGCGCGGCATCTTTTAACCAACTGGTCAGCGATGTCCCAACCAAGGAACAAGCGCAGGGCGAAGATATGGTACCTTCAGTAACGTTTGATGGAGCAGAAATCACAGACGCATGCGCAACAAAAGCGACAAGTAATTATTGTCACCGTGAAGTAAAGGTGCTTGTTCACAAGACGAGCAGCTCAAGTTCATCCACCTACTCGAGTGTGCGATCTGTTTGTCAGCGGAAACCCGCAGCGAGACACAAATATGAGAGACCATGTGACCATTTTTCTTCATATAATCGTCATCAAACTGGAAAGCGAAATAGCGGGAATAGTGATAGTCGTTCAGTTGATAAAAAAGTAGTGAGTTCTGAGAAGGGGTCTGATGAAAGAAAGGCAGAGTGCGACAAAACCATAGAGCTACAAGTTAGAGACATCGCTAAAGATGCATCCGAAAGCAAGTCATGTAATGAGACTAAACAAGATATGAAGAAACACGGAGGCTCTTTAGCAGACATGTTTGATTCATAGCTATCCGTTTGATGCATTATAACGCAGTATACCCTAGAGAAAAAGTATTGTAAGAAGTAGTTAAGATTACAGGGAAGAGTTACTGTTGGTCACTAGCTTAATGCTGTTTCCAAATTAAGGTAACTGTTGGAGCTATCAAGCATTAATATAGTCTCAAGCCGAAGATGAGCTAAAGGACGAAGCTACCTCAAAATCTTTTTCACATTAAACGGGAACTGTTCCAGGCTGAATTATTGCCACACGAACCATATAACAACCCACATAAATGTAAATAATTTAATACAACATTTATACCTGCAAATAATTCCGTGCTATATAATTTAAATCATATTTAAAAATTCTATGAGGCAATATTTATATTAATCACCCTTGTTATCAGAGCATACGCCATAGGAAAAATAAATATACTCGGTTTATTGATCTCTCCGTCTACAAACATCTTTGATATGGAGGCGTTATAAGACATCCACGGAGAATTAAGAAACCCTTATATTATCCATCAAAAAATAAACATCATATGGTTCGATGAACTTAGCATGATTTACATCTAACAAGACTAATTATATGAACGTATCTGTTGTTGGTATCACGTGACATTGCTCTGTCAGTGATGTCACAAAATGTTTTTTCGAAAAAGGGGAAAGAGTACACAACATAATTTTGAAAATATTTGTAAGCACTGTTTTTCTGCCTTGTAAGGTGGTATCTGTAATGTCCATTAGAAGTGATTAAGCTTTATCACAAGTCACGTGACCTATTTTACTTAATTACGTCACTGCTATTGAGCTTGAACATGCTCACAAAGATAATTCAGTGACTCGTCTTCAGTCGTCTCTCTTGGAAAGAAGCGGGAGACTCGCGCGCGGAATAGAACGGAACGAGGAACGAGAGACGCGCGACCGAGGGAAGCGCCAGGGGGATGGGAAGGAGGATCACCCCCTCGCGCTCCCCTCTGCCGCGCTTCTTTCTTTAATTGAGAGACGACTGGGGCCGACGAGTCAAGATAATTCATAACGAGCACCTAAGATGTAGAAAGATTTACTTTGGTTTGACATGTGTGATGTTATGTTCCCCATTTTATTTGTGAACGTTCGATTACAGGTCACGTGACTAGGTGCGGTCTGGGGAAATCCACTCTCCGATTTTTTTTAATCCAATAAACCCTAAAAGGAGCCTTTTCATAAGCTAGGGCCGGCCTAAGATACCTAGGGCATGTTCGACTGAGATTGATTAACGAACGTTAGTTTGGACACCATGGGGGTGGTTGTTGTTGTTGTTGTTGTTGTTCAGGGCGGTCTTTGGTTCTACGATATTACGATATTAACTTAATTTTGTTTATCTTTCGTATCCCCTATTTTGTTGTTCATCTGGAGCCACATTTTCAGCATTTCTTCCTTAGGTGTATTCCAAAACTCTTGAAAATTCTTCCATCCTTTTCTAGAGGTTTCCATGATATATTCATTATCAGAGTCCACATGTTTGTTGGTGAAAGCACCATAAACTAGTGACTGACAAAATCTCGAGGCTATTAAAACAGGAAGCAACTCTATCTCTTCGTCAGACAACGGGTTTATCGAGTGATATCCCGCGAAGAAATGCCCCGCCATACGGGAACGCCCGCAGCTCATTTCATGAGGATGATTTAAGATGTACATAAGTGAAGTTGCCACATCAAAGACACCATGAATGTAGTTAATATCTCCAAAGTCAATGAAACCAAAATCATGTCCAAGATTATCGCTCTGTGTAGTTAATATCATGTTTGCGTAACTTCCATCTCCATGAATGACTTGTTTTGGGAATAGATGAAGTTTTGGCGCAACAGTTTTCCTGAAAGATTCACAAACCTCCCGAACCATTTCAGTGTGATGACAGTCATCGACGGCTTCAAGAAATTGTTCAACTCTATCGCCTACACAAGCCAAGTTCCATATCGAGTCGTGACGTAGAATGCTGGTACATTCAAAATCCTGCGGAACAAATGAGTGTGGGAGAGCAGTATGTACTCCATATTACCACACCATATAGTCGTCTTATATAGACGAGAAAGGACGCGGATAATAAAGGTCATTCCAGGCATGATTACAAGATATATTTCTGTTTTGTTTATTCTTCATACTGAGGGTGTCTATATGGTGTGCTGGCATGTAGTATATACCGAGTGAGTCGGATAGAAAATAGAACCCAGTCTTGGTGTAACTGGCAGTTTTCCCTGCCTGTATGACAAATTGTCAGGAGATTTTAAAGACGGAAATAAAAAAAGCTTGCCAGGGAAGATGTGGCGGAAACAGTTGGTATCGAGAGTGGTTAGCTGACATGATTTAACTGAATACAATTTCATTTTTTAAAATTCGTCCGCCATTTTGAAAACTTAACTAGTCCCATCATAAATCTGAAGCCAATGCGCTTGAGTATGTCGCTTTTCTTATGCTTACATCACAAGTGTGAATATCCTTATCCTCATGCTTATTTTTATGCTTATGTTGTTTGTGTGAACCAGGCTTAATAAGCCTGCTGATAAAGTGCAGATAGAGAAATATCCGGGCAATTTTCATTTTTTCTTGCTTCACTCTCTAAGTATTGGCCACTCCGAAAAATACCATAATACTTCTTTATGTGCAGGCTCAGCCTTACCTGCGTGTAATTATTCAAGTCTCCTTTGTTAGAATGTCACAATGGAATTCAGAGTACATGTAGGAACGATAGGACGTTGCATTGTGTGTTCGCATACAAATGTACACCGTATGCAAATTGCCACGAAGTTGAAGCATAGCACGTGCAGTTCGTGTGAAAACAAAAGAAATCGGAAAAATGAGGCTTACATCAAGAACCACCCAAACCTGCACTTTAAAGAGTATTATGGTACTTTTAATAGTTTCTGGAGTGGGAAATAGACCATTTTACAGTTGTGTGCTTAGCACCCTGGCCTTTGTGTGAAAGTGAGGCTGGAGTTGACTTGGTTTTGATATAAACCTTTCTTCTTTTCAGGCCCCGGTTGTTCAAAAGATGGATATAGGGGGATAGCGCTATCCACCGGATAAATTACTATCCAGTGGATAACACAATGGATTTTGGTAATGCTTATCCACTGGTCAGTGATTTATCCGGTGGATAGCGCTATCCACCTTTTGAACAACCGGGCCCAGATGTAAATCATGTCGTTCTTATGCCAACTAACATGATTTACATATGAAAAGCAGTTAGGTTTGTATCAAAACAAAGTCAACTCCAGCCTCACTTTTACACATAGGCCAGGATACTAAGCACACAACTGTAAAATGGTGGTGACTAGAATGGATACTCCAAATTCAGGTTGGACCACCTCGGACGCCTTATTGAGACATATATAACGGAGTAACTGGTTAGCTTGCAGTTGAGGTTAGGTTAGCAGTTTATATAGTTAAATTTGGACCTAAACAACCCGAGAAGCTAGGTGGTACTCTGGTTCGGTAGGCTATGTAAGTCTAACCCTAGCTGAGGTCACAGGTTCGATCCTGAGTGGGGATTTTAGATTTTTTTACACTTAAAAATTTATTGAAAATAAATTCTAAGTGTCGACATTACGTTATATAATTCTCAATAAGTGTCCGAGGTGGTCCAACCTGATTTTGGAGTATCCATTCTAGTCACGACCACTGTAAAATGGTGTATTAGCTTGCGCGCGCAGACCTCTCCTATTTTGTTTGCTTCGAGAAGGAAAAAGAATGTCTGCGTATTGACGTTTAATTTTGAAGTCGAGTTCACGTATCCTGTTCTCGATTTGATATTGCATAAATTAT
Source organism: Cladopsammia gracilis (assembly GCA_022457155.1). Lineage (NCBI taxonomy): Eukaryota > Metazoa > Cnidaria > Anthozoa > Scleractinia > Dendrophylliidae > Cladopsammia > Cladopsammia gracilis. The sequence continues at coordinate 349,654 of JAJGOT010000183.1, read as the reverse complement.
CATGATCGACTCTTGCTGCAAAATGATATTGACCGTTCACGGCTCTTACTTCGTGTAGAGGACACAAATGACTTAAAACAAAAGGAAACAATGCTTCATCGAAATTCTTTTATCCAAAACAATAACCGAAAACAATGTTTCCTATTGTTTTACGTCATCTGTGCGGTACACGAAGTACGACCCCCGTTCACCTTATTTCTCACCGGGATCTCTCGCTGTGATATTGTTTTGAAGCTCTTTTTTCCTTCCCCTTTTTGGCTTAGTGATATTGATAGCCTGCGCGCAAACTTCTCCTATTTCCTGTTTCTACGCGAAGCAAAGGATGTCACGTGAAGGCGGGAGGAAAAACCTTCTGTTTCGCGCTCCCACACGTCAAAAGCGCCTAAAGTTAAATCCTAAATCATTATCCTAGAAACTTTGAAGTAAAGTATGTAATGTTAGTTCACAAAGTCTAAATGTAAGATGCATCAATGTATAGAGCGTTTTCACTTGACGTCATAGCCGCCATACTGGTGTTCCCGTACAAAAGAATTTTAATTAACTTCCTTTGTTAGGAACACCAACATGGCTACCATGGCCTTTGTCATTTGAGTCCCACGGAACTGAGTGAAAACGCTCTATAATACCTTTAAATCTCGATCCAGTCTCCCCATGGCCATCCCGGCATCAAACAGGAGTTGTGTGTTCAGCTGTATTTCATTCATCACTTTTCCAGGTACGAAGGTGAGTAAGCGAACAGCACATACAGAAAATTCTTCTTCACAATACTCTTCACCGTCGTAAATTTCTATCGCGTATTCCAAATTTCTTTCATTCTTGTTGCCCACATCATCGGTTGCCAAGGCAACATTGTCAGGTGGTGCGTATATGGGGATTTTAGACATCACAAATGGAGTGTCGAAAATCGAGAGACCGGGGTAGGGCATTTATAACCACGTGCTTGGAGAAACAACATGACGTCACATTCTGTCTGTATTAAGCCAGCTTCGTGGTTGGAATCCATGTCGTTTACAATTTTGAGAACATACTCTTTACACGCAGGGGTAGCCATCTCGTTTGGCTCTTTGTTCAACGAGCCCCGCATATAAAAATTTCGGTCATCATAGCTGTCCAATTCCTTCACAGAGGAAACATCTGCAATGCTCAGGTGGAACAGTTGGGTTGCCATGACAACAGCTTGATGTTTACTCACAAATGGCCGTCTCGGAAACAGGGAGGAAAGGCTGTTTTTCTCTTGTGTATGCTACAAGAAATTGATCAACAATGTGAACCTTCTGAGACAAGTGATGCGAGGGTAAATATATATAAAAAAGTTTTGCTTCTTCCCTTCAGTTGCTTTTTCAAGAAATGCACACAGTAGCAAATAGGGATTTCCACAAGTTGCCTGCTTTAGTATCTTTTTTCGTTTCGAGCAATTTTTTGCATTTTGAGCAATTTTCACCTAGTCTGAGAAATTGGAGCAGCTTTAAGTGCTTAATGTGGTGTTGCTTCCATATTGCACAATGTTTATAGTTAAATTGGACTATAAAAGCTTGAAGTTGTCCTTCAGTAGCATCTTGAGTAACGAGTAAACGGATCAAGTGAGGCCTGAAGCTACTGTATTTTGTTTTATTCTGAGCTTTCGCCGATCCACGGCATCATCAGGGAATAAGAAAATATTCTACAGTACAGAATTAAAAACGAAGTTGTGGTGTGAGTGACACAAATAATAAGTAGGCGATAGTAATGAACAATAGATAATCAGCAGTACAAATAACGGCGATAGTAATAAACAATAAATGATGAGGTCTGATGAGAACAAATTAAAGATCTTAGAGTTCTGCAGATGTTTCTGACTAAAACAAAAGATCTTTAAGTTCAATGCATTCCTCTCGGGAATTGAGTTTAGGTCTGTATTTTCGAATGTAAAATGCTTCAAACAATCGCAAGTTGACGGAGTCGTTTTCTTGTGCAATTATTCAGGTTTGACATCGATGCTTTCGTTGTTAATTGTCCTTTGGCACGCGTTAGGATGTGTTTCGTTACGGAGAAATTGTCATTGTTCAGGTGTTCTCTAACGTGATCATGGATAAATCGTTTGGCTGCTTCCGATTTAGAGTTGTTTACATCTATTGCATGTGATTTGGTATACAGTGTTTCTCCGTAGGCATAAGTTGGTACTCGACTGAGATGGGACAGTTGGCTCTTGATGCATGTGTGCTCTGTGTGGTTAGAGAGGCTCGCCCTTAACAGTGTGTAGGATTTGTGGGCGGACGAAGTCCGCTTAATTTACTCATCCGTGCATTTTTGGGTTTTAATTGGGGACAAGGTTATTTAGCAACGCAGCTGGTTACACCGCAAAATTGCACAAAAATGCTTACCATTCTCACTTTTGTTGTAAAATTTGCCTGTTTTTGCTTCAGACCAAATAAAGGAAGAGAGCAACTTTCGTTACAAAAGAGAAAATTTCCGTTGTTTCTTTTTGAACAACTTTTAAGCAACTTTTTGAGAAATTACATTATTATTACATTATTATAACAGTCATTATAATTGAATCTTGGCTTTGGGTGTGTCTGTCTGTTGGTCGTAAAATGGATTTCCTTCAAACTTTACATTTTTTACCATGCGCCGGCAACGCAACAATTTTTCAAAAAAATCAGTCGCATCACATGTGCAATTAAAAGCAAAAAAATCATGCAAGTGTAGCCGCAGCTCAACAGGAGTAAAATCGGTGCAACAACGTCAGATCGATCGGAATGCAGTGTATGGAATTAACGGAAGTGAACGAACAAATAATCTCCCTCCTCCACCGAACTCCAATTTGTTTTCAGGCCATGAACTTAATTTAGATTATTTTCGTCCTTCACTTGCTTATCTACAATACCTCAATATTACGATATATCGTCTTGACAACACTTGTAGTTGATAATATTGGACAGAATTCCAAGGAAAATAACTTCATGTCACCGTGGTCGATATTAATTGCGTTTGACGTTAGGAGAACGCATCGCTTGGGCGTCCTGTTTGTAACGATAGACTTTACTGTAACGATAGGTTTTAAGCGTGTTCTGCGGAGATAAATCTTGATAACGCGCGTCGATGCGCTGGACTGGAAAAACGATTGAACGTCGGTTGAACTGTGATATTTGGCGGGGGGAAAAGCTCGGTGAGCACACAACTTAGCAGCGTGGCACTCGTCACAAAATGCCAGAGGTACACGGTCGTTGTAACTCGTCCGTAAGCGAAGCAGAAAACGGTGGAACAGAACTGGAACTCTTCAAGGTTTATTCGTGGTCTTCACACATACACACACAATAATGCTCGTGGTAACTCGAATTGTACAATGTACAAGCTTGCTTATATGTGCTCTCGATATGCTAATACAGTTCAAATAAAGTTCGGTAAGCCTTTCAACTAAAATTAAGTTTACAACAGAGTAAATAACTAAAGGCGATCGTTATTAAAAATCTAGCCTTAAAAGGAAGTATTGGCGTAAAATAAAATAACTCATATCGTTAGAAACTAGATCGAAATATTGCTCTGAACTTATGTAAACACAGGTGCTTGCAAAAGGTCATTACATATTCCGCGCTCTTTTCGTGAATACTAATTGTGAAACGTTTCGAATGCTAGAATACTGAAAATACTTAACTTAACAGTTTAACTTTGCAAGATAAATGTTTTCCATAATTGTTTAAACATGATGTTTATAGAATAGCTTTGATATTAAGCCACGAGAGTTGATATTTAAGAAATCTTGTAAACCTGAGTACCTATTGTGATCATAACAATTAATTTCGCTAGGAAACATTGAAGGTCGGCTGTGTTTGCATTTAATAAAGTTTCAAATATCGTTTAATTTCCTAAATTTTATGAGTTTGATTTGTATTTGCAGTGTTCTAATTTAAACTTGGAAGTTGAGGAGATTAATGTTTAAACAGCTTTCTTTTCCAATTTCGAAAAGCAATAACGATCGGAACTTCTATTCCGCGATGTCAATCTCACAATGACGGCTGAATAAACATTCATTTCCACAATATGTTTTTTGAGATTTTAAAGTTATTATTTGGAAAATGAATCTGGAATACCTTAGAGTTAGATTTATCAGTTGAGTTCCTTTTTTAATACTATAATGAAATAACGCTTGTGACACTCCCTTCCTTAAGTGAAAACCTCCTGGTTTTCAAAAAAATTACAAAACTAGCGAGATGAACGAAAAACAGCGAATAGCGATAAACATGTATTCTAAGTAAATTCTAAAATGGTGATTACATAACAAGTTCAGGTGCAAAGTTCGTGACCTTGTTGGTTGTAGATCGGCTGTTAGTAGACTGTTAGTGGTCCCAATCTTCGAGCTCTGCATTTGGTTCCGTCTCAGTTGGGGGCAAGATGCTGGGCACTAGGAAAGAGCGGTAGCGGCCCTCAAACCAAGCAGCGAAGAGTGCCGCAGCATTTTCTGGTGAAGTGCGGTTCCCTGCCAAGAGGCGGTGTGCCGGAGGGCACCCGTAGTCCGCTAGGTCACGGATGATCAGGTTCTGAAAAAGATCCTCATCCGGGATCAGCTCATCCAGTAACTTGATTTTCACTGGTCCTTTGACGACCAGCAGTATACGCGGACACTGCTGATAGTGGGAAGGCAGGTTGGTAATTGTCTGGGATAAGAACAGGCTGTGTTTGATGGCGGTCATGATGATATCTTGTCGGAGATTGTATGGCAAGCCAGGCTCGTTGACTGCGATGCCATGAATGTTGCGGGTCGTGTATTGATAGGTCTGCACAGCTCTGTCGCTGTGGTCCAAGAGGAATGCCGTTTGGAAGGTATACGTTTGTACCGGCCCGTTGCGGACAGGAGCAATTGAGATTGTCTTCATATAAAAAGGCATGTCTCCGTGTTGAAATCCTGCTATTTCGATTACGAAGACAAAATCGGCCATAGCTGTAGGTTTGATAGAGTTAAAACTCAACGACGTAGAGATGACAAGCGGGAGAATGAGCTGAGTGTTGTTGAAATGAGGGGAACAAGGGTTGTATATATACGCGTTGTAGGAGGGGAGGTGTAAAAAGCAATTAAATCGAAAGTAATGAAACTTTTTTTCACAAGGAGGCGATATCGGAGCGGTGAGAGCAGCGCTTCCGAGCTTGTGATGGGGTGTGAATCAGGTGTGTGTTGGTTGGGGCAGGTGGCTGTTCAAGGGAAAAACAGCGCCGACGAGAACAAAAGAAAATAATAAAGATGAGGGTATGAAAAAGGGTCAAGGATAAAGTGAGATATGTTAGAATATCGTTGAGGGTAGTTGTTGTGACTGGCTTTAGAGCTGCGATACGTTGATGAACATCGTGGAGCTGTGTAGTTAGTTCTCCGTCCAAAGTAGAATAAAGTGTATTGAGATCCGTCAGGGTTTTATTGTCAAAAGACAATGGTGGGAAGACAGCAAGGGAGCGATAATGTAGTTGAAAGGTGGTGTCGTTTGTTGCAGGCTGCCATGGAACATAGGAAAAACGATCGTTCTGGAATATGGGAAGTGAAAATTCCATAGTTGGCGGGCAACGGCCGAGGCCGATTTCTTGGGTTTCAAATGAGGTATTGCACGGCACATGTAGGATTGACAAAGGGGTAAGAGATACGCTCGATGTTGTGCCATCAGCTGCGTTCAGCGTAATGGTGTGAAAAGTGCAGGCGAGGTAGTATCTTGCGCCGAGATGAATGAGCGGTTTTAGCTCGCTACAATCATCTGCTTGCTGGTGTTTTCGCTGGAATGTCAAATGGGAACGCGGAGTCCAGGCCAGTCCAAGCCAATCGGTGCGAGAAGCTTTGAGTAACAGTGATTTGGGGCATAAAACTGTGTCCCCTTCGGTGTAGCACTTGTGAAGGGCAGCTGTTTTAACAAAATATCTTTGATTCGGACACGTGACTAGAAGTACATCTTCGCGGGACATTGGGCCGGTAAAACAAACACCACTGATGTTGTACTTGAGGGGTGTGAGTGACTGTATGGTGCAAAATTCTCCATTTGGTGTTACCGAGGGTACAGTAAATAAAATGTTTAAAGTGAATTTGTTGTTTGCTGAGAAGTCGTAATCCAAGAATGGGCGGATTAACAGCGGAAAACCGTTTTCAAGTGATTGTACCGTGGCTTTTACCGCGGGAATGACGGAAAGTTGAGCCGATAATTCCGTAGAAATAGAACGGGGAAGGTCGCTATATCCAATCAAATCTTTTTGAGTGATTTTTTCGGTTTGTCGTACAAAATCGTCTAGTTCTTGAAGACGCAAAAGGGAAGACAAGGCGCGGTTAAGTTCCATAGTGTATTTAGACATAAATTCCAATGAGGCGTCGTGGTGGCATTTTTCCGTGGTGGCGAAGGTTTGAAACTCGCTCTGCCAAGCTTGGAAAGTGTTATCAACATCGCGCAGTGCTTCCGATAAGCCGTTGACACGTGTCGTTAATTTATCCGTCATTTTGATAAGGTAAACTTGTTTTCCGTTGAGCGTATGGGCAAGGCGCTGTGTAGTTTTCATAGAGGCGGCCACTTGAGTAAGGAGATGGACAAGGCCAAAGAACGAATTACTTTGACAGGAGTGACCTGTATGTGTCCAGATGTATCGCGCCAGGCCGAAAATGCCGGCGGTGCAAGCCCAGGCTTCGCGCCGATTTCGCTGACGGAGCCAGAGGCGTTCGTTAGGGGACTTGGTCTGACACGACAGTTTAGCCCAAGAACGGCACTGTTGTAAGGATTTTGCGAAGTGAGGAGTTTTGCAATGGAGCTGAGATTCTTTTCCGGTCATATAGAAGTAATAACGTCGTAGAAAAGAGTCACATTCGATGAGATTACTTATTCCTTGGAGAGAAGAGAATCGACGAATAACTCTTTGAATGGAACGAACCGAAAGTAGCAGCTGATCATAAAAACGTTTCTGTTGTGGAGAACAAGTGTTGTTCAGGACAGGATCAGGGCCAAGGCGGGGCGGGTGGAGATCAACATGTACGCTGACCAAGGTTGTATCTTCATACAAGGCGAGTGCTTTGGGGTTACTGCTCAACATAAGAGAGTCTGGGTAAAATGTGAGTGCCTTTCCTGTGGCGTCTAACTGACTGCAATGGGCACCGCGAGAGTTGAAGACGATGAGAAGCAGTAGGGTGAAAAACACCAGTGTTAGTTGAGACCTAGGATCGGACGTAATAGGCGTATAAACACTGGCACTTGTTATGGGCGTGGTAGGTTCCTTGACAGTGAGGGGCAGCGATGGTGTTTCACGTGGCTCATTCTTGGTGGGCGTGGTCTCAAGGGTTGAGATGGAGAAAGCAGCTATTACAGGAAGCGCAGGGGTGTCTTCATCAGCAGACGAATTGGCAGTGGGGACTATATTCTTTGCACGGGGGTGGTCGTGATAATATTTGGTAATAAGGGAAGGGTCTAGGATGTTTTCCAGGGGTTCCCATGTAGTACCACGGTATCCCTTCCATTTGACTTCAAATTGCGGTTTTCATTTGTAGAGACGTTGACGGACAATCTTTTCAACAGTAAAGACATTAGGGTCGTGTAGCAAGTGTGTTTCTTCAGGCGTGTCAACGAGAAGCGTAGGGGACATAGGATTGTTCTGATCAGCCATGGTTTCCGCGGAGGCGTCAACAGTAGGGGTGCTTTCTGTTAGGGTTTCCTGTGCAGTGGTTGCATCGGGGGATTCGCCATCGCTGGGAGCTGCTAGAGTAGCTGGGACGAAACTGTCAGCAGGAATTTCGTGTTCCAATAGATAGGGGTCATCAACGTCTACAGGTGGGTGACGGATAGGGCGTGTTGCCGGGTCAATATAAGGTTTCATGCGGCAAACATGAACCGTTGTGGAAATACGGCGGTTATCAGCAGCTCGTAGAACATAGTTTACAGGCGATGTTTGAGCGATAACGGTGAAGGGACCATGCCAGCAGAATAAAAGTTTACGGCTGAGTCCGCGCTTAGTCTTAGGTGTATAGAGCCAAACGCGTTGTCCAATGGCGTAGGAAACAGAGGTAGCGTCTCGATCGTAGTAGGATTTCATCCTCTGTTGTGCCCGTTGTATATTGATTTTAGCTAGGCGCTGAACCTCTTCAATGTGTTGAATGACGCGCGCTCGGTGATCGGCTACAGAGGCAGACAGGTCTGTTGGTGCTCGTAAACTAACGTCGCAAGGGATCCTGGGATTTCTTCCATAAAGTAATAAAAATGGACTCTCTCCTGTGATTTCGCTTGGACTGATTCTGTAAGAGAAAAGGGCTGCAGGAATGTGGCGATCCCAGTCATCTTGGGAGGCTGAAACGTACTGGGATAATGTGTGCACCAAGGTCTGATTAAAACGTTCAACTAGGCCATCGCACTGGGGGTGGAAGGCTGTAGTATTGACTTTCTCTGTGTTGACTAGGAGGCAGATTTCACGAATGAGTTTCGACAGGAAATTAGTACCTCTATCTGAAAGTAATGTACGCGGTGCACCGTGACGACCGATGATTTCGTTGACAAACAAATCTGCGACCACAGGAGCGTCTATACTAGGTACAGCAAATGCTTCTGGCCATTTCGTTAAGAAATCTGTGAACACGATAATGTACCTGTTGCCGGACTTAGTGACAGGAAAGGGTCCCATTGCATCTACTCCTATCTTGTCGAAAGCATTTTCTACCGGTATGGGTAGGAGGGGTGCCTTAGGGCGATTCTTTGGAGATTTTTTCATAGCACAATGGATGCAACTGGTACACCAATGTTGTACGTCGGCGAAGAGACCGCGCCAGTAATACCTTTCTCTGAGTTTCTCATACGTTTTATGGATTCCAAGGTGACCTCCTCCCATTGGGCTATCGTGAACGGACAGCATAATTTCGTGGCGCAAAGCAGTAGGGACGACTAACTGGAAGCGAGGTGTACTAAGTCTTCCTTTGCCAGGGGTCCAGATATGGCATAGAAGTCCGTCCTGATCAAGGTAGTAATCGTCGATAGTGTGGAGCAGAGTCTTTGCAGCCTGGTTATCTGAGGGTAAGATATTCTGATCCAAGTAATCAATAATATCAGCAAGGGCGTGGTCCCGACGTTGGAGTTCATAGATTCGGCCAGTCTGTACTCCTGGGTTATCGAGGGCAGCAACATGTGGCTCATAGGGTCGCCTTGACAACGCGTCAGCATTGCCGTTGGATTTACCAGCGCGATGTTTGATCTCGAAGTCAAACTGCTGCAATAAGACACTCCAACGAGCAAGCCTGCCGCTTGGTTCTTTCAAAGTCATAAGCCACTTCAGGGCGTTGTGGTCGGTGTAAATGGTGAACGGGTTGCCGTATAAGTAACTTTGAAAATGCTTTATGCCTTCTACGACTGCTAGGCCTTCGCGCTCAGTGACGCTGTAGTTTCGTTCAGCAGGGTTGAGACTTCGTCCAGCATAAGCGATCACTGTTTCCTTGCCATTTTGGTGTTGTCCTAATACCATACCAAGTCCCTCATCGGATGCGTCTACATACAAGTCAAATTTGAGAGTGAAATCGGGATATGCAAGAATTGGAGCTTCAGTGAGGGCTGTTTTTAAGGTGTCGAAAGCGCGCTGGCAATCCTCGTCCCAATGATAAGTACAGTTTTTCCTCGTTAGCTTGTTTAAAGGCTCAGCAATCTTGGCGAAGTTACGAACGAATTTACGATAATAGTTGCAGAGACCCAGGAACGAACGGACTTGTTTGACACTGCGGGGAACTGGAAATTCCTTGACGGCGGTTACCTTCTGAGGGTCGGGCTGTACACCTTCTGCAGAAACCACGTGCCCAAGATAGTTGACTTTATCACAGCAAAAATGGCATTTGCTTGGCTTTAGCTTGATGTTAGCTGCACGGAAGCGCTGAAATACTTCTTCTAAACGCTCCAAATGTTCCTCAAAAGTACGGGAAAATATGATGACGTCATCTAGGTATATGAGACAAGTTTCGTACGTCAGGCCTCGGAGGATGCATTCCATGATTCTCTGAAAGAAAGCTGGTCCATTTGCTACTCCAAAGGGAAGAACTTCGAATTCGTAAAGGCCTCGATGTGAGATGAATGCTGTTTTCTCTTTAGCGCCCTCGTCTAGCTCACATTGCCAATATCCACTTAAGAGGTCCAAGGTGGTGAAAAGGCGTGTCCCACTTAGTGCATCGAGGGTGGAGTCAATTCTTGGTAGGGGAAAGGAATCCTTTTTCGTGACGGCGTTCAAGCGGCGGTAATCTATACAGAAACGATCTCCGCCGTCCTTTTTACTTACAAGGACGATTGGTGCGGCCCACGGGCTTGTAGATTCGCGAATGATGCCCCTGTTTAACATATCGTCAATATGCTTCTCGACTGTGGCTTTCTTTGCCTCTGGAATGCGGTAAGGTCGCATGCGAATGGGTGCGGAATCACCAGTGTCTATGGTGTACTTAATGATGCCTGTCCGCCCTAGTTCATCGGGAGATAGAGCAAAAACATCTCGGTACTTGGTGAGGAGCTTCAGTAAGGCTCGTCGCTGGTCAGCGGTCAACTGTGATTTGGAAAGATCCACGTGAGACGTCAAGTTTTCTTCAGGCTTTAGTTCTGTATTGGAAGGACTCCCAGTATGTTCTTGCACATATTCAATATCATCCATGGAGGTGAAAGCACCAAGGGTTGTACCTTCGTTGATCACTACTGGTTTGGCTGTCGGATTTATTATGCGGAATGGAACACTCCCTTCTGTGGTAGGGTTGACAAGGGCGGTGGCTCCCTGTATGCAGTACTTTTGGATAAGTTGGGAACTTGGTTCTATCATCCCTATACCTTCGATGTCTGTAGCTTGTTCTACCTGTGCTGGTAGAATAGTTTCTGCTCTGGGTGGTATTACGTAGGTGGCTATCGCTCTGACTATGCGTGTGGTTGGTGCGCAGTCCATAGGTTCTTGGTCTGTAAGTTGAACTGTGCGGTCTCTGAAATCGATAACAGCTCCCTTCTCTTCTAGGAAATCTCTCCCTAGGACAGCTTCGAAGCCTAAGTCTTCAATAACGTACATTCGGCACTGGTAACGTTGACCATCCACTTCCAAAGGTAAGGTGACTTCTCCTAATATTGGCAGTCTCTCGCCGCTGACAGTGTTGATAGCGGGCACGGTGCTAGGTGTGGTCGTTAACAATGTAGTTGACGATATCTTGTGGAAAAACGTGCCGTTCAGAACTGAAATCGAGGCTCCGGTGTCAATTAACAGCTTCACAGGAAAATCAGCAATTGTTCCGTATAGTGACAGGTCTTTTGGCTTGATGACAATGTTTGCGCTATTGTCCGTACTCGCGGCACAGGCTTGAAAAGGTTCTTCTGCAAGAGCGTTATCATCCTTGTTTTCTACAGTTGGTTCTGGTTGAGGAGTTGGTTCGTGTGGTGTTGGAGGCTCATTAGCTATGTCGTCTTCATCTACCAACATCTCTTGGGTAGTAGTACGTATCGTGCTTGCTGACGCGTGACTATCGGTACTGTCCTTAGCAGGAAGAACGTCAGTGTTGCTTATTCTCGAAGGAGCTGCTGTTGCAGGTTCATTCTGCATGGCTGTGATACCCGTGTTACTTTCAGTTAGCGCGTTACTGGACTGTGGTTTGTTACTGGATACAGTACTGGATTCACGGGGTCTTGGGATCTCCTGGTGATCAAACTGGGCGACCACTTGTTCCTCGGCTTCCATGGCGGCGATTTGTGCGCCTGACTGTTGGCGTGATGGGACGTTTTGCGGCCTGTAATCCTGGTTTCTTTGTTCGCCTCGCGAGTAACAACTTTGTCTTACATGACCAATTCGACCACAGATTTCACAAACCGGCCGTCCTTCACGAGTTCGGACTCTCGGCTGTTCTTGTCTATTGTTCCGGGAAGCGTAAACCCGCATGAATCCATCCATGCGTGCTTGTAATTTGCGAATCTCATCAAACATGCGAGATGCGTCTGTGGCGTTGTAACCTTCATAGGGTGCAGAGATCCTTTCTCGAGGAGGTGCAGGATTTATATGGGCTGCTTTGAGACGGCGATTTTCCTCTCGTAAACGGTTTATCTCGTCACTGTCACCAACTCGTGGGTTGTTTTCTCTTAAAGTGGGATACTGATATGCAGCTACAGTCGGGTTTCCTGGAAGTCTGTCATTAAGTTGGCGCATTTGATCTTGCATAGCGCATAGGGTATCAGCCAGATTTTGTGATGGTGTTGGATGGTATGCTGTAACAGTCTGATTTCCAGTGCTGATTTTTAGGAGACGATTCTCTTCCCTTAAACGGCGAAGTTCTTCTGATTCACTACTGCAAGTTGGCCGATAAGCTGCAATCTTAGGTTCTGTAACTGCGGTCTCTCGTGGACGACTTCCAACTATGTTCATAATTTGTTTTACATCTGCTTCAAGGCGTGTCAGTTTATCGTTAAGTCCGGGGGAGGACTGGGGCGCGTACTGATAGGCAGAGATAGTGGCTTCCGGCTTGACGGGTCCCTTTAGTAGCCATAGCTGACATCATGGTATTTAACTGTTGTTGTATATGAGCAATAGCGTTGTTGCCTTGTGATTCTTTAAGTGATTGTTGGACCGTTTGAGTTAAACGGGCAGAATTTTCCGCTTCTCTAAAAGTCCTCGGTTGCCGCATTAAAACTTCTCTTTGGGTATCTGCGTGTAGGCCTTGGGTAAAAAAACCAGACTTTTTCTTCCTCAGTTAGATCAAGGCTATCGAAAATGTGTTGAAGATCTTCTATATACTTGTCCAGAGGCTCGTTTGGCCCCTGTTTTCTAGCAGATAATTTCTGTCTCATACGCCATACTCTATCCTTCGAGGAGAAACGTTCGCGTAACATGTTGTAGAGAGTTTCAAAATCATCCTTGTCACTCGCAGGAAGTGAACGGAAGAATGACTCAGCTGGACCTGCTAAGTGCAAGGCAAGTTCAGCCAACGCAGCTTTACTTTCGGTCCTAATACGACGGCGTTCTAAATGAAGGCGAAATTTCTCCATCCATCGTTCAAGATTTTCGCTTTCGTATCCGTGAAATAAAGTCGGTTTTATCGTGTCCGTTAGACCTGGGGAGGAATAATTTCGATCCATTTCCTGGGCTGCGTCGGTACATCGGCCCAACTGTTGCTGTAATTCTGTTATGGATTGTTGTAATCCTTCCAAGGTACTTGTATCCATTGTGGGTCTGGCTAAATCTTCTTCGCTTGAGTTACCGTTGTAAGCTAATAAATGTTGCTGTCCTTCGGATTGTTCGTTTTCTTCTGTATTTTCTTCTTGACTGTTATTAAATAACTTTCTTGGGGTTTTTGATACGGAAATTAGAGGCGTATTTTCTTCGAATGGATCTTCTGAGTCGCTTTCGTCGCCGGTATGATTTGAACTTGATTCGCTTGACGTACTTGTTCTTTCGGCGCGCGGCCTTACAACTGATTCTGGATTTCCGTTTGAGGCGTTTATTCCGTGTAAAATTGACGGTGATACTGATCGATCTGTGTTCTGTGAGGTATGATCCTCGATTTCAACTTCGGATGCGTTGATTCTGCTTGAATTGTCCGTTATTTCTTGTAGGCAAAGGTGACACGGCTCAGGATTTTCGTCTACGTTTTCTTGGTTGTACTGACTGCAATATTCGGTTTCGTGTTCTGATAATTGTTGATCTTCGGCGGATTTCTTCTGGGACGATCCAGAAATTGCACGGAATCTTTGACGTAAATTGTAGTAGCCTTTGGGACCACTCTTTTTCATAAGGTTTAAATGAATAAACCTTCTTTCTCTTCTTTTTTTTTTGTTTTGCTACTGTGAGATAGCAAAGTTTTTCTTTTCTTTTTCGGTGTAAAACAAGTAAGTTCTGTCTTCAAACAAATGGTTTAAGTTCGTGGACAAATATTGAACGATGATAATCTTCGTGGATAAATAGTAACTACTTGCGATTAAACACCACTTCGCAAGTAAACTCGAAATTCAAATGTAGTAAACGATACTCGGAAAATAAATCTTTTCCGAGGGAATTACCTCAGTTGAAAGTTCCTTTCTTGACCTGTTTCCCGTCTTCGCTGTTTTCTACGGAGTAGAGATACTATCCGGGTTGTCCGTCACTGTAACGATAGACTTTACTGTAACGATAGGTTTTAAGCGTGTTCTGCGGAGATAAATCTTGATAACGCGCGTCGATGCGCTGGACTGGAAAAACGATTGAACGTCGGTTGAACTGTGATATTTGGCGGGGGGAAAAGCTCGGTGAGCACACAACTTAGCAGCGTGGCACTCGTCACAAAATGCCAGAGGTACACGGTCGTTGTAACTCGTCCGTAAGCGAAGCAGAAAACGGTGGAACAGAACTGGAACTCTTCAAGGTTTATTCGTGGTCTTCACACATACACACACAATAATGCTCGTGGTAACTCGAATTGTACAATGTACAAGCTTGCTTATATGTGCTCTCGATATGCTAATACAGTTCAAATAAAGTTCGGTAAGCCTTTCAACTAAAATTAAGTTTACAACAGAGTAAATAACTAAAGGCGATCGTTATTAAAAATCTAGTCTTAAAAGGAAGTATTGGCGTAAAATAAAATAACTCATATCGTTAGAAACTAGATCGAAATATTGCTCTGAACTTATGTAAACACAGGTGCTTGCAAAAGGTCATTACATATTCCGCGCTCTTTTCGTGAATACTAATTGTGAAACGTTTCGAATGCTAGAATACTGAAAATACTTAACTTAACAGTTTAACTTTGCAAGATAAATGTTTTCCATAATTGTTTAAACATGATGTTTATAGAATAGCTTTGATATTAAGCCACGAGAGTTGATATTTAAGAAATCTTGTAAACCTGAGTACCTATTGTGATCATAACAATTAATTTCGCTAGGAAACATTGAAGGTCGGCTGTGTTTGCATTTAATAAAGTTTCAAATATCGTTTAATTTCCTAAATTTTATGAGTTTGATTTGTATTTGCAGTGTTCTAATTTAAACTTGGAAGTTGAGGAGATTAATGTTTAAACAGCTTTCTTTTCCAATTTCGAAAAGCAATAACGATCGGAACTTCTATTCCGCGATGTCAATCTCACAATGACGGCTGAATAAACATTCATTTCCACAATATGTTTTTTGAGATTTTAAAGTTATTATTTGGAAAATGAATCTGGAATACCTTAGAGTTAGATTTATCAGTTGAGTTCCTTTTTTAATACTATAATGAAATAACGCTTGTGACATGTTTTACCAAGTAGAGATCTTTTTCGTCGTTCGTATGTCGATAGTTGTTATAATTAGTGATTGCCCGTTAGCACGTGCAAATGCCTTGCCTGGCATGTGTGTGTTTATTAAGCTGTCCATAATTTATGCGAGGCAGTTTTTACTTAGGAACTCGGTACTGTCAACATGTTTCACGTTCTACAGCATCTTGATTAAAGTACAACCGTTACATGGTGTCAGGAGTGGGATTCAATCAATGGCTTTCCTTCACTCGTTGACGGCACCGCACTCTCTGGACATCAATGACTCAAATGTGGTTGAAAAATGCCGGGAGCGAATGGAAAGAGATGTGGGAGCACTACAGCGTCGCTTCGAAAGTCAACAAAGAAGAAGGTGACGTTCAAGTGGCTGCCTTCCTAACTGCAATCGGTGCTGAAGCAAGAAAAGTTTTCAAAACGTGGAACCTATCGGCTACCCAGAAAAAGGATATAAAAGGTGTCATCGAGCGATTTGACAGTTACTGCAACCCGAGAAAGAATGTTCCTTTCCAACGCTATCGTTTTAATTCACGACAAGAGCCTGGTGAATCGTTTGATCGTATGTGACTGCGCTTCGACAAATTGCTGATAAGAGCGCTTTTGATGCTATTACACCCGATGGCATTCTAAGAGATAGGATTATTTTTGGCATTGCTGACAACAAAGTTAGGGAAAGACTTTTTCGTGAACCCGAACTTGACCTTGTGAAGACACTAGATATTTGTCGCGCTTCGGAGATGTCTCAAGCGCAGATAAAGGCAGTGAGCGAACTCAACCCATTCAACATTCATCTACTCAATGAAAGCAAGAAGTCCTTAGAAGATAAACCGTCTGATAAACCGCCATCTTCTTCAAATCAACTTCGTTATCCTTGCCGATTCTGTGGTAGAAAGCACAAGGGTAAACGTTAGGCCTGTCCTGCGCGGGGAAAGAAGTGTATCAAGTGCGGCAAGGAGAACTATTTTGCAAGGAAATGCCCGGCGTTTCTGCCAGCGCCAATAGAGTTTCGATGCCTGAGGAAGACGATGAGTTGCCTGTTTTCCAAGTTTTCAAAGTTGTTTCTTACCAGAGTGTGGATTCGAATCTTGTGACGCCGATAGTACCAAAAGTCAGGAATTTCATACGATTCGAGATTGATACCGGAGCGCGTTGCAACGTTTTGCCCGAGACTGTGCATATTTACAAGAAGGCAACTCAGTGGTGATTTTGAGCTAAAGCAGGTGACCCCAACAAAGTCGTCCATTGTATCCTAGCCTATGATGGTGGAAATATCCCAGTGTTAGGAACTGTGAAACTCCAAGTCTGGAGAGGATCAATCACTTGTCTGTTGTTGTGTCATCTCGTGGAAAGCAAGCGCTGTCGTCCTATTTTGGGAAAATCAGCTTGCGAAAGAATGGGTGTGGTTGAAATTAAGGATTCTGACGCCATCCATAAGCCTGACACGAGTGGTGGTTTCTGTCCAGGATGCGATATCTAGTTCCAATCCTCTCTCCAAGGAGCAGCTGCAGATCAAAGAGATGTTTCCCATTGTGTTCGACGAAGGCCTTGGTTTACTAGAGTACCATATCCAAATCAACCGACTCAGCTAAGCCAATTCAATACGCTCCCCGGCGAGGTCAAGTCACACTTCGCGGTAAAATCAAAGAAAGCCTAGAAGAATTACATGGCTCAGGGGTCATTGAACCAGTCTCAAGGCCAACGCCCTGGATCTCATCTATGTTAGCCGCCCCGAAGAAGAATGGGAACATAAGAATATGTCTGGACCTGGAAGATCTAAATAAGGCGATTCTCAGGGAGAACTATCCTATGCCTGAAAATATTATTATTTTTTTTTTGTTTGACGGCTTTTGTTTTGTTGTCAAGGGATCGGTCAAGGGAAGATGCGTCGTTATTCTTTTAAGCTGTCTATGATTTTTGCGAGGCAGTTTTTACTTTTGAACTCGGTACTGTCGACATGTTTCACGTTCTACAGCATCTTGATTAAAGTACTACCAACCGTTACAGTTCGTTTCATCGCCGTTCGTGTACCTTTTCGGCGCCATCTTGAATGACGTTATATGCATTAACGCGCACCTTTCTCGCGCACTTCGGTCGAAGACTGGTACCTACCTGGGTACCTTTGCAATGTCACGAAGTGTTCGCTTTCAACGGCAGGTCTATGTGGCGCATATAAAAGCAACTTCACGCTTTTCAACGGCCGGAAAAAGTTGAGAATTGACCGCTTTTTATCATATGGCAAGTGAAATGAAGTCTTTCAGAGGTTTGACGCCAAAATCGACCACGAACATTTCAGGGCGACAAAGTTGTTTTTAAACTGATACGAACGCTGTCGATAGGATCGCGGTTCGTCGTGCCAGCTGATATGTGGCGCATAAAAGAAACTTTGTCTTACGGCAAGTAAAGTAATGGTTGGCTGTGATTTCTTTTCTGTTTGGATCCAATTTTTGCTCGCCGCTGTTTCTGAGGCAATATTTCGCAGTTAATGAATTCTAGTTAACAGCGAAATTTGTGTGCCCATATAATATACAGAGGCAATATTTCGCAGCTAATCAAAACTATAACAAAATTCTCGAATCTGATTGGTTATTGGCAGGCCCGATTGGAGCATTATATAGTTTACGCGTCATGCTTGTAATTGGACGATGTAATTGGACAGTACGCGTCATTTGCGCGCGCTATCCTTTTTCCATGCATGCATCTCGGTCAAAAACACACACAATGTTTTTGATCACCAAAACGCGTAACCATTTAACGTTTTATCCTCAAATTTTGTTATAGTTATGAGTAATTGTTAACAGGACTTCGTGTCGTCCAATTCTGTCTGTAATCATACTCGTGATTAAACAAATCGGACGACCACGAATTTGTTATTACAGACCGAATTGGACTCCACTCAGTCGTATTACCATTGGGTATTATATATTTGCGTAGCTGAGTAAATGCGAACCGGAATACGTCTCTATAAAAACGAGTAACGCAGCTGTCACGCTGTTTCTTTCGAATCACAACAATATTATAAACACTAAAGCAAAAAGGTTTGCGAGTTGATTGACTCTCAAGTATTGTATTTAGCAGGACGTAAATCCACATCAATACTACATATTTCAGCTGTTAACAAACACGTCGAACGCACTCTTTTAATCTGTGATTACTACTAGTATACCAATAAAACATGCACTGATGATATTAACAGTATACCAATAAAACAAATGAGGGTTTCGATTTACGGGGCGTATATCCAGTCAACAAAACGAACAAATCGAAAACTGACCTTTTTGTTGTAAATTCTTCCAATAATAGACCTTGTCAAGGTAGATTCGAATTTTGCTATTTGCCTGGTAGCGAAAACGCATCGAGAGACCTGATAAGAGGACAGATGTTAAGAGAAACCATACGAGAATAAATATATTTGCATATGGCCTGCTGATCCTGCTGGTATTAAAAACAAATTCTGCAAATTTTGTAATCTAAATGCATCTATAATAAAGAGAGGGGTAAAACGCTTTGCGGTCTATTCGTCTCATGACGGGTCTTCCTCGACGTCAAATTCATCTTTACTTGAGATCAGGAGTTTGAACATTGAGTTCAAGGCACTGAACATTTCTTTATATTCTCAGTGTAGGAGCGTTCAGTTGAGTGCGGTTATTGTTTGTCGTACAGTTCAGACCCCCAAACTTCCGTTATTTCCCCGTAAGTTGACGAGACGATCGTACTGTGCAAAGAAAATCAAAAACTCACCATATCGACTTTCGAACAAAGACGATGTACCCAGTCAAGGCGGTAGAAACACCCGACGACCTTCGTGGTGGCCACGGATTAGGTATGGACCATTTTATTTTTGAGGGGGGGAAGGAGTTGGACAATTACCAAAAAAATTCCTGCATAGCAAAAGTAGAGCGAAACAATTTACGCACAGTGAGCCAAAGAAAAAAAAAAGTATTGAGCAATCCCGAAAAAAATTCTCGCACAACCTCAAGACGGAAAAAATATATATGCTGAGAAAGAATTGCGCACTTCCGCCCCCCCTCCCCCCCCCCCCCCCCCCCCCCCTTCAAAAATAAAATGGTCCATTGTTCCTTCTCATTATTTATGCACATATTTATGTGCGCGAGTTCTGGCCCAAAAGGAGAATAGCGTTATCCACTGGATAAATCTGTACCAAGTGGATAACTTTTTATTTAGGAATTGCAAAACTGAGAATGACAAGAATATATGATATCAAGTCAGGCGGTAGGGCGAGAAAGCCTCTGGCACTTCAGACTGTACACGTAAGCTTGCCAAATAGAGGAAACTCCAAAGATATTACTTTTTGTACATTTACAGCAACCCCTTAGCTGTCCAAATGATGTTTGTGATTGGCGAATGATACAATTGATATATCACTTGAACAATGCCCCTATCCCTAATCCCTATCCCAGAGGGACATCGTTTGGACAAGTTCTACCCCATTTACAACCGCAAAACTCATTTCATATTCAAACGGCTTAGTTCTAGCAACAGGTGAAAAACAACTATAAGACTTGCTTTACAATTACAAAGGTTAAGATATTTTCCAAGAAGGGACAAATCTACTTTTTACTGAGAAATATGCCTGGTTCACATTAGCGACATAACGACATAAGAACTTGGACATAACTACATAAAGAAATGATCAGTTATTTCCTTATGTCGTTGTGTTTGTGTAATTATGTTCTTATTTTGACTATGTCGTTCCGTTGTGTCAGTTCACTCTGGTGACATAAAACGTCGATATAAGTTGTGTTTTACATTCACTTATGACCAGAAATGAAGGCAAGCATAGTTTAACGAGTACTTCATATTTGACAGAGCCTGGGGGTTTGTCGTTTTCACGTGGGCTTATTATGAGCCCGTTGCCATTCTTATCAGCGGAGCGGGTCGACCGCAAAAAAAATAGGATTTCGAAGACTTTAAAAAATCATAAAAAATTCGCGTTTTGCTGAAATCAAAAATATTTTCGCAGACGTTCATTACGTAAAATGTAGATTTAAATATGAAGATAAAAAAATCGTTATGGGCACTTTAAGTGGCAGAAAATTAAAATGGCGTTCAGGTTAAGTCCCGCCTTAAGGGTGCACTTCGCCTTTTCGCATTGGGTTACAAACTTACAACTTTATTTAACCAGCTATAAACCTACAACTTTATTTACGATGTTTAACGCTTGTTAACTTTTACGGTGTAAGGCAAACATCGACTGAACCTCTCCAACCTAGTCAAATCAATGTTAGATTGTTTTGTATGTGATATTATATTTGTATAGGTAATCATACGGTTTCGAGTTCACTTTGGGATTAATTTGCACGAGTGAGTTTTTCAAAAAGCTCAAAATTGCACGAACCGCTTAATAATTATACATGAAAAAATTTGCATCCATTTTTGTTCGGAACTTTTTTTTTGGCAAAACTTTTGTTTTGGAAATTTCTTTTTTCTTCTTTTTTTTGGCCAAAAAAAAAGAAAAAAAAATTTTTTTTTTCGATTTGTAATTTGCACTGGTGTTACACTTTTTGCACCGGTGTTACACGTTTTGCACTGGTGTTACACTTGAACTGCACTGCTCTTAGCCAATCAGAATCGAGCAATTTTTTCATGTATATTATGAAACGAATTAAATCAAAGGCTCCTGCGAGCCAATACGAAATGCTAACGGTAACGCAAAATTGCGGGGTTTTTTTTTTGGAAATTAAATGTAACGACTTTTGACGAACGCCAAAATAAAAACAGTAATTTTCTATCCATGTATCTGACTGCAGTAGTTTAATCCTCGTAGCTTTATTTCGCAGAACAAACTCGCACCGAACTTTTCACACACCGCATAAACCCTCGTCCCGTTAGAGGTTTCCACCCGGGGGTGGGGGGAGAGGACTCCCATATCAAAATTAACGGGAAATCCTAAAATGTACCAGCAGCCTGTTTTGTGGGTGTAAGGTAAGGTAAGTCTTCACAAGCCTAATGGCTCACAACTGCCGGAGCTTATCCCGGTTTCTGTAGCATGAAGCGACTGAGAGTATTACTACTCCACCCTGGATGGGATGCTAGTCTATCGCAAAGTTACTTCCCAACATTATGTACATGTCGAGGCAACGTGAAGCAAAGTTACTTGTCTAAAGAAACAACACGATCGACGGCAGAGACCAGGGGTCAATTCAATAAAACTTTTACAAGTGTAATTTACAAGAGTAGCCATTGTTTCAGAGGTTGAAAAACAATAGCTACACTTGTAAATTACACTTGTAAAAGTTTTATTGAATTGACCCCAGGCTCGAACCACCGAGCTTCAGGTTGAATGTCCGACGCGCTAACCACTAACCACCGCGCCTGTTCTGTGGGTACGGCTCACATCTATTTTCATCCCAAAGCAGTGGCACTAATTTTTTTCTGAATTTTTTCAATTCAATTTTCATTCTCAATTTTGTCCACTCCAACATTGGCCATTTTCAATTCAAACACCTGTTACGATCATGTAAAATGCAGGTAAATAACTACACTCCCATGGTCTAACTTTATTCATAAGAATTTTAAGGTCACGTGTCTAAAAACGTGTACCAGAAATATTAAATATATTCAACAACGCCCGGCGTAGCCAATCGATAAAAATCGCCGGTAAAATTAAAAATCGTTAAAAATCAAGTGTTTTTTTTTATCCATTGGTAACGTAAATCGGTAGAAATCGATTAAACAAATCGGCGGTGCGTAAAATCGATATTATCGATTTTGTATGATTTTATCGATTTCTAACGGAAAACGTTCTTTATTTTTTGGTGTAAAAATAGCTGATATACAATGAACAAAATGCACTTCTTCAACTAAACAAATTTACCTCACCATTTGTCACGTTCACAAGCTGTTCACAAGAAATATGAAACGATAAACAAAACAAGGAAAACGATAAATGCAGAAAAGCTTATTTCTTCTTTACAATGTCAGAAACATAGAAATAACAAACAGCAACAACTACTATTCACAGGTAAATATTATGGGGCGGAAATATTTTTCTAGGTTTACTGAAACTAATAAAAGGTATATATGAATATATGCATATAACAATACTTTTTCCAAGTGAAATTGTGGTAAGATTCGGTCAGCTCCGTTTATTTTCCTTGGCCTTGCTAACATAGATGTACCACCATGATGGCTACAATTTGGCACCGAAAAAAATAACAAGAACAATAACGATAATATAATTAACAACAATAATAAAACTAACAATTCACTGTTAGTTAGTTTTAGATGGATACATGCTCAGCTTCCGGGTCAGCTGAAGCGAATTGCGTTGTATCTTCGAGACGAACACAGACAAGTTGGAAACAAATAGCTGAAAACAGTTCTAGTAGTAGTGCTCGGTAATCAACAGAAAAGCGACAATGAGAAGTTCAGAAAGTTTACAATACAGTCCAAGTACTTAATAATAATAACAAATTGCATTAATGAAACGTTTTAGTTCAACTGGTAAGCAAAATACAGCTATCAAATAATATACTTAAACCCAAAAATAACAAGACTTTCTTCCTTTTCCAGTCTCCAAATCAAAATCATAAATAGGCCTGTCCTATCAGAACCGGCCTGTAATACATGTACTTGAGATGAAGACTGAGTAAATATATATGTGCTCGGCTACCGTTCTCATCTGTCTTTAGTCTTCTGTCGGGCTTCCTTAACCTTTAAGATAAGTTTTTTGTTGAAACGTCACGTTTAGCCCGCGCAAGACTCAGTCCTTCAGTAAGACTACAGTCATGCCATCATTTTTTTTTTTTTTGGCAACCTTTTTTCCTTTCCGTTTCCTTAATTTCTTCAACTTGTCTTTCCTTCTCCACCTCTTCAAGTCTTGGTAACATTTCTTTTATCTTTCTTACATCTCCTTCATTGACCGACTATCCTTTCCATTTCATTTGTTGTATCTTGATTTTAATAAATAATCGCGAAAAGGCGATTATAATCGATTTTGAAGGCCAAAAATCCCCTCGTTAAAAATCGATAACGATCGGTAAAAATCAAGAAAAATAAAAATCAAAACAAATGAGTGTGTCATCGATTTTTACCGATTGATCGATACAATCGATATCAATCAAATTTACCGATTTATCGACTGATAAATCGTTACCGATCGATTTTTTATCGATTGACTAGGCCGGGAACAACGTGTACCGGAAATATGAAGTATCACAACAATTAACCCCCGTCCCTTAATATATGGTAGTGGTAGGTGGTTCTCCTACCACCAGGAGGTTTTCTTTCTTCTTTCTCCTGAACTGTAATGTGTTTTATACTTGTCTGTCAGTTTGGTTTTTAGGGGAGGGGGACGTGTGGAGGGCGTAAAAGCCAGAACAATAGAGTATCTAGCGTGCCTCGCCCACCACAAAAGCTCCCGTTGTATAGGTTATGTACCAGTCAAATCCAAGAGCTCCCATTTCCCACCCCCCACCCCCCCCCCCCCGGGCATACCCCGGGCATTTGACGAGTGGTTAGCTCCGCATAGTGGGGCATTTGACGCGAAACGAGGCCCCACGGGGCGGACATTTGACTTCGACAAAAACGTTGGCCAGCGGTCGCAAGGTAAAGGATTTCATAATCCATTCTTTTTCGGTAGTTTCCACGTGGTTTTGCTGTTGTGTCTGTTTTCTCGGTTGACCTCTTTCGTTATAAATATTCATTATTCTGGAGTTCAGATGCCTTTGTTTAAAGTGTGGAGCGTGGACAAGGAAATCTGGAAAGGTGTTTTAGCAGGAAACTATTCCGAGCTCGTATCGAAAGGTAAAGTAATTTTTAGTCATATTTTATAATATTCCGTCGCCATGAAAGCACACAGGAAATTTTACAGTTACAGTTATGGTAAAAAAGGTATTAACCTTTCCAGATGACCTATTAACAGAGATGATGTAAAAGGGCGAAAGCTACATAAACAACAGGTTTACATTGGCTTTCAATTTCGTTTTGTTGTCAGTAGAGTTATCTTTTTCTTTAAAAAAGAACGTATATGTTTTATTTGTGGATTTGTTCCAATCGGTTTATAATGTGTTTATTGTATATATTGAGTTATATTATCTGTTTTGTTGGTGCGTTTCTGCGTTTTTGAAAAGGCTTGTCCAATGTGGGCTTGCTGTATAAATAAAAATTTGTATAAATTGTTACATTAAAAGGTGTGAAACGTTGTAAAAATTCCTTTAACTAGTTACTTTAATACCTCCTTTCCCGGACGGTGGGGCATTTGACACTCTGTGAAGTCCTGTCCAGTGGGACATTTGACCGTATAAACTGCCCACATAGTGGGGCATTTGACCAATTTTTTTTTTTAAAAAGTCAAATGCCCGGGGGTTTGCCCGGGGGGGATGGGCGCTCTTGGATTTGACTGGTACATTAATTTTGCTCTCAATTTCAATTTCAATCTTTATTAGACAAATACATTATTTCTAAAAGCACTGACAAAATCGACAAAGCTCTGACAAAATCGAATCACGCGGTTAAAGTAGAAAAAATTACAGTCAAGTTTGACTCCTCTGATTCTCCTCAGGATCCCTTAGATCAGAGGTGCGACGTAGCATGCGTGCAGCTGTCTCCGATTTCGGGGAGCCGGGAAATCGGAGAGAGCTTCACGCCGGGCAAGGCGACCTCGGATCAGGATTACCCAGGAGGATTACAGAAGCTTCAGAACCGTGCCGCTCGTGTTTTAACCTTTTCTAGCTATGACGCGGACGCCAAATGCCTAACTAGACAACTCGATTGGAAAGATTTGAGCACACAGTTTCAAATACTGAAAATCTTAATGGTTTATAAGTGTTTAAATGCAGGTTAAATGGTCTTGTTCTTGAATACCTGTCCTCTAAATTTGTTAAACGAAATGAAACGCGCTACTCTTTGAGGGACTCTGATAACAAATTAGTCGTCCCGTTCCCACGAACTAATTACATGAAAAACAGCTTTAGTTATAGCGGAGCAGTTCTCTGGAACAGCCTACCCTGTGATATGAGAGAAATGAAATCTCTAAGTCAATTTAAACGATCAGCTTATCTGAATTTTTAACTTAAACTACGACGGCATTTCAAAAGCTCTCGTTGTACAGGTTAATTTTACTCTGACAAAATCGAATCACGCGGTAAAAGTAGAGAAAACTACAGTCAAGTTATATTTGACTCCTCTGATTCTCCTCAGATGCAGATCATGATCAGAGGTGCGACTAGCATGCGTGCAGCTGTCTCCGATTTCGGGGAGCAAGGAAATCGGAAACGGCTTCACGCACAAGGTGCGACCTTGGATCAGGATAAAGGATTGTGGGATTGCCAGGTCGTGGTCCATAAGATATTTGTTGATTTTGTTTTGCTAGCTCTTTCACTGCTCGGATTTCGTAAGGGGCACACGGATTAGTGAGTACCACGGCTTTTGCCGTTTTTCTTCTTCTTAGATATTTGAACGAAGAGAAGTCGATTTACAATTAATATTTTATTTTCGTTCTTTTAAGCATTGTGAATCGTTGCAAATTATTCCTTTGTCTTCACCGCGTAATGAAGATTGGGATCAAATTTTCTCGCTGTTCAACTTAGACTACTATTTACTATTGTTCTCTTTGTCTTCGCGCATAAGAGTTGCGACTGTGAAACTCGCGCAGTCGCATTTGATTCAAAACCCAGTACCCCAAAACAGTTTGAAAAGATTAAGGCCTGGTTCAAACGTGCGACGCAAATGCAAATGCAAGCGCAAACGCAAGCGAACAAGTGCTTTTCACACGTGTGAAACGCAAGTGCAAATGCAAGGAAATGAAAATTATTCCATTCCTTGCGTTTGCATTTCCACTTGCGTTTGCCGGCATTTGCGTCGCACGTGTGAACCAGGCTTAAGAACGAATGGTCAATGTTTAACTCCTGGAGTCAATTTTGAAGACACTGTAACAACTGATGTAATGTAGTTCTAACTTTTGAATCTATGGACGAAATCCTAAGTTGTTACCATTCAAATGAAACCTCTTTGGCAGTACTTTTGCATGGTGCCATTTGTTTTTCAATATTTTACAACATGAAATTTTTTTCCCTAGAATTTATATTTTTGGCACTCTTGAAAGTTAAAAGGGTTAAAGAAACTATGGTGCTATGGCGAGCCATCGCGGTCAAAACTAGATATCATTATATCACTGTAAGTTTGATATCATGATATCTTAATGATATCAAGATATCAACAATACTTACGTTTATACGTTATCAATCCGGTCTGGGAGATACGATTAGAATATCCTGTCAACTATTAGAATATCAAGTCAATTAGTTTCCAAAGCAATTAGCAATTAATGTCCTGTCATCGCACTGTCTGGCCGTGTCGAATTCCAGACATCTTTTGTTCATTAGGTAGGTAAAAGTTTTTACTACACTGTTCGGGAAAAAAAAAACAAGGCGAATTTTACACCACTTAATTTTTGATTCAAGTATTCAAGAATCGGAAAGTCCAAGTCTTTTTATTTCGTTTTAACCTCGTGTTAGTGAAATCTTTTAAAATTTCCTCCGGGAATTTCCAAAGCATGCGCTGTACAAAGACAATTTCACGACCGGGAATGGCGAGCTATCGAAAATCATTGCTGACATCGCACAGCGTGATGGAAATGTGTTTTTCGTGTTTCACGAACACTAAATATGAATGCTTGAGATGCGAATCACGGTCAAGCATGCCGCTTGGAGCAATAGCTGTCGTCTCTGATACACTGTTATCAGAGCTGTATGTAATGCGAGTCTTCGCATTAAATACCAAAGAAAGGCCCGACGAGCACTGTATTTTGGCATTTCGCTAGCAAGTCCTGGCAGTAACAAGCCGCGCATCGAGTGAATAGCACGGGGACACGTGCTTATTTCCGTGTTTTAATGAAGTGCAACTTGTGAAATAGGATTGCCGCAGGTTCGACGTTTGCTACCACGCTGGAATTAAGTCGACTCTTTGTCCAACCTATTTTTAATAAATTCGACGCGACTTAGATTCGACGTTTGCCCCAGGCCTAACATTCAAGATATACACCTAATTCAATAAAGGTTGCTTTGGCAGTTGGTCATTGGCATTTGGCATACGGAACACAATGCAATGCTTCGCTTGAGTGACCGCCAAACAATAGCTTCCCAATGCCCAATTACCAATGACCAAAGCAACCTTTATTGAATTAGGTATACTCCGCAAGAAACAACCCATTCTTCACTCCACAGAACGCTTTAAAAAAAATTACAAAGAAGTACATGTTGTCGCTTTGAACCAGTGCAACTATTTTGCACTGGTTCAAAACAAATTTGAACCAGTGAAGACAAAATTGCACCAAAATCATAATTTCACTTCAGTGGAACCCCGATTTAACGAAGCGCAGGGGACCGGAAAATACAGTTCGTTAGATCGGGGTTTCGTT
The DNA here is from genome assembly GCA_022457155.1 of Cladopsammia gracilis. Taxonomy (NCBI): domain Eukaryota; kingdom Metazoa; phylum Cnidaria; class Anthozoa; order Scleractinia; family Dendrophylliidae; genus Cladopsammia; species Cladopsammia gracilis. Next base: position 322,088 of record JAJGOT010000183.1, on the reverse strand, counting down.
AAATCGAGAACCCCGATATAACGAATTTGTGGAAAAATAACCAAAAACTTCGTTAGATCGGGGTATATGTAATAATTAAAATTTACCGTTCTGCTTCACTAGTCCGTTGCACGCGGCTTTTGAAAGGTTTTAACACTCAGTCTACAATAAAACCCTCCTTAACAAACGGCTAAATGTAGAATACCCGTTCAAAACATATAGAAGGAGCAAATGACATTTTTAAAAAACTTGAGGTAAGAGTCAGTGCAGGCCTGCCATGCCCATTTTACACGTGATGACATTTTATTCGTTATATCGGGGTAGTTTTTACGTTCGGTCCTCCAGATTTTGTTCGTTATATCGGGGATTACGTTAAATCGGGGTTCGTTAAATCGGGGTTCTTCTCCATACATTTGACTGTGACTCTGGCCGGGCCGAAAACATTTGTACGTTAAATCGGGGACTTCGTTAAATCGGGGTACGTTAAATCGGGGTTCCACTGTACAACATGCTTCCAGTGCAAGCAACTCGGATTCGCAATCAAGTGATTCAGAAGTGGAATCGGATGGCTTTGTTGAACATTGCTTCGAGGTCATGTTTGTTCCAGATACGGATGTCCAACAAGTAAACATGTAGTATTGCTGTACATCCGCGTCGTGAACAAACATTACCTCGTAGCAATAACAGGTGGGTGTATATTATCCGTTCGCTTTTCCATGGAGCATGCGCAGCCACGTGGCGCCCCACGTGGTACTCCACGTGACTTCCCACGTAACGCCCCATGCACGTGATGTATTTGACGGTTCGCCGGAAAATTATATAGCACGTGCCATTGTTTCGTGGCAAAAATGTCTTCGTCACCTTGGACGCCATTTTGATTGTTGCATAGCGGGCTCGCATAAACGCAGCAGTTACGTGGATGAGTGCATGGGCGAGAGGCTAAACAAGTTTGTAAACTTGTTTTACCGGTGCAAAGTTAATTTATTCGTCCACGTTTCTGGACGCTGGCTTGATCAAAGAAACGAACGGATGCTCGCAGAGGTTACTTTTTCGTCCGGTTACTTTTTCGTCCGGGGTAGGGTAGTGGAGAACGTAAAAACAAACGACGGTTTTTAAAATTGAAAGTCGTCTCTACGAATTCAAATACAAATACAGGGAATTCAAATAGGAATACAGGGAGCCAAAAATTATCGCAGATCGGGAAAGTTAACCTGCATTAAACTACCAAGCGAGGTGGTTTGAAAAAACCTAATCCGGTTAAAAATATATATTGTTCTTTAATTAATTTCCTTGGGAACCGCTAACACGGTTTAAATTCAGTGAACGCCAAAAATACGCGGCCGCGTCAGGAATTTTGTTAAACCAGTTAATCGAGTGCTCTCCAAACTTCCGATCCCAAGTGCATCCATAACTCGATACGCACGCTATGAACCAATTCTTAAATAGTTTGCATGTTATTATAGGAGTATTTCCCCGGAAAATGGATAAGGGTAACAAGAGGCAGGCCTCACACCCAAACCACAAATGGTGAAGTCTTTCCTGGTAGCAGAGTGAGGTGAAAACGCATTAAACTTTTAAAGTCCTTTTTTGATGCAAAATATATTTCCGTGATAAGCAACATCTGCATCGTAACCTCTCGACACCATTACAGACTGATTTCCTGTTTTAGTTACTGGGGTCAACTTAGTTATTGCAGGTAATAAGCTCCTGGTTATTGAAATTAAGTAAATTCGTCAAGTGTTTATTACTGCAGTGGTTTAAATAACCTGAGGACCCCAAGTAACGTGCCAAAAACGGCATATTGTAAAATATGGGCTGGACTGGACTGGACTGGACTGGAATTGTAAAACATGGATTTGTAAAAATTTGTGAAATAAAATTCTCTGACAGAAAGTCAGCTCTTAAAGACAATATAAGATCCTCATGGACAAATGGCATCTAATAGAATCACAACCTTTGCTAAGACAAATCTATAAAGAGCCTCCCCTTATTTCATACAAGAGGGGTGGATCTTTAAAAGATGTACTGGTCAGGACTAAACTGTAAAAATCAAACCGACAAAAAACCGAGTGAGAAATGGCGCAGTGGCAAGAGCACTCGCCTCCCACCAATGTGGCCCGGCTTCGATTCCCGGTCCCGGCGTCATATGTGGGTTGACTTTGTTGTTGGTTTTCTCCTTGCTCCCCCCCCCCCCCCCCCCGGGAGGTCTTTCACCGGGCTTTCTCCGGGTACTCCGGTTTTCCCCCCTCCTGAAAAATCAACACTTCCAAATTTCAATTAGATCTGGAAAGTGCCCACAATTAGTAATGCGTGCTAACTATCTTTGACACTTAAATATAGTTATTTTATTTTATTTTTTTTACCAAAGGTCATAACAACCACACCACGCGTTAGAAAGATTTGTGACAACATCCGGTCTTGTGCCTGTTACGACGCAGATAACTAACGGCCGTCCGTGATTTTCGCCTAAAGTTTTTCGGACGGATGAGAAAATATGAAATTCCCCAAAGTTTCTCAGAATAAAGGTCTAGATAAGTGAATCACATTAAGAAAACTTAACGGTTCAATCAAATTAATATTTTAGCTGTGCGGCGACAAATTCCGTTTTTTGTCTCTGAGATGGCTTTTTGAGACCATGTAACACCTCGTCTTAAAAAGAAATCGCACCAAACTCTAATGCCGTGTTTACACTTGAGGTTTTTCAGAGGTTTTTACTGCGGTATCGAAGTTTACTTACCAAGGTAAACTTTTCGTGAGTGTAAACGTCAAATGATACCTCGGTAAATGTCGCCAAAGACAGTAGAAATGTGACCAAGGTAAATGTAATTATGTAAATGTAATTTTAGTATTAAGTTAATTCTTGGCTTTCACTTACGTCATATCAAAATTCAGAAGCATTAAAAAAATAGATTTCGAATCCAAAATGTTTATGGAATTGTAAAGAGTGCAAAAATACACATCTTGGCCAAATTTTGAAGCGCAAAAGCATTTCGTTCAAGAGTTATAGGCGAACGAGTATTAGATATTTTTAGTAAGAAATGTATGGAGCGGCCATCTTTGTGCCCCTGAGAGAGGCACAAAGATGGCGGCCAAAAATTCAAAGTCTTAATTACACCAAAAATCACATCCAAAAATATTGTATTTGCTATAAGCTCTTTTAACTCGGTTTATAAGCACTTATAATGCAAACAATAACTTTCAGCTGATTCAATTTTGTTTATTTTCGCGGCTTATCTGGAATAGCGTGACGCATTGCGTGACACATTTAAAACCTTTGTAAATCGGAAGCAAAACATGTTAAAACCTGAAACTTTTTGTGAAAGATTATAACACTTGTATCCACATACCATGTGAGAAACAGCTTTGTAGGACGTTTTCTTTAGATTTTTTAATTTTTATGACGTCATGTGAAAGCCAAGAATAGTGTAGATTTTCATGTATAGTTAATTTTATTAGTTTTATCAGTTTTGTAATATGCACGTTCGCGTTGAAACGAGTTTTTGACTCAACCGTACGTGTAATGTGGATAAATAAATTACTAATACTACTACTATACTACTACTACTGTAATTACGCTGTGATTAGGCATGGTTTTGGTTGGTAACCTAGGTCAAAATTCGCATGCTAAAAAATAATCCTTCACAACAGTCTTCGATTCTTACGGCGGCGGGCAATCCGACAGGTAAAACTTGGCAATGACCTTCGTTTTTCAATTCGAGTTAAAATCATGCGCAACGAGACCTGCCTTTATACACTGTAGGACGGCAAACAGCAGACGACAAGCTTACATTTCCCGTTTGCGTTATAGAGGAGGACATTGGGGTTCGCGGTATCGCGGTATTGGTCCATTTTTCGTGCGGTATTTCGGTAAATTTTATTTTTGAACGCGGTATTTCGGTATTGTCTGAGACTGCGGTATGCGGTATTTGATTATTTCGGACTGCGGTATTCGGTGAAACAGGTTTTTTTTGCGCGGTATTTCGGTATTTGACAGGCTGATGATTTGCTGACCTTTGCTGTCATTCCCCAAATAGTATTATGAAATAAACACTCCAAAGGATGATTTTTCAGGTATCCCATAATGCAACGCGATGATCTATATTATCAACTAAAATTGCGTGACCAGTCATTTGCCATGGAGTTGCTGGAAGCGAGCGCATCATCCACTGCGTAGATTTTAGCAGTCGAACATATATCACATCGTCCAATCTGGCTTGTTGTAGGTTCCTAACGGTATTTACTACACGTTTGCTTCCCCAAAAAGTAAAGAGAGCGGCGACTTTGTCTGTTTCTGAACACGGACAAATTGAAAGGCATCGATGACAATTAACATCGATTTCCAGCAGATGAAAAAATATTGCCATCTTCCATATCACTTGTAAAAACATAAACATCGAGCGATTTATTAGCTTCGAACCGAAGGAAAGTGTCAAACGATCATATGATTTGTTCAAACTCATAAAAGGAAGCTGCAATTGCACTAAATACGATATTTCCTTCGACAGTAAAAACCAAAGCAAAGAATCTACGCGATCGAAGCGAATTTTAACAACGTTTTGGCGTCGATTTTGACCCAAAGTCAACGGTCATAAATTTCTTCAAAACGTGAGGACCTTAGGGGACCTTGTATTGCATTTAAAAGAGTCACTCTTCCGGCACTATCGGGCGTAATTATATGCTAATGTCTCCAGGATTACGAAACACCGCAAAACAGATCAAGGGTTAAAACACAACAAAGAAACGAAGCGGATCAGACTTGTATGTCACTCGAAACAAAGACTAAAATATTGCGATACATAGGCAAACAGGCTCGAATCAAATGATACATCAGTAAACTTTAATGTACATAGAAACCAATTAACGATTTGATTCACCTTTTGTCGCGTTGGAACCAAAGAAAAAGTCTCGCGAAGATCAGTAAAATTTCACCACGTGTACTCGCCATCGCAGGAAATCGATAATTACGCGCTAGGCGTCATGGGATACCTGAAAAATCCTCCTTTTAACACTCCTGGAGAACCCTAGATGAAGTGTGTAATCTCTACCGTATAACAATAGCGTCATTCATAAACTCATGATGGAATGTGACAAATTTAAAATCGCGACTACTTAGTTTCAACGGGCCGCTTGTGCCGCCACGATTTCACTCTCATCTATCCTGTTTATAGATTGGCTAAGCCTGTGAATGTGCTTGACAACGAAGCGCGATGTGTTGCACAAAACTCAGTAAAGACCACAGCGTGCGTTTTTCAATCAGGTCACGCTATAGTCAAAATTTTGGCGTAAAAAGGTAAAGTAAGGAATCGGAAAACTGCGCCACGCGATGTCAAGTACGAAAAATTAAACGGATATTAAACAGATACTTATTTATTTTTCATGTTTTGGTTCATTCCGGCTTTTAGGATTTCACGCTTAAGATTCCGGAATCCGGATTCCGGAATAAACCATTAGCCGTTCGAATGGCTGAAAATTTTTTTCCCGAACGGATAGCCCTAGCCGTTCGAACGGCTGAAGATTTTTTTTGAACGGCGGCTAGCAGCGCCGTTCGAACGGACTCCTGCCGTTCGTGAACGGCTGATCAACAGCAAGACTGAACGGCTAGAACAGCTCGAACGGATAGCCGTCAGTATCGTTTTCGCGTGAGAGGTCACAAATGTTGTGTGTAAACCAAGTGAACGTTTTTTTAAAGTATGATACAGTTGTGAATTTGAAAAGGGTAAAAAGAAAAGTCGGAAATTCCTGAGGGGTGGGGCTTCGTCAAAGAACCCCCCCTGGAACGGAAATTCCAGTGGGGTGGGGGGTGGGGGGTCTAAACTGAAAGATCATCCGTGGAGGGGGTATGGATATTTTCTGGAACCACACATTCGGAGTGTTAAGAGAACAAAGGGATATCACTTGTAGAGAGCAATTAACATTTTCGGTATGCAACCTGGAACTGTTACGAGAGTGTCACGTGGTCATTTGCTGCGAAAGCTTTAGTTCCTTCTACGAGGTAAGTCTTACTACGACTACGTAAAACGCGCAACTGACCGTAACTAGATCGCTTATCCTACATCCCTCCAAAAATATTTGTACCCGCCTGATATCCATACCTGCGGTATCGGTATTTTGTTGATTTTCCTTGCGGTATTGCGGTATTTTTTTATTTTATGCTGCGGTATTGCGGTATGGGCTACCGCCCAATGTCCCCCTCGTTATACGCGAAGCTTACTGCGCTTTTCAATAACATGCGGATCACCACCAACGGTTGCGTTTTTCCCTCATATTTTCGGCGGTTTCCGATTACTTCCGAGCGTTTTATAGAGTTGTACTAGTAGTTCCATATTGGAAGTGAAGTGCTGTCGCATTGCGAGATGTGTCACGCTGGCTAAGAATCTTGAAAACGTCGGGCTGACATAAATCAAATTTACTCCATCGCCGTGGAATTGGGCAAAATCCTGCACTTCTGCCGTGCTGTGCCCTCCGAAAGGTCTCAATTTTTTCCCACATGTAAATAATTTATTTGTCTTGATTTCGTGTCGGTTATTTTCCCGATTCTGGAATCATACGCCTCAGATTTAGACGAATACATAGCGCTTGTTTAATAAAAAGTGAACACTGGACAGCGAAGGAAGAAATCAGTATAAGCGTGGTAGGAATCTCAATTAATTTCAGTTCTTTTGGTGTTTGCCTTTTATGAATTTTTATTTCATGAAGTTGAAGGAACAAAACAGCCTCGGGTGCAAAAAAAAACAATGCACGTGTCTTGCGACACGTTTCTTGCGAGTTTCGCTTGCGCTAGTGAATGTTTCTCGGGCGAAAATAACCTTATAGCGATCACTTTTTCATTTAATTTTCTTTTCTATGTTTCGGATACAGAGGAATAAAAACTGGATATATTTTCGTGTGTCTGATTACGAGATGCTTTATGAAATAGCTGCGTTATGCGTTACTGGAAAGGTTTCAAATTATTTTTTACATCCTGCAAATTGTAAAATTTTTACCTCAAATGCAAAAACATATTTCAAAGGGCTAAATTTGTTTCCCTCCTCCTAAATTATCACTTCTGTCGTTAACTTTGATTAAATTTATAAGTTTCATTCAAAATTTATTATAACAAGAGGCTCCAAGCAGCCTATACTCATGCGCATGAGTAAGAAAGTTTTATGATATATCGACATGGAGAAGAGTTACTCCTTTCATTCAGTCATCGTTCCTGCAAACCACGTTGTTCACTATTGAATGTTTTGTAAATGAAGGCTGTACCACAATGAAGCCAGTGATTCTTCTGAGTGTTATATATACCTAACGTGAACATTAGTAATGTAAGTAGGGTTGTAGGAGACGCTGTCGTGACGCTTCAGTAACGCTGTTTTACCGGAAGTAATAGTAGCCGGAAGTCACTAAACAGAAAGTGAAAATGGCAAAGCTATGAACCGGAAGTGCACAATTGAAAATATGCGTGCATAAATTTGCATGCAAAATCGTGACACAAAAAGTAACAAGAAAAACGGAGCCGAAACCTTACCTCATGCCGCTTCGCGCATGAGTAATAATGGCAGGAAAACTTCTAGCAAATCATTCAATTAGAAAAGTTGTTTTGACCCCGGGTCCGGACCAGGCAAAATAAACTGAAAGATTCATGGCTTCGAAAGACCACTTTGCAGCTACATTTGCATTCACTTCAAAAGTGTCGGAAACACAGACCTACGGGTCGTACAGACCAGCTAGTTACAAGATTTAGCTAAAACCAACAACAATCGTCGGGAAACTCTGATATACGGCCTTTTTTCAACGGTAAGTACAAACCTGAAGTAGGTATCGATTTGTATTTTTCAGTACTCTAGTCTTTTGACACAGTGGACACGCTATTTTAACAATTTGCGTGCGATCTCGCACGCTAATCGAAGGTTAACGCGCTTCGATCTTTGTTAGACTGCTCACACTATTCCAATACTCCTTATCATCAAACCGTGAACTAACGTGCATGCAGATTCCCAAGACATTTAGGCCCCGTCCACACGTATCCGGATATTTTCGAATCCGCAACTTTTTGAATGCGCGCTCTAGAGTGGAAATGTTTGAATACGCTACGAGTACGGCATCGTGTGAACGGTCGAATCCAGATATTTTTTAATACGCTGACGTAACAGTATCGTAACAGCATCTAACAACATCGTACAAAATGTTGGCCTTTGCACATGCTCTGTTGACAACATTTAAAGAGGAGCTCTGGGTACTAGAGCGAATCCGGATGGATACGTGTTGACGGGCAAATACGATTCGAATACGCTACGTGTGGGCACGAATATTTTCTAATCCGCAACAGACAAGTTGCGGATTCAAAAATATCCGGATACGTGTGGACGGGGCCTTATTTATGCCTAATACCAGAGGTAGCCCAAGCTCACATCACGAGAAAGCGAAGGATTAATTATTAGGGAAAGTTCATTTAATATGACAAGGGGGGCATGAAGATAAGATAGCCTGCGCGCAAACGTATCCGATTTCCTTGCTCACCGCGGAAAACGGACATCTGCGAAACGCTGTTTCGAATCGTGTTCACGTTTCCTGCTGTTTCTCAAGGATCCGTGGACCGCGCTCTGATTGGACGTTTGACAGTGGGCATTGTTAGAAAAAACTCTGATTGCCTATCACTCCGAAATGGCGAAATAATTTATGCGGTGATGTAAACAAACACGTATTGAAACGAATCCCTTTCGACGTCTTTCCTCCGACTGTTCGTCGTGCAGAGCTACCGCTGATAGTCCAGGGCTTTAAGAAATTGAACTTGATCCTCCATCAATGTTTTCAACGGAGAAATAATAATAACTTTGCTGCAACTACGTGGACGGTCAAAGACCACATCGACGACGATTGGAATGGCGTAGAAAATTAAAAATTTCCCATACCCAGGGAGACTGGCGTAAACATTTTTGTCATTGCAGACGGCCTTTAGACATTCTTTCTGCTCTAAACGAAGCGAGGAAATCCTGAAAATTTCGCAAACTTGATCAAACTCGACACGAAAGACCGCCATTTTTTTGCATTGATGACACCATGAGCCGTAACCTATCCGGTCAGCGGATGATTATTATCATAATTTATGCCAAATTAAAAATTCCAACAGCATGACGTGAACACGATTCGAGACGTCCGTTTTCCGCGGGGAGCAAGGAAATAGGATACGTGTGCGCGCAGGCTAATCTAAAACGCCTTTATCGGTTATCCGTGATGGGAAACACCTTCTCACAAGTCTGACACACCGCAGACTTTAGACACTAAATTTAGACACTAAATCACGGCCTGAGAAATTTAACGATCCTAGCACTTTCAAAGTGATAACAAACTTTGGCCGATAAGTATTTATCTTGCAACAAAAGTGAGCCAAAGAAACCGCAATGTATGCCAATAGAGCGAGCACCGAACAACGGCATAAAGAAATAAAATAATTCAATTTCATAGATAATCCGCCGAGATCAAAAGGTCAATACCATCGGCGAAGAGAAAAAATGCATAACTGTGATCTAAAGGCGCAAATCTCTCTGAAATCTTACTGGGAAAGCTTTATGCTTTAATAGGCTTTTTAAATACTTTCATTTGCGACGAGTGGGAGTCGTGTTTAGCCTGTCTGTTTTTATTGCTTCGACGAAGGAGACGCTTCCTAATCTTGTTGGCTAGGCGGAACGAATCGAGAAAAGTGTCTTTTTTATATATATATATATATATATTTTTTTTTTATTATTATTATTATTACATCACTTACGAACCAGTACAATATTTACAAAAACGATGCTTACACTACTTACACTGTGATACTTATACAACGTTCAATTATAGTACTTTCGCTATTTTTTTTTTTTTGTTGAACATACCCACGTACAGTTAACATTTACAAAAGACAATTTGCAACTAAACGAAAACTACGACTTGAAGCTGACAAAAAGGAAACATAACACAGTAAAAACATTAATGGTAACTAAAATTAAATGGGAGCACAATCAGTCAAGTAAACAGAATTTTATACCATATTTAAAAGAGACGAGAAAACAGACCATTTTGTTCTAAAGTCGTTTTCACGACCAGTCATACAAGAAATATATTTTTCTAGACCAATTTTATCACGAGCTAAGAAAACAAATTCATTAAAGATATAAAGTTTACCGTTAAGAGCTTTTACGTAAAGAAAATACTTTCCTATAATGACTAAATGATTGAGGGCTAAACAGAATTTAGAATCATTATTAATAATGCCAAACATAATTTCTTTTATTGAAAGCGATAATTTTGAGTTCACCATGCGTGAAGCCCAATCCAGAAACTCCTTCCAGAACAAAGTGGCTTGCGTGCACTCAGTGAAAAGATGACTGATGGTGTGATCTGCTGGACAAAAAGGGCAGCGTGGGGAGTCTTCTTTTTTCATTTTAAATAATAAGCTCTTAGTGCACAGAATATTGTGAATAATTTTGTACTGGAACATTGATAGCTTTACTTCTTTTGTTACTTCAAAAGGTAATAGATATAATTTTCTCAAATCATCCTTCTGGTAGCCAAAATTTAAGAGTCTTTTCTCACAAGTCGGAGAAAAGTGTCGGTAGCAAATCTGCGCCATCTTGGAACGTCACAATAGTATCCAGCATGCTTAGCGCGTCGTCTAGGCGGAACGAATCGAGAAAAGTGTCGGTATCAAATCTGGGCATGTACTAAAACCCGAAACATCGAAACGAAACCACCGAAACGACCGAAACGAAACCGCCGAAACGGCCGAATCGAAACGAAATCACCGAAACAAGCGAAACGACCGAAATGAAATGAAATCACCGAAACAACCGAAACGAAACGAAATCACCGAAACAAGTGAAACCGCCGAAACAACCGAAACGGCCAAATTGGGGAAACGAAACGAAATCACCGAAACAAGCGAAACAACCGAAACGAAACGTCTAAAACTCCTTACTGCGCCTTTCAATAACATGCGGAATTTGAAATTCAAATTTTCACCAACGGTTGCGTTTTACACTGCCGTCAATCGTCTTAGCTTACCTCTCAGGAAACAGATCTTCACTTCAATGAGTTCAAAAGGTCACGTCCGAGCATTATGATTGGTAGATTTCGATCCATTTTGTTTGTTTCTTTTTTACATGGTCCGTTGGCTTTCGTATTAATTATGATTGACGGCAGGGAATAATGCAACCCTTGGTAGAGATTTGAATTTCAAATTCCGCATGTTATTGAAAGGCGCAGTAAATTTGTAATTGAATTGTTGTTAAAAGATATGATATAGTAATCTTAATAGGGAACGGTTTACATGTGGCATGTCGATCGAGTTTGTGACATCACAAATTCGCGCCCAAAGCCGAGTGGAAACCCATTCATTTAACCATTTCGCAAAAACAAACATATAATGTGATTTGTTTACCTTTAACTGTACATTGATTGTAAAAAACGTGATGGTGACTCTTTAGGCCCGTTAGAAAACTTTTATAGTGGCAGATATGTAAAGAAAACAAACAATCGGACGGCTATGCATAGGCTAGGGTATACAGCTTAAAGTCTATAGGAAAATTCATAACCTGACGAGGAAATTCCATGTTAAGTTTCACGCGAAAAACCGATATTGCAAGAATCGCGAAGCGATGAGTGCAATATCACGCTTAATACCTCGCATCAAATAGCCAATCAGAATTCGTGGATTCCCTGGGCTATGCGATTTTGAGCAGAACTGTATTTTTTTTGTTGTTGTTTTCACTGATCAACGGATTGCAGGAATTTGATTGTTTCTCCTTGCAGGAGTAGCTTTTGGGAGTTGTCTCACCCCAAAGATTTCCGATGGTCCTCCTTTTACAGTGCGGACACTCGAACCGGGCCACCTGGAAGAAAATTCGCCAATCAGAACGTGTTTTGAGAACAAAGGATGCTAAAGTTTTTGGTAAACAGACCAATACCGTTGCAGCATTTAGACAATACATTTGAAACTACTTGAACTTGCGGACCTCTCAGAAAACTGTCTGATTTTTCGATCCAAAATATTTGCATAGACGAGGATGACATGGAATCTGTAGTATTGGGAAGTTACAACTACACAATTTCAAGTTAAAGAAAACAAAAAACAATTTTATTAACCTCTTCTTTACATGTATAGTGCCAGAAATCTGTAGAACTTTGGCCGTGGAGTGTTCGGAGGATCCAAACTAGCAGCCGTAACACAACTGTTTCAACTGAATATAAACATGAATAAATATGAATTATATTTCCAACCTTCTGTTACGTGTAACAGGTGACACTTGGTTTGCATAGTTTTTCCATTTCTAGAAATTCAATTACATCTACCACAATCTTGTTCGTGGCGGCGCTACTCTCGTTCTTGGGATGGAGGAGTTATTGAGATCATAATCCGCCAAAACGTTTCGCACGAAGTGCCGACTAGTTTTTACTTCAGTAGCGATCAGTTGCGGACTCAGTCCAATGTGGTGTAAATCTAACACACGTTCTCGCAAAAGTTGGGAGTGTCGGCGACCATTGTTGTAAATACAACCGTTTCGGTTCACTCTAAGTTGAATATTTTGCAAAAGAGCCATTATATTGAAACAGTATGCAAACTAAAAAAAAACGGCGAGTAACATCAAACGTCTATGCAAATATTTTGGATCGAAAAAGCAGACAGTTTTCTGAGAGGTCCGCAAGTTCAAGTAGTTTCAAATTTATTTTCAGATGTATTGTCTAAATGCTGCAACGGTATTGGTCTGTTTACCAAAAACTTTAGCATCCTTTGTTCTCAAAACACGTTCTGATTGGCGAATTTTCTTCCAGGTGGCCCGGTTCGAGTGTCCGCACTGTAAGAGGCACCAACTTTGTATGTGTTCGCGTGACCGCTCTCTGTTGATAAGTACTTTGTTGATGTACCTTTAACAGGTGGTGGAATCTTATACGTAAATTTCTTATTATTTTCTAACGGCAATGCACGATGGAATGTCAACATTTTTCTTTGTTACAACTAGTGATAAGTGACACTAGTGACAACTAGTGAAAAGTTAAGGGTTTAAGGTGCATCTTCTCTGATTTTTTGAAGGTTTCAAGTAATTTAAGACCCAATGGCACAGCATGCAATTTTTAAAAGAAATTGTATTTGCGGAACTTCATCAAAAAAGCAACATTATTAGCTATTGTCTTCTGCTATTCTGATTAGTTAAGCACGAACATTTCCAAAAATTTATTTGACGCAAATGGATTTTCTTTATTTTTATACTGAAATATAATGATGAACCATCAGCTCGTCCCCTATTCTTGAAATCAAAGCCGGATATTCTATGCGGGAAAGAGCCAATGCCGCAGAACAATGAAGTTTACCGTAGTTCTTATGTCTATGTGGAGTGTTACTTAATGTATTTTGAGCTGCAGGCTAGGTGAGTAATACAGACAAGGATCACATGGATTCTTGACAGGTAAATATATAAATATAAATGTAAATATATCAATCCATACTTCATTTTACCTTTGCTAATATATTCCTCCCGTAGTTTCCTAATTTTGCGGCGAAAGAAATCCTCTGATACCTGGTACCCAGGGTATTTGTTTACAGAAGGGCGATTGCAAATAAACAACTTCGGTGATTTCGTTTCGATCGTTTCGCTTGTTTCGGTGATTTCGTTTCGTTTCGGCCGTTTCGGTGACTTCGTTTCGTTTCGGCCGTTTCGGTTGTTTCGGCGGTTTCGTTTCGGTGGTTTCGCTCGTTTCGGTCGTTTCGTTTCGTTGTTTCGGGTTTTAGTACATGCCTCAAATCTGCGCCATCTTGAAACGTAAATGTCACATGTAAATAATCTATTTGTCTTGATTTAGTTTCGGATATTTTCCCGATTTTCGAATCGTACGGCTCAATATTTCAATGCCTACTAAAAATACGCAGTGGAAAAAAATTGGACGAAGGTTCTTCTCCGAACCAAGTAAGTTGTTGGGTCTCTTTGGAATCAAGCAAGAAGTTATCGGATTTTCCTCGCTACCGTTACGTGGTATGTTTTTAATGTTCTATCTTTATTTTGCTGTGGTTCTCTGCTTGATTTGGGAAGCTTTCACCTAAATACTGACGTCGTTCTTCGCGATGTTCTACGGTACGGTGCAATTCGCTGTATGTCTTGTACCAATAATTGAGGATGGCAAAGGGGGCGGGGGGGTTGGGGGGGGGGGGGGGGTACCGATCACGCATCACGCCGAATTTTTAAGTGAAATCACGCATCACGGAGAAAATTTTTAACCAATCACGCGTCACGTAAATAAGGAGTAATCCGGCATTAAAATGGTAACAAAACAACGTAGAGTCGGCGTAGGCCTACCTATTGAATGCATTGATATTGTATTCAATTTTCTTTTGGAAGGATTGCATGTTAATTCATGAATCTTAAAATGAAATAAAGGGTGTTGACTCCTACAAATCCTAGCACAAATCCTACTAGCGCGTGGTGTGGTTGTTATGTCCTTTGTTCACTCGGTTTTTTTGCTGGTTTGACTTTTACAGTTTAGCCCTGACTAGTATATCTTATAAAAGATCTACCCCTCTTGTATGAAATAAAAGGAGGTTCTTTATAGATTTGTCTCAGTAAAGGTTGCGATTCTATTAAATGCCATTAATATTTGTCCATGAGGATCTGTTTTAAGTTAAGTACACATGGCTTGGATTGGGTAATATTTCTTTGCGAGCTTTTGTTTTGTCTTTGAGAGCTGACTTTCTGTCAGAGAATATTACTTCTGAGAGCACCTTCTTGATGAGATTGTTAGGGAAGCCTCTTAGCCGTAGGTTTTATTTGAATTTATTGATGTTTTCCTCGAAAGTTTCCTTTGAAAAGTTCGTTCAATTCTGAGGAGTCTAAGGGCCTCTCCTTTGAAGAAACCTTTCTTGACTCCCGGTGGGTGACAGGATTTAAAGTGCATGTATTTCTTCTTAGCATTAACGGCTTTATTTCGTTTGCTTTAGTGTCTTTTGCGGTCAATGTGTTTCTTATTCAGATATTTTCGTGTATCTGATACCTTCCGTTTAATTTCTTATCAAGACTCAGGGAGCACACGAGGATGAAATTCAACATGTTTATTATTGGCATTCTCAAGTTCTGACATGTTTTTCACCACTGAGCGCGAATTGTTTCTGTAGGAGCTGGATTCTCTCTTGTACATTTACGAGTGGCTTATAGTGCCTTGTTCTTAGGCTGATTGACATATTAGTTTCGTTTGGCTTAGTAGCCTACTCGCTCTTCTTCTTTGATTAGAATCAGTGTCACGATAGTGGAATTTGATTAGCGCACCTAGTAATTTCTGTTCTGCGTGACATGTTGCCTGCTTTCTTATGGTTCCGATTTCCTTCTTGAATTCTTTGTCGGGTCTGATAAGTGCGCTTTGGCATTGCAGCGTAACGTCTTAGGACAAGTCATCTTTTACCCTGTGAGCTTGCGTTTTCTGATTTCTCGATTCTGTCCTCGCGTGCCAGGAATTAGACAATTTACGTTGAGTCCTTTGAATGTAAGCTTTCTAGTTTTTCAAAGAATGTCGAAAGCATTCACGTATCACGGAAAAAAAATAGGTACGCAATGCGTACAGAAGCGACGACGAGTTTCAACTTGGCATTAAATCAATACGTCTGGGGTGCTCTGATAAAATGCAAAGTTCCACTAGAAAAGGGTCGGTATGAAATGCAAATTAAATTTCGGCGACTTTCAGTCGGTGCAAGCTGTTGACTAGAGTGTCCTATACATGAAATTTGCTTAAAAATGCTCATTAAACCAGAATATTGCCCCAGCAATTAATATAATACCAGAAGTAGTCAAGGACTTGTGATAGATTCAACTTTCATTGGTAGAATGACTTTTTTTCGAAATATGTTCAATTTTTGTACTTATGGTTGTAGGAATAACGTATGTCTGTCAGTTGTTGATTCTTTTGTGTTTGATTGAAAACCGAAGGTGAGAATGGCCAGGTCAGCCCTTTTTATACCAGAACTTCCTGTTGAAGACTGGTCCTGGCTGACACCGATACTCGTGATATGCATGAGAAGATTTATTACACAAAATTTTGTGGTTGCTGCATTGGTAATTGCACATTTTATTTAAACCATGTTGCACAAACTCGTGTGCAAAATCAAAACAATGCATCGTTTTTCCTTCATATTTGTGACAAATATGGATTGACATTTGAAAAACACATGAGGAAAACACTTTGGTAGAAATTCTGAAGATATTGCACCACTTCCCATATACTGTTAAATGCCAACAGAACACTTGTTCCATTTGTAGCAACATTTCCATGACTATCTCGTGAATGGGAATCAAATAATTTGTAATGACCATGGTTGTCAACAATAACGGCAACTGTGTTTATTTCACTGATCAACAGAAAAGCATTATACTGTGTCATCAACATATCGAAAGCATGTTGTAATGGTAAATGACAATCTCTTATATGAGACATCTGTATTAAAGTCACCAGTACTGCTATTACTGAACCTAATAAAAAATGTTTCATTGTTGATCGATAAAGCAGAAGGAATCTCGGACAGCAACAAATAGTCTTTTCCTGCAAACTTACATAAATGGGAATAAAGTGAATAACCAATTAACAATATTTCATTTAAATTGTTTCTAATCCAAGCCGATGCATTCGTTCTAAAATTGTAAACAACGGCCGTCAAGCACACACACTGTTTACCAGAATTACATTCAAACAGCGAGACATTGCCCTGATGAAAATCAGCTGTACGTAACTATCTTTGAGGTATATCTTACAAAATAGCAACGACCAGGATTCATTTCTACATCGTTAGCACGTCGATTCAAAAGTGGAATATAACAACGATACATGCAGATTTGTGTGAACCAAAGCTTAGTGTAGTAACTCATTTGCCACGCATAAACAACATTTCTCAACGTTGGAAAGTCTATAGCTTCCAGATAAAACAGAAATAACAACATAGACCAGAATTTTCCTTTGACACGATTTAAACATTCTCTGGCTTTGAGATAAGCATTATACAACCCCACAGCGGCTCTATATTACATTAAAGATACCATAACTGTTTACACAATATGCTGGTAATAATGGCTCACCTTTATTAAAAGCTTGAATCCTAACTAAACTGTTTCCCGGCCTTCTCTTCCTTCGATACAACCAAGTTGCTCCGATATTCTGTACACAACTAATCATGAACCACCACACACTTCGTTTTCAGGTAACAGCCCTCGTAGGATACTCAGTTATAAGTCAAGTTCAGTAAATCAATGCTATTTCGGCGCTATTTCTGGCCTTCAGTTCTGACAAGTTCTTTCTGAGACAAGCAAAGATCCGTTCTGAAACGTATATAAACAGCGCCCGGACTCCCAGACCTTTTGCCTATCGCGAGTGCGAGTATGTACTGCAAATGTGTGTATTTCACTTCGTGTCTGTTTGTTTGCAAGTGAGCGCAAATATATTCACGATAAATAAAGCACGGCGGACTGAGACAAACAAACCTTTTCTCTACACTTCTAAACAAAATGACGGAGCAAAGCAAACTCTCTTCGACGAGGTGGTCACGTGACCTTATTTTCCAAGCTAGTTCCCAGTGTTTCTCGGGTGTAATCCGGACAGCCGCCGGACAGACACCACAGCACGACGGCAATAACGCGATGACTTCGTCATCGCTTAATAAAAGGTAAATCACGCGTCACGCGCTTCTAAAATAGCAAATCAAGCATCACGCTGCGCCATCTGATCACGCATCACGCCTTTAACTTGGGCACAATCACGCATCACGCGGTTAATTTTGGGGCAATCACGCGTCACGTAAAACCCCTTTGCCACCCTCATAATTCACTGACCGGCCGCGCCAGGCGAACGCAGATTAACTTTACAGTGCTCGAAATTGCTCCTGTATCAGGCGCATTTGCGACTAAAGATTTTGCAGTTTTGTGACTAAAATTTGTCTAGCTAATAAAGCAATTATATTCAACAGCCTTGTGTCTTACTTGCAACTGGTAGTTTTAATTTTATCCGAAAATCCTGCGAAGTTCACGTTGAATGTTGCGTGACTTAATTGTCGATTTCATGCTCCAATAACGCGGTGTCCAAGAATTTCAGGCTTTATACTCAGAAATTTCTCATTTCCAGTTCCGGTATTAGTACATGTACTGAGAAGTATGATTTCAGATTCGGAGAAATAACCGAATTGAAATCAAGACAAATATACTATTTATATGTCGGAAAAATCTGAGACCTTTCGGAGTACACAGCACGGCAGGATTTTGTCCGATCCCACGGTGATAGCGTGAATTTGTTTGATGTCGGCCCGACGTTTTTGTTTTTGTTTTTGTTTTTGTTTTTGTTTTGTTTTTTTTGTTTTTGACATATCTCGCGACATAGCCCTTTTAAACAGTGGCTGAATTAATTCATGAAACTGAGGTACTAGGTCAAGACGAGGTGCCACGGGATAAGGAGACGCACTATAATCTATGATTACTACTAGTAGTTAACCAGGAATTAAGATTATGAAAGAAATTAAAGAATTCGCGGCGTGCGCGCATACCCAACACTACCTGGAGACGTGTTCTTTACAGTATTTAAATACAAATATTTCAAAGCAGAATTTTTAACTTTTCTTTAAATCGCGATATATTGTAGTCAACCGTGTGTCATTTAAATTTCTGCATTAAAAATTGGGGGTCACCGTGCTCGTTGTCAAGCTATTGTTCCCGACCAGCGCGAAATCCTCTTTGTAATTGAATCCTTTATAAAGGAAACCCTCTTGCTTCGGAGTGCGCGCGCGCTCGTGCACGCGCAAATTACGTAATTTATTATGCGCAGTAGTGATGCGCAATGCAAAACTAGGGAATCACAACCCATTACTGGGAGACTCCCTCTCTGTCCAATTATTTTCTCTTGACATTACCTAAAGATATTCTTGGGAGCGAACTCGATAAGCTAGGTATGAATATTGTTAACAAATCAGCAGAATTATAATAATTGATTTTGTGATGTAATTTATGATTATAACACAATAAGTATTTCTACATTTAATATCGATTATTTATTGTAATTTTAATACTATTGGTTTCCTTATTGTTTACTGTAACTATTTTAGTAACAACATGTATAGAAATGAGAATACTGCAATAAAGTCCTTGTTGTTGTTGTTACCACTCATAAATGAAAGCTGTTCAGACTAAAGGATCAACGGCTACTAAAAAATAGAAATATATGTGATGTTCTAGAATGTCCATATGGACTATTGAATCACAGGCAAGAAGTTTACTTGTAGATTAAAATAAGCGATTCCTTCTTCTCTCCAAGACGCTTTCCATCTTTAACGGTTGACAGATCCTTAATCAGCGCGAGCGTTTCTTTCACCAGTTGTTTATTTGCTGTCTTACGAAAATTCTTACTATGTGTCAAGAAGTCGAGAAGCAGATTTCCTTCACTTGATTCCTCATCAAAGACATCAGTAACATCTATCGGATATTCGTAGCTGTGGACTTCATGTTCCCAGCCATGTTCCCTCGCAATCTCACATACTTTCTCAGCTGGGTCGAGGCTTTCGGGACTCGGATGGTCTGGATCTCCGGGCCAGTCAGGAGATACGCGTAGATTCGCTTGAACCGCATAGATAAGGTCAGGTCTCTCCACAATACAAAGTAAACTTCCGTTGTTATTGAGCTCATTCTCAATGCAATGATTTAGAGCTTCTCCGACGTCCACATAGTAGATACTGTGTATGAAGTGAATCACGTCGAACTTCGTGCGTTCTTGTGGTTCTTCGGCTTTATACTCTTCAAAGGTCTGTCGACGAAGATCGAAATCTATCCGTCGGTCATCGAGTTGATCGAGGCTTTTGACAGCAGCTTTGTAAAGATCGCAAGCATTTTCATTTGGCTCGACCACTCGGTTATACATCCTTATCTGATGACAGCCTTGCCTTCGCTGCAGTTCTTCTTTCATTATTCTCAAGATTTCCAAATCCAGATCCCCTGTTCCACCTCCAACGCTCAAGATATTACAGGATTGTTCTTGTCCGAAATGAGGCAACCTTTGAATCACAAACGGCATGTGATCTCGTATGATCTCAATGTTTTTAAAGAATTCGTCGGTTTTCTTTTTGAATACATCTAAGCTCTTGTGGTACTCTCCAGTTTTAACAAACGACTCCATTGTGCAGGCCAGTAGCTTCAACAAAGCCCCGCCACTCCGCCACGCGACAGAATACATTGTGGGGTCAAATTTCACAAAAATGGCGGATCTGCTGTTACACGTGGCAGTTTTTGGCTGAGTTTACGCCGGATTTTTTCAGAGTTAAAACTATGCCAGGTAAGTAAGTGCTTTCATTTATTTGTCCAACTTCATTGACCAAAACTGTTCGTCAAGCCGTCCATGACCTCGGCGTAAATACAGTCATTTATTCATAGTTCTCTTTTTGCTCGAGTGATTAAGAGACTACAGACAAAGCCCAAACTTTTGAACTAAATGCGTTGCTCTCACAACTCAAAACTCTGATTGGCTCTTCCATGGCAATCTGTCAACATCTGTCAAAAACGCGCCAGCCGCTATCAACACTTAGTTTCTGTCAATGGTTGCCAAACTTCAGGCATGTCTGGAAAAAATTCAAAATATAACATCGCTGAAACCGAAACAGACTCAAGCGGTGGAGGCACTGTTGGCGGGGAAAGATGTTCTTGCGATACTTTCATCCAGATTTGGGAAAGGTTTACTTTATCAAGTGTATAGCATGGCACAAACATCTGCGAACGCGAGCGTCCAAATACAAACCCGGCAACTGAGGAGGTTCAAGAAAAAGAACCAAAACCATGGTCTTGCCTGAATGAAATAGTGGCATGAACCATGCATGAACGAAGCAGTCGCTAGACTGTCAAAATTGCAAAGGGAACTCCACGCCACTATAAAGCGTAGCGAACGGAAGCTAAAATTACAGCCTTGACTGAGACAACCTTCAACTCTCTCTGCTATAAAGCTTGGATCCTGAAAATTAAAATCCTGTAAATACAAAACTAAAATAGCTGGGCATTCACGGCCAACAGATCGTTTTAGATCCTGTCATGTCCGGTATTTCAGAGAGAAAAGTTAAAGAAATTCAAACCTTTCCTATATAAAAATTTACGACATCTACATGCCAATATACGCTAAAATGAGGTCCAAATCTACAATTCCAAGCGCAACACCACAAGAAAACACAACCGACAGACTTCACCTCTCGTCCGTTGCACGCGACTAAATTTAGTCTTGTAATAAACATCCCCCGCCGTTTTAATACTGATGACAAGAGCAATGACAGCTCAATGAGACAAGGAATCTCATTGGATGCGCTTTATTACTCATGCGCGTAGCGGCATGAGTTATAAAATGGGCTCTGTTTTTCTTTTTTTTTATTATTATTTTTTGTGTCACGATTTTGCATGCACATTTATGCACGCATATTTTAAATTGGCACTTCCGGTTCATAGACTTCCTGTTTAGTGACTTCCGGCTACTCCCACTTCCGGTAAAACAGCGTTACTGAAATGTCACGACAGCATCTCCTACAACCCTACCTACATTACTAATGTTCACGTTAGGTATATATAAGACGTAGAACAATCACTGGCTTCATTGTGGTACAGCCTTTATTTACAAAACATTCAATAGTAAAGAACGTGGTTTGCAGGAACGATGACTGAATGAAAGGAGTAACTCCTCTTCTTATCATGTTTCAAATATATCATAAAACTTTCGTACGCATGCGCATGAGTATAGGCTGCTTGCAGCCTCTTGTTGGTTTGAAAGGCGATACGAACTTCACACTCCAAAGTCAGTCGACAGTGAAGGGTCAAAAGTTTGGGCTTTGTCTGTCTGGGAGGAAACTGATTTAGGCATATTTTTTCAAATCCCTGTAACTCAGACGAAATTCAATAAAAACGCCTCATTTTAAGTATGTGATCTGTAATTTCAATATTCTAATGAAATATCTAAGAAATCCATCGAAAAATGTCGGTAAACCTACATTTACTGCGACCGAAGTTTACGGCTTGAAAGCATCGCTTTCGTTCAATGTGCACCGCAACATCTGGTGACATTCTCGACCCCAGAGCTCTCGGTCTGCATCTAGTGACGGAAATTACGCCATCAGGTATTGTGCGCATGATCGGAAGTTTTTTCAGTCGTTATCGCATCCGCCGAAGGTTATGATTTCATGATTCGATTGCCCGTGTACAGTTTCGCGGAATTTTAAGATGTAAATCTTGAGAAGTCTGCTGAAATTCTTCACAAATTGTACTGTTCTAGTGTAAAATGGGTATTCTACATTTAGCCGTTTGTTATAAAGGATTTTAGTGTAAACTGGTTTTAAAACCTTTCAAAACAGCCGCGTGCAACGACCTCATTTTAGCGTCCTTTTTTGCCTGGCGGTTTGTGTGTAACGCAATCAGTTAAACTTTCAAGACGGCGACGATTCGAAGAAAATAGCGTCTTGTACGATCAAATAGAGCTCCTCTGGACCCTGTGATCACGCGTGTTTTCATAATCTGTAGAAATTGCCCGAGTCGATTGCGTCGACAAAGGAGACGCTTCCTAATCTTGTCGGCTAGGCTGAACGAATCGAAAAAAGTGTCGGTACCAAATCTGCGCCATCTTGAAACGTCACAATAGTATCCAGCATTCCCAGCGCGTGGAAATAATAATCTATTTGTCTTGATTTAGTTTCGGATATTTTCCTGATTTTGGAATCGCACGGCTCAATATTTCAATGCCTACTAAAAGTACGCAGTGGAAAAATTGGACGAAGGTTCTTCTCCGGACCAAGTAAGTTGTTGGGTCTCTTTGGAATCAAGCAAGAAGTTATCGGATTTTCCTCGCTACCGTTCTGGTATGTTTTGAATGTTCTATCTTGATTTTGCTGTGGTTCTCTGCCTGATTTGGGAAGCTTTCACCTAAATACCGACGTCGTTCTTCGCGATGTTATACGGTACGGTGCAATTCGCTGTATATCTTGTAGCAATAATTCACTGACCGGCCGCGCCAGGCAACGCAGATTAACTTTACAGTGGTCGAAATTGCGCCTATATCGGGCGTATTTGCGACTGAAGATTTCGCAGTTTTGTGACTAAAATTCGTCTATCTAATAAAGGAATTATATTCAACAGTCTTGTGTCTTACTTGCAACTGGTAGTTGTAATTTTATCCGAAAACTCCTGCGAAATTCACGTTGAATGTTGCGTGACTTAATCGTCGATTTCATGCTCCATTAACGCGGTGTCCAAGAAGTTTATCACGGGAGCTTTTTTAGGCTTTCTCAGAAATTTCTCATTTCCGGTTCCGGTATTAGTACATGTGAGGAGTATGATTTCAGAATCGGAGAAATAACCGAAATGAAATCAAGACAAATATACTATTTATATGTCGGAAAAATCTGAGACCTTTCGGAGTACACAGCACAGCTGGATTTTGTTCGATCTCACGGCGATAGCGTGAATTTGTTTGATGTCGGCCCAACGTTTTTGCCTGCGTGACATATCTCGCGACATAGCCCTTTTAAAGAGTGGCTGAATTAATTCATGAAACTGAGGTACTAGGTCTAAACGAGGTGCCACGGGATAAGGAGACGCACTATAATCTATGATTACTACTAGTACTACTTTCTTTGTTTTGAGTACACTTCTCAGTTCTCCAGTTAGGAATTCAATCCAGTCCCGCAATTCGTCTAAATATAATTCTATAGAGCACAATATCTCTCCCTGAAAAAAAAATCGAAATAAGAAACAAATCATGTAAACAAAGGATAGATGTTCAGTAAACGTGCACAGAACGATTAGAGACAAAAATATCATACCAACGACAATGTACTGATCGTCGCTTGCCGCTGTCACGATTTTCCGAATAATCAACTCCTTTCGTCTCTCTAGTTGTTTGAACACCATGTGCACAAATATTTTGCTCGCTTTCAGAAGCCGGGCAATTTCCTGCGGCGAGAGATAATGACTCACGCGTAGAAAAACGAATCTCCAACGCAGTGATGTTTTATATTTACGAACCATGTTTCACTTTCACTACGAACGAACCATGTTGACTTTCACTATCGATACGAAAACGCTCGAAAGTAATCGGAAACCGCCGAAAATTTGATTGACGGCAGGGAAAAACGCAACCGTTGGTGGTGATTTGACTTCAGATTCCGCATGTTATTGAAAAGCGCAGTGATGACAGTAATCTCTCTAATTCTCTGCGAACGACAAGTTGACGTTTGCTATTTGTCATAAGTTTATTTGCGAGCTTAAGGAGGTTCGTACCCATTTCTCAAGTCCACACCCTTTCAATTTTAATGGGTCATATCTTTTGTTGTAGCGCATAAAAAGACAAGCTACTTTGCATGCAAACACACAGTACATTGAACTTTATGGGAGTATAGTATTTGTTTACATTGGTGCTTCCATGGCAACGGGATGGTGTCCCTCCGAGATTCACAAGTCGCGTAGTTTCTCTAGACCGAGATAATTTTTTGTAAAACCCGCTAGTGGACTAATTGATTAGACCATGGGCTTCAACTTTCAACTGGACAAAGTTTAATAGAATATATGAGAGCGTTTTTGAAATTTTTGGGGATGAAGTTTTGGGGATTATAAATACAGTGAAAAACATACTATCGACAAAATTGGGTGTTTCTTGGTGTTGCGGAAGCCATTGTTGGTTAGCTTTGTGTTGTGGTGTGGGTATTGTTCAGTGTCTTTTGAATCTTTTGTTTTACGTCATTTGGTGATCGACCATCCGCAACACCAAGAAACTACCACAAAATTGGCAGTTTCACCTCATAGTAGTTTGATTCCATTTGAAATCGTGTGTGAAAAAGGGAATGGGATTGCGAGAAAGAAGGATTTGATTTGCGTGCGTTCAGCTAGATATTTTTTTTTGTAATTTGACAATCTCGAGATTACTCGTCAATTTATATGGCCTTCAATTTTAAGGACTTTGAAAACATGTAAGACAATAAAATAGGGCCTCCAATGTACCCATTTTTATGTTGTGTGATTACCGCCAAAATTAACACTTGGTATTTTGCTATTGGAACCTGCAGTTTTGTTATTGCGTTTTGGTATTTTGCTATGGAAACCATACTTGTCCAATACTCTAACAAATTTATGCATAGCATTGTACTGTAATACATTATGCTGTATTGTGTCGTTCTAGAATATATTGTTAAACTATTGTCATGGTCATATAATACAATACAATACTACACATAAATTTGTCAGAGTATTGGACAACCCTCATTGGAACCTGCAGTTTTGTTATTGCGTTTTGGTATTTTGCTGTTGGAACCTGTTTATTTGTTATTGCGTTCTGACATTTTGCCATTGGAACATTGCAACCTGTACTTTTGTTGTTGCGTTCTCGTATTTTGACGATATTCATTTCATTTTGGTGTTTTGACAAGGTAACATGCAGTTCGGCATTGCACTCAGTAACGCGTTTTGGACACAATAAAAGCGAGCCCGCAGACGTATTCTTGGCGGGGATGGTCAGCGGCACTTTCTTATAGCGGGCTGCACAAAATCTGACCACATTTTTGGCATTCCTTTGTTCTTCCAACTGGTATGAATGGTATGTGAGCCCCGAAGTTTCTAAGATGTTAGCGAAAGGAGAAAGACGACTTTTCGGTAAGGTTGATTTCATTTTATAATCCACAAAGTTAAACGCTTGTTCTCCATTTCCGTCATATTTTTTCACTACAGTGGTGTTATTCTAAACATGTTTATCAGCTTACAGGGGGTAGTGCGTAGCTTGTCATCTGAAAGCTTCCAGAAACTTAAACTTAAGTTTAAATTTCATGATTTAGCTTTGCATTTCAGCCCACATTGGGCGTTGAACAACCGAAAAGTCAACCCCGAGTTTGGTTGCATCAAGAAGTCGACCCAGTTTGGTCGCACAAAAACGACTCACTACAAATGAAATCAGCACGTTGTCAAAATAAATCAGATCTAGCACGGTTGCTATCAGAATCTCATTTGAATGTCACGAGCGGAATAAACGTATTTTTTCCAAAGTATGAGAGAGCGGAGAAATTGTGTTTAACTGCTTCTAATGACCTTAAGCTTAATTATCTTTTGAGTTTGTTGTGGTTTGGTTCCAACTCTAGATCTATTTCTTGCCAGAAATGCTTTAGTTACGCTTACTCTGAATTTATGGCCAGAAGTTGGCTTATGCAATGGAGCAACAGGGAAAGTGATTAAAATATAATTTATACGTAATTTATGCTGAGAATGACTTTTCACCCTCTTTGCCCATAGCCGCGATAGTTCAGTTTGACAACTACAAAGGTCCATCGTTTAATAATGCCTTGCCAAATGTTGTTCCCTGCCCAATAACAATTACAGCAGACACATTAACTGGATTTCATGAAAGACGGCAAATGCTTTTAAAAGCTGTTCATGGGCTATAACAATACACAAAAGTCAAGGTTTGACTCTGCCTAAGGCTTGGATTCACCTTGGCATCTCTGAAAAAACAGTAGGGATAACATGTGGCTATAATTAGGATTAGAACACTAGACTCTTGTGTTATAGAGCCTATGACATTCAGTGACCGCCTAAAAAGAATAAAAGATTCATCTCGGCTCAAGTTTAGAATTGAAGAAGAAAATCGTTTAAATAACTTGGCAAGTGCTTTTCTCAATTATAACTGAAAATGACAATTTGATGTTCTTATAAGACTCTCTGTTGCTTTATTTTGCTCACATATAGGATAGGGTAGGTAAAGGGTTGGAAAAACAACCCTCCTTACGCCGTTACGTTGTTGCCCGTTACACATTTTCCGAACAGGCCTAGACTTTCCCCATACAAATATTTGTTTATAGGGGCAGAGGTTGGAAGGGAATTGATTTATTAATTCAGGTGGAACCATGAGATAAAAGATCTCAGTTCAAATTAATTAACTTAATTTCATGATTTAGAACTGTTCTCCGTAAAAGACATAACAAAGAATTTTTCATTCCTATGGAGAAGACTCGCGTTTTTAGTTATAGATTATGGCCGTGTCAATTTCAATTTTCTCTGTAAGGAATTCTAGCTGTTCCTTGGGTATGTTAAACACTGGTCTACCCCTTTTACCAGTAAATGTCTTTTGAGCCTGACACGATGTGACAGTGCTCCACTTCCTGATCTATAAAGACAATCTTTAGCTTCCCGGCTTAAGCAGCGATCCATTCTCGCGTCCATAATTCCAGTATCAAGGTATCTTACCGTTGTGTGATACAACCAATCAATCCATCTTCGCAAAATCATTTGTCATATCGTTTAACGAGTACATTCTGGTTATCAACTTTCTTTTGCTTGGCTTTTATTGGTTGTGGGTGTTCTCATTTACATCAAAAGAGGAATAGACCTAGAGAAAACCCAAAAATATATATTTAACGAATACGAAGAGTTAATTTCATTGGATATATGGAACTGACTTAAATAGGATATTTATAGGTTTGAATATATAAATAATGCGCCTGGAAAATAAGCTTATTATGTTCCCTGGCACTACTTGTTAAATGTTCTCTTTATGCTTCTTTTTCCTTCTCGGACCTATTGTAGTTATTATTATATCAGCTTGTGTAAAACCGAAAGCCAGTGCCTTGAAATAAAGATATGATGTCAATTCTTCAAAAAACGATGAGAATTATCCCTCAGCGACAGACAACTTTGCATCTACTTCAGACAGTTTGTCCCTTCGTGATGGCGGTCAGATCAATTTGCGAAACAAAATACAATAACACTAACACTAACATAGCGCAACAACAAAAGAGCAGGTTCCAATAGCAAAATACCAGAAGACAATAACAAAAGAGTAGGTTCCAATAGCAAGATATCAGCAAAACTGCAGGTTCCCTTAGCAAAATACCAAAACGCAATAACAAAACTGCAGGTTCCAATACCAAAATACCAGGTGTTAATTTTATCAAAGAAGAAAGGCTAAATTAACTGTATGTCCCAAATTATTGAAGAAAAACAAAGGTGTAAAGGAATGAGAAGTCTAAGAAAAGGTGTGAAAGTTCAGTATACGATAATGCGGCAACTGAACCGAGTAGGTTTACTTTGAGATCAGCTATTAAAGGCAGTCACTGTGCTCGAATGTAACATTTAATTGTAGCCATAACAAAGAAGGGATATTTCTCTTTATATCTGCCTGAGAATATTTTTAATCGACATCGCTGAAATCCTTGAAAAGGAACAATTTGTTCAACTCCACGCGCCGAAATAGGGGTCTTTCTGCATGTACCGGTACCCATGAACCACTCGTTGTCTTCTATTGTTTGTGAGGTATTGTATTTTTGGTCTTGTTTTGCATTTGTATTATTGTCGTTCTTTGTTCCTTTTGTTTTACGTAATATGTGCTCCGGTACATGCAGAATCTACCCGAAATAGCTTCTTGTTTGCCGCGAGGACTATTGTTTAAACAACGGCTTTCTATTGGTCAAATCTCGTGATGCACACCGCCTGATTTACATCTAACAGAACGCTCGATTGCTTTCCGAAGAATTTTCCGGAATATATAATTTTTTATTTCCACTTTGTCTTTATTATCTTATTACAATAAGGCTATTACTATAAACAAGAATACGATACTACTTCAAAGTTACAAATGCAACGAATGATAGAAATATTGCAAATTTAAAGTATTATTCACACGCACTCCAATTGCATTTTTTTTTAATTTTCGAAAGCCATGTCATAGACACAATGTCATGTCATAGACACAATGCAGATACTTCAACAACACTTATAAAAGCTGAGATTATCTTTTTAAATGGCCAACCACATTTTGCTCCAAACAGTATCAACAGTTAGTTTATATATAGCATTGGTTCCCATCTTTTTCTAAAATCCAGAAGCTTCTTACAGTATTTCTTAAAGCAATTAGCTTTTCAGTCTCTTTCTTAGCTACTACCTTGTGTAAAAACAAGTTAAATTTTTGGAGGGATTTGTTTCTTCTGCACTCCCATATACTTAGTTTACCCAGAATTATCAAATAATTTAGGAGATCATTGCTATTAGAAATTCCAACTATAACTTCTTTTAGCGATAAGCTCAAAATTCTCCACGGAGGTCCCAACACCAAATACTAAATCTATTCCAAAACATCTATGAATATGACCCCCGGGATATGAGCAGTTATAAAAGAGGCGATAAAGGTCTTCTTTATAAATTCTGCAAAAGGTACACTTCTCTGACCCGATTAACCCAATTTTAAACAATTTGCTATTTGTATAAGACATACATGTAATGTTGTTTAGTAATTTATATTGAAGATACCAGACAATCACATACGATTCGCTTGCGGCACTATACGGAATCGAGAATACTTCCTGTAGTGAGTTTGAAAGATCCAAATCGCCCGACAAACTTTTAAAGCTATTAGGGCAGACCTTCCAACTCCCATCACATGCAAATCTGGAGGTTTTGAAAAAAAGTCAAGAAAAACCTGGAGATTGGGACCTCAAACCTGGAGATTTCCAAAATATGCGTCAAATTAAAAAAAAAAAACAGATTATTTGTTTGAGAGTAATTTTGTGATTGCTGTTTCGCTCTCGAGTTCTGGACAACGAGTAGCTATTTTGAAATTTGTGTTCGAAGGCTAAGCTTTCCCAGAGACCTTAGCGCACCGATGTTTCACTGGAATGAGGCTGACATTGTACCCAAGTTTCTCTCACAAATAAGTTTGATTAATTCGGCTGTTATGAACACAGATTATTCGATATTCCTTCATACTTTGCGAATTTTTTGGCAATTTCAAGGTCTTCTGGTTTACCGTGAGATTTAGAGGCAAAACCGTGAGACCGTGAGATGGCATCCCAAACCGTGAGTCTCACGGTCAAACCGTGAGAGTTGGAAGGTCTGTTAAATTAGGGTGTTTAGCTTTATCGGAAATCAGCAGCAGTGAATAGAACTGCCTATATCTTGCTGAATATGTGTCAAATTCTGTGTAAGTATATTTAAAATTCATAGGGTCAAATTCAACTGGAGGAGAAGAAAATAACTTGTCCTTATAGGGACAGACAATCGTAGGGACTGACCATGTCAAAAAATTAGTATTGAGCCTTGTAGACTTTAGAAATTTGTAAGAGCGAACATCTAAACTAAACAGTAAATCCTTTAAATAGGCTATTCCACAATCAAAGTATGTTTTATAGAAAACAGATTTGTTAGCAATTCTTATGTTTTTATTATTCATAGCTGGAGTAGTTAATAACAGAGAAAACACGTCTAAATTCAGCCCACCAAGTAAGTAACTGCAGATAGAAGTTGCTTACGCACAGATTAAGATCCTTGACATTATTGCGTTCGCAGAACGCCTTCATAAATCTGTTAGGCAGGCGAAATCGAGATTTTTGCGCGCGGTGGACTTCCATATAGCCTCGCCTCTTGAAAGAACGTAGGGGCCCTGTATACGAGTGCTGCAGTACCGCAGTCCACGAGTGCTGCGAGGCTTTGATGCGCAATTGATGATGCCCAATAATTGCGCTTTGATGCGCAATTAGCCTCGCAATTAACCTCGCAATTAGTAGGACCTCTTTGAAAATCATGTTATGAAAGGGCATCCTATTAAAATATTAGTTAATAATAATAATAATAATAATAATAATAATTAGCCTCGCTTTGACGCGCGTACTCGTGTGGTGACGCCTTCATCTTTCGCTTTCGCTTTCTTTTTCGTGTGTGAAACGGTTGGCTTTGGTTACTTTTAGGGTTGCCGCGCTATATAGCGGAAGCCTGACTGTTCGCAGAACGCCTTCATAAATCTGTTAGGCAGGCGAAATCGAGATTTTTGCGCGCGGTGGACTTCCATATAGCCTCGCCTCTTGAAAGAACGTAGGGGCCTTGTATACGAGTGCTGCAGTACCGCAGTCCACGAGTGCTGCGAGGCTTTGATGCGCAATTGATGATGCCCAATAATTGCGCTTTGATGCGCAATTAGCCTCGCAATTAACCTCGCAATTAGTAGGACCTCTTTGAAAATCATGTTATCAAAGGGCATCCAAAAATATCATATAAAAGGGTAACTGTTTGGACCTCGGCGCGGATCCTCCAGGTAATCACCCCTTCTATTCCCTTAGCTCCTACACGAAAATGGATCGGACACGCAAAAAGTATGCAACATGCCTCGTACCCCCTCTCCAACCATTTCTCCTTTCCAGGTCAAAACAGGAATAACTTGTAGTCTAAAATGTACATCCTCTCTCTTGATAAGTGGAAGGGGGGTAGTTTCTGTGTAGCACCCAACTTACTCCTCTAACAAAAAAAAACCCTTCGAACGCACTTATAATCTCCGATTACTACTAGTAATTACATTTTAAAATAGCTTCCAATGCAGGCGTTTATTAAATGATGGGGCGAAATTTCGCCCCATCATTTAATAAACGCATGCATTGCAGGCTAATTTTAAAAGCAAACTCTCTCCATACTTTTTTTTACCCCGGGTGGGGGGGGGGGTACTCCCTTATAAGGGCTTAATAGGGACGTGCGACCAGCCAGGGTATGTTTTTCGGGATTTTTTATCTTAAACAGGGTATCGATTTTATCATTTTTTGTCTTAATCAGGGTATCGATTTTATCAATTGTGGTCTTAAACAGGGTATCTTTTCTTGGACGATAGACAGCCTACGCGTATGTTCTACGAACTAAACTACAGCAAAATTTTTTCGGGTTAAATGTCTTAAACAGGGTATCAAAAATCGGAATTCTGTCTTAAACAGGGAAGGAAAATCAGTGATTTTTGTCTTAAACAGGGTCAGGGTATGAGGGGCCGGGCCGCACCTCCCACCCCAAGGATATATTAAGTACCCCCCCCGGGGGGGTTCAACCCGCTCATCGAGAACGCGTGGGACCCATGACAGTCTTAAAGCTTTAATGCGTGTTTCCAGGTCTGTTAGATTCAGACGACCGTTGGATAGCGAGTTAATTACCGATAGCCTAGTCACTTTATCGGGGCCTTTCCATAAAAAATTATATATCATCCTCTCCATTTGTTTAATAATTTCTCCTGGAGTTTCTAAAAGTGAAGAAACATATAACAGCTTGGGTATAAGAAATGATTTAATAATGGTCACTTTGCCGAATAAGGATAAACATTGTTGACTCCATATATTGATCGTTTTTTGAACGTCGCTCAGTCTTTCCTGAAAATTTTGTTTCATAACTTGTTCTTGATCACATGAGAAGTACATTCCCAGTGTTTTCATTCCAGTGCACCACTCCAGGCCCACAGGTTTCTCTAGTGGATTTTTACTTGCTCCAATCCACATCGCTTTAGTTTTTGAAAGATTCGTTTTTAAACCTGAGCATTTTTCAAAACTGTGAAGGGTTTGTATGACGATTTCAACAGAAGTATTTGCCAACGTGGCAATCATATCATCCGCATAAAACAGCGATTTTATTTCGTCCTCACCAAATTTTAATACCTTCGATATATTCATTGGACCTCAGGCATATTGCCAAAATTTCAATTGCAACCATAAATAAATACGGTGACAAAGGGTCCCCTTGTCTTACACATCAAGAGAACATAAAACATCCACGCAACGCGCGTGGTCATACTATCCGCGGAGGACTGGTACGTATGTATGGGGGATTCGCTCTCTTAGCTTTATGTTCTCTTGTACACATTTAAGATTTTGAACAGCTGGTTTGCGGAATCGACACCACTTATGAAGGCAGTAATGTCATCAGCATACAAGCTAAGCTTTAATTAAGCATCGTTAATTTTTAAACCACGAATGTTCTCGTCACGTCGTATAGCTTGAGCAAGCACCTCAATTGCAAATACGAAAAGGAGCCCTGATAAGGGGCAGCCTTGTCTAACAACTCTGTTAAGTTGAAAACAACCTGATTCATAGCCGTTATTCATGACACAGCTGGAAATATTGGAATAAATAGTATGTATCCATTTTTGGACGTTGGACCGAAATTCATCGCTTCAAGAATTTTAAATAAAAATCAGAAATAAGCGAATGTTTTCACCAATGAATCGATCTTTAACATAACCAGTTTGATCTCTGCTTATTAATTTCGGCAGGATCATTTCTAGTCGTTTCGCAATGCATTTCGTGGCAATTTTGTTGTCGGTGTTTAGCAAGGAGATTGGTGGCCAGTTTTTAAGTAGGAGAGTGTCTTTGTTCTTTTTCGGTAACAGTGAAATCACGCCTCGTCTTTGTGAGATTGACATTTCACCACACTGATAGGCATCATTTAAGCAGTCTATTAACGGCGTTGCAATGCATTTCCAAAGCATAGGTAGAATTCCACCGTCCATCAGATCCTGGAGTTTCTTTCATCACAATGTTTCAAGAGGATTCGCCAATAAAAACTATTGCAACGAAATTATTATTTTCCGTAGACATAGATGAAATTTGTATTTACCCTACTGGTTGATGAATATGCCGTGTGTCCTTTTGAGAGGCGTCAAAAGCATTGAATCACGCGATCAGTCCGCAAATTATTTTTAAACAGCATTTGAATATATTAAGATTTTAATTGGTAACGGAATGAAATATGTGTTAAGAAAAATGGGTGTTTCTTGGTGTTGCGGAAGCCATTGTTGGTTAGCTTTTGTGTTGTGGTGTGGGTATTGTTCAGTGTCTTTTGAATCTTTTGTTTTACGTCATTTGGTGATCACACCATCCGCAACACCAAGAAACTACCAGAAAAATGGCAACACAACACGGACGAACCACTTAGGTCTAATTCACAAGAGATAAAATAACAAACGATACACAAATTTTTATGTTTTTACTTAAACGACGGCAGGGCTGTGTTTCTTTTGCAAAATTGAAAACCGTATCGTTTTTTAAAAACCATATTTTTCGCTTCTTCACTGACGTCCAAAGATCGAGACAGGCTATGAATCCGCATGATCTACAATGGGAAATAAGATAGAAATATGTAAAATATACTACGGATCTGGAAAGAATACGCACAGCCAGCGGTAGTTCTAAACAATGTAACATGACCTACTGCCCCACCCAACAGAGTCTGTTTTTGCCACCATTTTTTCCCCTTTTTAAAAGACTTTTCGGGTGTGTTGATGGCTTTTGTAATTTTGCTTTTCATTTGCTTTTCAGACTATCTTCACTTGTGCTAACTGACAAAGTTGATCAGGGAATATGGCGGAGATAAACATTGGTGGCGTCGTGGCTATTATTGTTTTTTATCTGGTAATCCTTGGCATCGGTTTGTGGGCAGCTCGCCGTCGCAAGGAAGGTCACGCGGAAGAAGAGGCCATGTTGGCAGGTCGAAGTATTGGCTTCTTTGTTGGTACCTTCACTCTGACAGGTAATAATCTCTTTCATTGCCAAAAACCGGCCAAAATCAAAATTCATGAAAACCTTCATTTTGTAAATTTCTGAAAGAGCTTGGGTCGATTCGAAGCGATTCCAGCGAGTTTTATTTCCACTGTTTCTTCCTCCTCTCTTTTAGGGAGGAAGAAATAGTGGAACTAAAACTCGCTGGAATCGCTTCGAATCGACGCAAAAACCACTCAAGACATTTTTATTCAAATATCGTTCCTAATTTTACGCTCAAATTCGAAGCGAATTTTCCCCATACAAATCCTTATAATTTCACTATCACAAAAC
Source organism: Cladopsammia gracilis (assembly GCA_022457155.1). Lineage (NCBI taxonomy): Eukaryota > Metazoa > Cnidaria > Anthozoa > Scleractinia > Dendrophylliidae > Cladopsammia > Cladopsammia gracilis. Next base: position 287,527 of record JAJGOT010000183.1, on the reverse strand, counting down.
AGTTACCACGACGTTCAAATTACAACGTGTAAGCATCACTTGAGCTTGGGGCACCTGTGCTTCAACATCTAAATTTTGTTATTTGTTATTGTGTGTCGAAGTTACAATTCCGTTTGCGTTAACGTTCATTTGCGTTCCCTGCCTCACTTGCATCTCTCGACTATGTTTTATCTTCGGATCGGACGCGTGTCTGTTTCCGGCGTGAAAACATAAATAACGATTATTTGTACTTTTTCTTCCTACTACACAGTTTCTATATACTGTATAGTGTAGTGTTTTTAAGTCCGCGCTTATAAACAAACTAATTGTTACTTGAAGTATTCACATGTTTTCTCCAAACCATATAAAACTGAATAATTAGTTTTACATTCAAGAATATAGATATATTCAAAAGAAAATAATTGGATAATTATAATCTCTTGATATATTACATTATATGTGGATAAATTAAATAAACTCACTGTCAACTGACTTTATTGTTGTCTCCAACAGCAACGTGGGTTGGTGGAGGATACATCAATGGCACAGCGGAAGTTGTTTATGATAAAGGTCTCGTTTGGGCGCAGGCACCTTGGGGTTACGCGTTAAGCCTTACCATAGGTGAGTAAGAACTAATTCTGAAATCTAAATCTCTTTAAAACACAAAACAACACAACACAACACGAGACAACACAAAGCACAACATTCAAAACAACACCGCACAAAACTAAACAAAACAAGACAACACAAAACAAAACAAAACAAAAAAACCGGGGGGGACTCAACAAAGTTTTTTACGGGGATTTCTTTTTGACAGAAAAGGTATCCCTTTCATATACCTTTCATTGAAAATGGTACCCCTTTCATATAGCCTTTACGTGCATCTTTTTGATATATTTTGAAAGGCTTTTGTTATAGTACTTAAATGGCGGTTTTCCCTACCTTTTTTATGCTTCAACGGCGTGTTTTCGCTACCCTTTCCTATTCTTCGTGAAATCCCTACCCTTTCATATACTTCAACTCGTAAAATCCCAACCTTTCGTATATCTCCAGCCTCAAAAAGGTACCCCTTTCGGGCGGAGCATCCCCGTATAGTCCATTATAGGGAGTACCCCCCCGGGGAACAACACAACACATTAACAAAACAACACGAGAGAACACAACAACACATAACAACACAACACAACACAAAACACTATACAACACCGTACAAAACAAAACACAAAACAAAACAAAACAACAACTTTTATGGAATAGTCGCATGTAAGGATTTTACGAACATGTATATTCGGACAGACAGTTGGTGCTACATTACAAGCGACTGTTGGAGTAACAGATTTGGTATTCCTATATTACTCAGGTGGATTGGCCTTTGCCAAGATCATGCGAAGGAGGGAGTACTTTACAATGCTGGATCCTTTCCAAGAGAAGTACGGCGCGCGCATGGGTGGACTATTGTTCATCCCTGCGTTGCTGGGTGAGATATTCTGGTCTGCAGCCATCCTTGCCGCTCTCGGCGCCACCGTTAGCGTTGTACTGAACTTGGATCGTGTTCCATCTGTCATTGCGTCGGCCTGCATCGCTATTTTCTACACGCTGATTGGTGGATTCTATTCTGTGGCTTACACCGATATTGTCCAACTTTCCTGCATCTTTATTGGACTGGTGAGTAGGAGCAGCGGTTTATACTGTGCGAACATGCGCGTCTTTTCTAACCCTTTCACGCCCGTATTTTGTTCTCCCCGTTTTTCCCCTCCTTTTCCTCTTGTTCTTTCACTAGAAGTTGTTTGTGTTGGAAAACTTTGCACATAAACGAGTTGGAGCAGTACTGTGTGGCCATGAACGTCTTTTCTAACCCTTTCACGCCCGTATTTTTTGCAACCGGTAAGCTGACATTTCTTTCCCATTTGGGACGAAAAAGCCGATTTTTCATTTCAGGATTGCACACAAAGCATTTTTTTTGTCCCCGTATTTTTTCCCCTTTTCCTCTTATTTCTTTTTGTTATTGATGAACCTTCACTGGTTGAGGAAAGTGCAAAAATTCAACCAAAATTAGCTATCGGGAGGAAGGCCAAATTTTCCTTTCATTCTGCAAGTCAAGTTTCCTTCATTTGGTTTCTTGTGTGTAACTCTAGCGCAATTCACCCGAGCTTTCAAAGATCCTTTCTTTCTTTCTTTCATCATCGGTTGATTATTAAAGGGGAAGCGTCACGGGGATTTGGTGTCAATTTCTAAAACCAAAAAAATGCTTTTGTATTGAAAATTTAAAAAAATAATGGTCCAATTTTGCAATAAACAGATGGACTTGGTGTAAATGAATTCAACTTGAAAACTGCTTAGCCTATTTTTTTCTTTTCTTTTTTTTTTTTTTTTTTCAAGTTTCAACATTTTCGTCTCCAAAATGAGTCAAAACAAAAACAGACCATAATTTGTTCATACTTTCAAGGATTGGTTGGTTTCTTTGTCTTGGTGGTTTAGTATACTTTGTATATAATTTATTAAAGGTATTGTAGCATGGTTTTGATCGAAAAAGGTCAAACCCACCGTGATACTTCCCCTTTAAATGCATCTCTTGTCATCAAAAGTGATGACGTCACAAATGGTACAAGGACCATGTCGCCTCGACCCCTTTTAGATAGGAAAACCTTTGAATGCAGAGGTCCACACGACGCAGGAATTAAACTTACTGGTAGATGCCGGATCCTCCTTGTGAAAGATCTCGTGCCAGGCGTCACCTGAATGTGAAAATACAAATTTGAGGAGCCGTTACAATATTTTCTTTCAGTATAGCCCTGGCCCTGAGGAAGACTAGTACAATTAGTCGAAATATTGGCCATTAATAAATCTGCCCTTTGCCGTAGTGCCAGCCTTGCATTCAGTTTTGTATTTTCCTTTTAGATAGATAGATACTTTATTAAGCACAGAATTCATAAAGCTGACACTTATTTACAGATTCATTCCATTTTCTGTTGTTGGTATATGGAAATTATAGACAGGTTCGTGCTTCTAATTCTCCATATTCTGTCTTCTTTAGTGGATCAGTATTCCTTTTGCAATGGCAAATCCAGCGGTAAGTGACATTACGGTTGATAGCAAGGAGTGGCTGGGGGAGTTGGATATCAAGAACCTTGGACCCTGGCTCGACTATGCACTTTTATTGGTATGTTAATTTTTAACCAGAATTGTGTTCTTTTTTATTTTTCAAGGCAAGTTCTTCAGTTTGGTAAAGGTTAAGCGCGATAACTGGTGATTTAAGACCGAAAAATACCGAATTTCAGTTTTCGAGGTACTGAAAATCAAACAATACCATAGGAAAATACTACTCAATAGCTTTCATTTGAATGGCCACACGGTAGGATTTCATCCACAGACTCAAAAGTTTGAACAACCTTGTACAGCATAATAAACAGCACCACAGGAAAGTACTGCTCAGTAGCTTTCATTTGAATGACCACACTTTAGGATTTCATCCACAGACTCAAAAGTTAGAACCACCTTGTACAGCATAATAAACAGTACCACAGGAAAGTATTGCTCGGTAGCTTTCATTCGAATGATCACACGGTAGGATTTCATCCACAGACTAAAAAGTTAGAACAACCTTGTACAGTATAATAAACAGTCTCACAAAAAAGTACTGCTCAGTAGCTTTCATTTGAATGGTCACACGACTAAAAAGATAGCACAACCTTGCACAGTATAACAAACAGTCTCACAAAAAAGTACTGCTCAATGGCTTTCATTTGAATGGCCACACGGCCGAATTCATCCAAAGACTAAAATGTTAGAACCACCTTGTAATTGCAACACCACAAGAAAGTACTGCTCAATAGCTTTCATTCGAATGGTCCCACGGTAGAGTGATTTTAGAGTGATTTTACTTCATCTGTGAAATAGTTAGTAGAATAGTACGCACTATTAGACTATAATTCCATTGTTTCCTTTTGTTTAATTTGGACTATCACACACTAATTGTTAGATAGTGTTTCACAGATGAAGTAAAATCACTCTACTTCATCTGTGAAATAGTTAGTAGAATAGTACGCACTATTAGACTATAATTCCATTGTTTCCTTTTGTTTAATTTGGACTATCACACACTAATTGTTAGATAGTGTTTCACAGATGAAGTAAAATCACTCTAGAATTTCAGATGAAGTAAAATCACTCAAACATTACTGAAGCCCTTGTCGTAATTGTAAATAGCCCCCGCAAAAAAAAATATAAATACCTTTCATCTGAATGGTAAGATTTCATTCATAACCATCTTGCACAGCATAATTAACAACTATTCACCGAAGTGGAGGCCGCTAGTGGTGGATATTTGCTCGGTAAATATCCACCACTAGCCACCGACACTGTGGTGAATAGTTGTTTTTGTATATACTTAAACAGTTAGATAATACTGCACGAAAATGGTGATTTTTAACTGATTTATTCCTGTCAGCGATTACAATTTTCGCGCGCAAATTGCTTGGAGGTGCTATCCTCAGTTTCATTAGCCAATCAGAACGCTATCCACTGTTTTAGTATATAAAAATAAATACTATCACATGAAGGATAAGCTCGATCCCGGCTATCATTTAGTCACATGGTAGAATTTCATCCACAGGTATTTGGTGGCATGCCATGGCAAGTTTACTTTCAGCGCGTGTTATCATGTAAAACACCACAGAAGGCCCAGATCCTCTCCTTTGCAGCTTCACTTGGGTGCCTAGTGATGATCGTACCAGCGCTCCTGATTGGAGCTATAGGTGCCAAAACAGGTACAACAAGTTTACAATTCTGTCTTATTCAGCTCGACTTTTGTTGAAAGATGATTAGGATTGTATAATAAAAGTGGCTTTCAATTGATGAGTATCAAATGATCTTCCATTGCCGTAGTTTTTACAACACTATTTTTTTCATTCAAGCTACTGAAAGCCAGAATCGAAAGTGCTTGTCAAATCGCTATTTAATAAAAAGAAACGTTTAAATTATGTTTCTGTCATTTTCGACTAAACTAAATATGATTGAAGGTAAACTTTTAAATTTTTATTTTTAAAGTTTATATTTTTAAACATTTTATTTTAAAAAATGTCGCTTTATTTTATTTTGTGAAATATATGGGTGTTGAATACGTGTTTTTGTTATTTTTAGATTTAGATTTAACCAATATGAGACACTTCCGTTTTCGTATCATCCTTAAGCTCTTGTTTTATTTTACACCAGATTGGACCAAGACCGCCTTTTTTACGCCATTTGGTAACGCCACCAATGCAACTGTGACATTTGACAAGCAGATGATCCTTCCCATGGTGCTTCAGTACCTCACTCCAACACCTGTAGCCTTTGTGGGCCTTGGCGCTGTGTCAGCGGCTGTCATGTCTTCCACTGATTCCAGTTTCCTGTCCGCCAGCTCAATGTTTTCACGAAACGTTTACAAACTGATCTTGAGACAAAACGTGAGTGACGCAAAACGCAATTAAGGTTACTTGGAATTTCGTTTGCTAACTTATTCTCTCTTTTTGGATTGGGTTCCTTAGAAAGTTGCCCTGACAGAAAAGGAATGTAGATTTTGATATTGTTGCTTTAAGCGAAAGAACAGAAAATAAATGCAGATTGCAGATACACTTGTTCTTTCACAGACGCATCATCAGAGCGCCATAAATATCGCACATCAAGTCACTTTTGAAAGTAGCCTGTGAACAGGCTCTTTTTCGGGGATATTCAGAAATCGGTGAGCGTAGCGAATCGAGCGCGCTCTGGCTTCCCCTCCACCGACCGCGATACTCACTGACAGGAGCCTGCATGTTCACAGGCTATTTTGTAAACAAATATTGTTGTGAAACCTACACAAGGAATTTTTTGCTAAGTTCAAAAAGTGGGAGGTCGAAAGCTTGCAATGCATAAACGACGTGAAGAATTTAATATTCTGCTGAAAATTGTTTTTTGAACTTTGGACTAATAAATAATGAACTTGTTTGCAGGCCTCCGAGAGGGAAGTAGTGTGGGTGATGCGTTTTGCCATATTTGGAATTGGCGCGATCGCTACACTAATGTCTCTGATGGTGAATTCAATCTACACCTTGTTTGCACTGTGCAGTGACTTGGTCTACGTCATCTTGTTCCCGCAGCTGTGCTGTGTCATCTACCTCCAAGTCTCCAATACCTACGGCTCCTTTATGGGATACATACTCGGGTTGTTTTTCCGTGTGGCTGGAGGGGAGGAAAAAATTGGTTTTCATCCCCTCATTAAATTTCCGTATTATGACGAAATTGAAGGAAAGCAACTATTTCCATATCGTACCCTGGCCATGTGCATTTCGTTTGTAACTATTATTGTTGTGTCTTACTCGGTTAAGTATCTGTTTGAGAAAGAAATTATACCGTTAAAGTATGATTTCTTGTACTGCTTCAGGAAACGAGATTTGGAGAAATCAGAAGGGGAGAAAAATGCGAACTACCCTATGAAGAAAATCGCCAAATCACGCCCTAAAGTTATTAAACTGTAGTCAGTGGCATCAATGATTATTCGATGAGTGAAGTCATCATTGCCAATTAGTTATCAACGGCAGAAAAGTTTGTGGCCTATTACAATCCTCGGTAGGAAAAAAGATGGCGACTGGTACATTTACCCATAATTCTTAGCGCACAAAAACCTTAACAACGTTCATAAAAATGTAAAGAAAAGTTATAAAATCTTCAAACCTAGTCTACACATTGTCCGTAGTACTGGAACAAATATTGTAAAAATTTGGCTTTCTTTGTGCTGTGTTAGGTCCGCAAGGTATTGTGGTAAAATGAACAGCCGCCATCTTTTTTCCTAAGGTGGATTGTTTACATGTTGTTGTCATAAATTTCCTGGAGGACCTCCTACATAAAATTGACGGGAATTTTATGAGAATCCCTACACTGTACCAGAATATTGTATTGTGAGTGTGGCAACAATTTATTTTTAGCACGAAGATGTTCCAAAACAACATATTCGTACTTTTTTTTGGTTTTGTAACGATAAAACCGTTGTATCGAAAAAGTCAAAATTGTGCTCAGATTTTTTAAAAGAAAAAGCATGTATCTATAACTTTTATTACCCTGAAGGGTATCTGACAGCTACAACTGTCGCCACTACCACTTTTATTTGGGATTCACTTCCCCCCCAACCCCCCAGCCCCCCCCCCCCTGCCCTTCCCCCCAATTGACTACTCATCGATGTCAATGATTATTCATCGATTAATAATTAATTGGTCTTGTCGTCAATTACACTGCAGAACTTAGGCCCCGTCCACACGTATCCGGATATTTTTGAATCCGCAACTTTTTTGTTGCGGATAAGAAAATATTCGCGTCCACACATAGCATATTCAAATCGTATTTGCCCGTCCACGCGTATCAGGTTTCGCTCTAGTACCCAGGGCTCCTCTTAAAATGTTGTTGGGAATTGTGAATAGAACTAAACACAGCAAATAAAGCTAATAGTCACGAACAGTAACAGTAGCATTGTAGTGTATAGGCGAACATCTGCTGACGTCATGCATTGTTTGCATTTTGTCTTATTAGCGTACGAATTTACTTAGACATCGTGTTTAACACGAATTGACTTCAAAAGTTGAAAGAGCTTGTTAAACTTAATATATATAATCTACCCAATTTGCAGCTCTTTGCATATTCCGAAAGTAAGATGGGTCGCTACTTTCAGTCGGAATTTTAGGGTTAGGGTTAGGCAGTCCGCGCCCTGCTGTAGAAAGTAATAAAAAAGATAAAAAACTGGAATCCATCCAAAGATTTATGTCTGCTTCCTCAATGATAATCAATAATGCACCAGATCGTCCCTAATTAGAGAGTGTTAAATAGAACACAAACCGCGGTGATAAACATATTGAACTTATTCATTTTTGATAAAACTTGACGTTTCGTATGCTACTACATACATTTTCAAAAGTGACCGTTAGTGTTAAAAACTATACTTTTATGCCTTTTACTGAATAGAGTTTTAGTTGAATTGCTGGAATGTTGAGCTCGGTTTGCTGGGCAGGAAAAACACAACCACCAAATGGATGAATCTGGCTATGTGCCCTTCCTTGAGCACATAGCCGTTTTAATAACTCAATAAAATTGATCAAATGACAAAATTTGATAAAGAATTGATAGTATGCCCAGCAAAGGTGGGGTCTAAAAGCGCCAGTTCAAGAAAGCCAATGGATCGGACATGGGGAGGAGGAGGGTTAAAAGTTCTAAAGGCTGCCTGGTCAAGCGAGAGATCTGCGAAGATTGTCCTCTCAAAGGTTAACCTCATGCTATTGAAAATACCTCAGAGGGGGGGGTACTATAATTGACTCCCCCTCCGCATGAATTGTCCACGTGCTTCTGGCGTACTTCATACACTAGTACCTAACAATTAAACGTGCAAGACATAAAATTTTTATTGGCTAGCCAATAACTCCTATATCGTAGTAAAAAGGGACTGAGACCGAGATTAAGTACAAAACTTAACATTTGATCTATAAAAAGAAACAGCTAATTAATAAAGCATCAGCTTCTCGCTACTGACGTTTGCATTAAAAGCTGGCTTCAGTTCTTGTATAAATAATGTTTCTTTGATTTTACAGTGGAAATCAGTTAGTGGAAATCAGTTTAATCACCACGGTTTGTGTTCTATTTCTCATCAAGCTACGATGGCCCAAGAACAAGTCTTTGCGATAGAGAGTGTTAAGAAAGATTTTGGTTTGGCTTACATCAAGTAGTAAGCAACATGACAACTGCAACGGCATTAAGATTAATGCTCCCTTTTGTGTCATGCATTTTCAAATTGCCAAACAAACTGGTCCCAAAGGTTTTACCGGAATTTAAACTGATTTAGTTTTGGTAAAAAAAAATAACAGATGTTTTCGTCATGGCATAAACTATAGTTAATGTTTAGCACAATCGAAAATTGACATCTCGTGTATTTTTCCAGCTAATTGATTTACATGTTGCACGTACACTTGTGTTTATCGCCTCCTGGTCTTGGCAGCCAATTATTGACTGCACGTACATCCCCGTCGGCCAATCAACTTCCAGCATTCCGCACTCCCTTAATATAATGAAAATCGCTCGCGGCTAATTTTGCATTCAGTTCTGTTTCATTGTGCAAGGCAATGGTTTTTTCCCCCTGCAGCTGTGTTATGTGCAGAATATTTATTTACGTTTACTACACAAGTTGAGCTGGTGTGCAAATAAAAAAAAAGTCAACGCCATTCGTTAAAAACTAAATTAAAAATATACCTTTCGTGCCTGAAATCTCTTCCTCTCCCCTCCCCCCCCCCCCCCCCCACCCCTACCTTTCTCACACAGGAACAATATTTTTCAATTGCGCGTGAGTTATTAAGGCCCTTAAAAATGAACCTTCTAGAAAGCAGAACAGAAATTAATAATGGTAAGATTAAAATTTATATAGAAAATGTTTTGGGGGCACATATTTTTTTTTATATTATTTGAAATAGCCCAGTTTGAATTTAAAAATAATAATAGCATTAATTTTGTTCATATTTCGTTTCAACTTAAAACGGAGTGGGACGTGATACTAGTCGGGCGGGGGGGGGACTCCCATATAAAAATGACGGGGCTGCTCATCGTACCTTTTAGGGGTCAAAATTTGTAGATTGGTACCGCTTATGGTAACAAAATCTAAAATGACCAGTTAGAATTATCGCAGTACCTTTTAGGGTGTTGAGCCGAAAAAATATGACAGAATTTGACGTGTTTTAGAATTGGTACTTCTTAGAGGTAAACATTAAGTGAGACACGCCCATCAAGCGAGATTCTGGTACCTTTTAGGGTGTTTTTCGAAAATTTCCGACGAGCACCCCCGTCATTTTTATAGAGGAGCCCCCCCCCCCCCCCCCCCCCGGGGAGGCAATGATACCGTTGTCATGCGAGATGAAAAATGTTGTTCCTGTTCCCGGGTATGGTTTTTAATTACTTTTTAATGACATACACTCTAAAAGGCGCAGTGAGTGAGGAAGACTAAACTGGGAGGGTATGTTTACAATTTTTATTTTTTATTCCCCTCTTTGTTTTGGTAAATGATTGTGAACAGTAGTTACAACCGGCGATATGATCTATTGCGCTGTAAACAACTTTTTGGCTTAAGAGAAATAGTGCTATGAAAACACGTTTTTCTGTCGCTTGTTCTAAATATATTCTACTAAATACTACATGAATGAGGCGAAAATCGCACTGAAAACAAACTCTTTGCACTTCTTCGACATTTGAAGTTAATGGTGTTTGTTAACTGAAAATGCGGGCGCTCTTCGGTTCCCCTCTTCTTCTTTCAATTCAATCTCTTGAAGTTCACTATGTTTTAGGGCCTGGGTCACGCAATCGAGTAGTATAGCAGTAGAGTCTTTAATTAGCGAGGGAAATACATAATAGTGCAAAACACTAATAAAGCCCTCAAAACTAAAATCAATACAAATAGATAAAATAAAGAAATGAAAAACATGCATAAATTATAGATAAACTAGAAAATAAGGGAATTAAAAAATAATCAATTCAAGTGCACAGAGCATTTTATGAGTATCGATCTTAATTTGTCGTGAGCTTGTCAACCTCAAAATAAACAAAGTCAAGAGTTCAATTGAGCGTTCCTGTTAGGCCGTGAGTGAGTGTGATGTCTTTGGTCTTTTAGTCACTAATTCTTGAATTTACGCCTCCCAAAAGCGACCGAAGAAATACGGCACGTGCTTCGAAAAAAGGATAACGATAAACACGAGGACCCCACGATCAATCAATCAAAATGCAATGGAACGATTGGTCCACCGATCAATGAATCACTGAATCAATGCTTTATTTATTTGCCCCAAAGTACATGGTCAGTCCGGTTACCGAGATCTCGCCTCACTCCTATTTCCTTTGTAAAATGCGTTATGTGTTCAAACGAAAAGGCGGACTGGCTCGGTTACCGAGGTCTCGGTTTGTCGTTTGACGGGCGGGTAATTTTCTCATATGATATGAACAGACCAGCCCGGTTACCGGGGTGGGACATTTTTTAAACACGCATGCGTACTCGCATGCGTTTCTGTTGAAGGAGGACCAGACGAACATCATTCTAACCTGCATTTTTTACCCTTTTTTGATCAAAAATCATTTCTTTGTGGTAGGCGACTAAAGATAATAAAATTTTAAGGATTGCAGCAAAGAAAAGCAAGGCAGCGTTAATATTTTCGTGCATGCTGTTGCGTACACAATTTCTTTCCGGTAACGCGGGCTAAAATCAGTTTTCCATACAAAGAAACGAAAAAGTTTGTCACGGAGAGGCCCTCAGCAGGCTCGTAGCTGGGTTTTCAGAAGGGGTGTTCGTATTTATCTGAAAGTTTTGTAATGAGGGTGAATGTAGCGAGCGCTGGAGGCGCGAGCCTCTAGGGGGGCCTGGGATGCCTCCCCAGAAATGTTTGAAATCTAGAGGCTCGTAAATGCTATTTTCAACATTCTCCACGAGATATTTCGTTAAAAATCAATCTCGATCAAGTGTAAAATGATAGGTATTTTTAGTGCTTACAGATAGATTTTGTTAGCTTGATATATATAACACTTGATACATATATCCTGGCCTAACTTAACTTAACTTAACCAGTCCCCGACGATTCTTAATCAATTCCGACACGACATTCATGTAAAACAGGCTTTATTTTAGTTTACTTTTCTTTAATAGTTAGCTATATTTTTAAATTATAGAAGATTAATTCATACATAGTTTCGTATTAAGTTGTAGTTTTATATTAAATTGTTAATGTATTTAATGTGTTTAATGTATTTAATGTATTTAATGTATTTAATGTATTTAATGTATTTAATGTATTTACCGTGTTTTTTTAAATAAAGATGATGATGATGATGATGATGATGATGATGATGATGATGATGATCCCCCTCGAAACCCCCCCCCCCCCGGTCCCCTCCTACACGCCTGCCTCCGCTCAAATTGAGTGACTCGTGCGTAACACGAATGAGTCACTTTCCATTCGAGCGCACAGAGCATTTTATGAGTATGTTAATTTCAGTGAGCTTGTCAAAAAAAAAATACAGTGAAATTCAGAATATTTTTACAATATCTCATCCATATATCTGCTCGGCGGCAATTTTTAAACTCATTAATTACATACTTGGAGAAAGTTTCATGTCATACTTTTAAAGTGCATTTGTAATCAGTGAATTTTACAAGTTTCAAACACTTTTCAGGTGTGTTTTATGGCCTTATTATATTTTGCTTTTCATTTTCTTTCCAGACTCTCGGTTTCACATTGTGCTAACTGACAAAGTTGATCAGTCAATATGGCGGAGATAAACATTGCTGGTTTAGTGGCTATCGTTGTGTTTTATGTGATAATCCTTCTCATCGGCTTGTGGGCAGCTCGCCGACGCAAGCAAGGCGAAGAAGAAGCTATGTTGGCAGGTCGAAGTATCGGCTTGTATATCGGTACCTTCACTCTGACAGGTAATAATCCTTTTCATTGCCAAGACCGGCCAAAATCAAACTTCATGTTGAAAATTCTGAAACAGCACCATAGGAAAGTACATCTGCAGAGATTTTATTTGAATGGTCACCCTGTATAATTCCATCCACAGACGCAAAAAAAGTTAGAACCAACTAGTACAGCATAATAAACAATACCAAAGGATAGTACTGCTCAGTAGCTTTCATCTGAATGGTCACATGGTAGGGTTTCGTCAACAGACGTAAAAGTTAGAACTACGGCTTGTATATCGTAATAAGACTAATAAACAGCAGCACAGGAAAGTACTGCATGCTAAATTGTTTTCATTTGAATATTCATACTTTAGGGTTTAATACACAGACTCAAAAGTTAGAACCACCTTGTACAGCATAGTAAATAGTGCTACAGCTACTCAGGGAAAGACAAGTACTGCTCAGTAGCTTTCATTTGAATGGTACATGGTAGGGTTTCATCCACAGACTCAATAGTTAGGATCACCTTGTATATCATAATGAACAGTATCACAGGAAAGTCATTGAGTGTAATGTTCATACTTTAAGGTTTTATCCACCGACTCAGGATCTGACTTCTGGCAGCCCCAAGGGGTTAAGGCTATCGGTTTTTGTTGACAAATAAATCCGTTCTCTGTAAACTGATCTTGTTGTCGTTTCTCACGACAGCAACCTGGGTTGGTGGAGGATACATCAATGGCACAGCGGAAGGGGTATATGATCAGGGTCTCGCTTGGGCAACGGCGCCTTGGGGTTACTCGATAGCCCTCGCTATAGGTGAGAAAGAACAAATTCTGACATTTAAATTCCTTTTTTTTCTGTTTCGTCTTTGGAGGGCGAATTTATACATTTTTCGGTTATCCGTAGGTGAGAAGCCAAATCTTTTAGAACGGAAGATAACAGCGTATCGGGAGGAACAATGACCGAGACAGTTCTGTAATGCGAATGTCCATTTTTTGACTCAAAAGAAAACAAAATTTTCGGCCTCTTGCTGATTCATGAGCATTAAAAAATGGTGAGACTCCTGTCTCACACAGCTCCGGCATCACTCATCACTTAATCAGAACACTATTCATCACTCCAATCCTCATCCATTGAGTCTGGACGGAGTATAACAACTCCCTCTCTATTAATATAGTTATTATTTCACCCAATTCTAATCACTCACTCGAGCGCATCTAATGCCGCAAATTTGTCGAATATGGACGTTCGGCGAGAGGTCAACTTCTGCAACTGATTTACGTTATACACAATCAACTCTGTGGGCTCACCCAAAGACTCGAGCTCATCCCTTTAGGATTCACACAAACCTCTCTGGCTGGGATTTCCGAAAACCAAACTCCACTCTTCTTCCTTGTAATCACATATCCCTGGGCTCACACAGAGACCCGAGGTCCTCTCTTTAGGATTCACAGAGATGCCCCAGGGATCACATAGTGATCCGTAAGTATCTTCGGGCTCACACAGAAACTCGAACAGTCCTCTCCTTGGGATTCATACAGATATTTAATATCATTCTATTTTATTTGAGTAGTCACATGTGCGGATTTCACCAGCATACTGGCAGACAGTGTCCACATTACATGCGATCGTTGGAGGAAACGGCTTGTTATTCCTATATATTTTTCAGGTGGATTTGCCTTTGCGAAGATCATGCGCAAAAGAAAGTACTTTACAATTCTGGATCCTTTCCAAGAGAAGTACGGTGCGTGCATGGGGGATTGTTGTTCATCCCTGCATTGCTGGGTGATATATTTTGGTCTGCAGCCATCCTTGCAGCTCTCGGCGCCACCATTAGCGTTGTACTGAACTTGGATCGTGTTCCTTCTATCATTGCGTCGGCCTGCATCTCTATTTTCTACACGCTGATTGGTGGATTCTACTCTGTGGCTTACACCGATGTTATCCAACTTACCTGTATCTTCGTTGGACTGGTGAGTAGTAGCGGTTTGTACTGTGTGGACATGCGCGTCATTGTTAAAATCTTCATCTCTTACCGTTAGTCTCAGGACTGGTTCCCACTAGCGACGTTATCGGAAACGGAGTCCGAGTCGGAAGCGTAAGGATCCTTACGTTCTAGTGTAATCAAAAAGGGAGTCGCAATCGGAATCGGAATTGGAATCGGAAGCGGATTCGGAGCCGGAGTCGGAAGCGTAAGGAGCCTTACGTTCTAGGTAAATTAAAAAAAAACAGAGTCGCAATCGGAATCGGAATCGGAAGCGGATTCCGAGCTGTCACCATGTGACCATTCAGATGAAAGCTATTGAGCAGTACTTTCCTTTGGTACTGTTTATTATGCTGTACAAGGTGGTTCTAACTTTTGAGTCTGCGGATGAAATCCTCAAGTATGACTATTCAAATGAAAGCTATTGAGCAGTACTTCTCTGTGGCACTGTTTATTACGATACATGTATTACGTTGTGGTGCAATTTTATTCTTGGTGCAAATTTTATTTTCCTTTGTTTAAAACTCATCATATATTATCATACATTACTATACCCCAAAACAAAGGAAAATAAAATTTGCACCAAGAATAAAATTGCACCATACACTATACACTAAACTACTACTATTCGGTTCGTGACTATTAGCTTTATTTGCAGTGTTCACTTCTATTCACAATTCTCGCGACTATTTTGAGTTATATTTCATATTAGCCGCGGTTACATGTTTCTAGTTTTACCTAGGTAAATTTGACCGTGGCTATTGTTATTTCGAATTTGTCCGTGTCGCGGCCATTGCTATTTCGAAATTACCTAGGTAAAAGTTAAAACGTGTAACCGCAGCTACTCTAGTGTGGCTAAAACCCTGATATAAGGGGTCTCGTATATACCTAATTCAATAAAGGTTGCTTTGGTCATTGGTAATTGGGCATTGGGAAGCTATTGTTTGGCGGTCTCTCAAGCAAAGCATTGCATTGTGTTCCGTTTGCCCAAATGCCAATGCCCAATTACCAATGACCAATTACCAAAGCAACCTTTATTGAATTAGGTATATTTTGCCTCTTTTATTTTGCAATGCAGACAATCGAACACATCTAAGACAAGCATTTATCAAAACTTATACCTGGAGTCGAACAATCAATGACTAATCGTTCTAATCGATAGGATACAATATTTTTCACATGTCTTAATCATTCATTCCATTAACCAGTCAACAATTTGATTGATTACTCATCGACATCATCTTGTGGCAACAAATTACCTTTATTTGCCGAAAATTATTAAGTTATTGAATATGAAAACTGAAACAACTTCTAAAGGTGAATGGCGGGAACCTTTAAGTAGGAACAAGAAGCCTGAGGAATTCCTCAAGTTGTCTAAGTTCTGCTGAGTGTAACTGACGACAAGGCTAATCAATTATTAATTGATGAGTAATCATTACCACCAGTGAATAATCATTGGCATGATCGATGAGTAATCAGGGGGGGGGGACTCCCAAATAAAAGTGTCGGGAACACTCGTACGTCGTACCCGAGGGATTAGAGATGAGGTTTTGGTACCTTTTATGGTGTCCAGTTTCCAAATAGCTGTCAGCCACCCTTTAGAGTAACAAGAGTTATAGATCTATGTTATTTCTTTTGAAAACTTTGAGCGCAAGTTTCACTTTTTCGATACAACCGCTTTATCGCCACCATAAAAAATGTACGAATATGTTGTTTTGGAACATCTACGTGCTAAATTTAAACAGTGTTGCAACACTCACAATACAATATTCTGGTACAGTGTAGGGATTCTCTTAAACGGGCTATGTCGCCATTTTAGCGTCATTTTAAAAAGCCCAAAAGACATATGTATATCAGTGAAAACCCAGCAAAAATTGTCCAGTTTTATTTAAAATTACTTTACCAGTGGTCTAGGAGTGAAAATAAGTGTCGTTGGCTGCAGATGGCCAGGATGGAAATGGATTGCAAATTGGAAAAGGTTGGCCAATTGTTTCACGTTTGCAACACTGTGCCTAGAAAACTTGCTAAAACTCTGATTATGATTAATTCTCTCTTGGAAAATTCACATCATATTTTCTTCTTAGTGTTCTATACGCATTTCGTGTCTGACAAAGGTACTTTGTTTTAATTTTGGGCATGCGCAGTTTTCACCATAAACATGACGTCAAAGTCCCCCCGACATAGCTACTTTAAAATTCCCGTCAATTTTATGTAGGAGTTTCTCCAGGAAATGTATGACAATAACATGTAATCAATTGCAATAGGCCACAAACGTTTCTGCCATAGCCCATTTCGAAAAATACCATAATAAGCTTTTATGTGCAGGCTCAGCCTCAAGTTACTCATTAAGAGGAAAGAATATGTTGACCATGCCTATACCAAGAACAACAAATTATGGACTTGAGTACATCCGATATCAAGCTGCGAAAGTTTGGAACTCGCTCCCAGACAGGATCAGAACAATAAATTCATTCAAAGACTTTAAGACAGCCATAAAGGAAATTAACTTTTAACTTTTAATTTTTAACTTTTAGTTTTATTTTTGATTATTTGTATTTTAAGGCATTTTTTTCTGATTTATGTATTTTTCTCGAAGATATTAGCTCAATAGAGCTACTCTAAAAATTCGAGGTTAAATAAAGTTATGTATTGTATGTATGTACCGGGGTGTAATTATTTAAGTCTCCTTTGTTAGAAGAGCACAAGGGTATTCAGAGTACATGTAGGAACGCTAGGACGTAGCATTGTGTGTTCGTATACAAATGTGCACCGTAAGCTTATGCACGTGCAGTTCGTGCTGAAAACAAAAGAAATTTAAAAAATCGGGCTTACATCGAGCACCAACCAAACCTGCACTTTAAAGAGTGTTATGGTATTTTTCGAAGTGGCCTATTGATAACTAATTGGCAATGATGACTTCACTCATCGAATAATCATTGATGCCACTGACTACAGTTTAATAGCTTCAGGGCCTGGTTTGTCGATTTTCTCCATAGGGTAGTTCGCATTTTTCTCCCCTTCTGATTTCTCCAAATCGTATTCCCTGAAGCAGTACAAGAAATCATACTTTAACGGTATAATTTCCTTCTCAAACAGATACTTAACCGAGTAAGACACAACAACGACAGTTACAAACGAAATGCACATGGCCAGGGTACGATATGGAAATAGTTGCTTCCCTTCAATTTCATCATAATACGGAAATTTAATGAGGGGATGAAAACCAATTTTTTCCTCCCCTCCCGCCACACGGAAAAACAACCCGAGTATGTATCCCATAAAGGAGCCGTAGGTATTGGAGCCTTGGAGGTAGATGACACAGCACAGCTGCGGGAACAAGATGACGTAGACCAAGTCACTGCACAGTGCAAACAAAGTGTAGATTGAATTCACTACCAGAGACATTAGTGTAGCGATCGCGCCAATTCCAAATATGGCAAAACGCATCACCCACACTACTTCCCTCTCAGAGGCCTGCAAAGAAGTTCAGGATTTAGTCCAAAGTTCAAAAAACAATTTCCAACAGAATATTAGATGCTCTTCGCGTCGTTTATGCATTGCAAGCTAGCAACGTCCCACTTTTTGAAAGCAAAAAAATTCCTTGTGTAGGTTTCACAACATTATTTTAAAAAAATAGCCTGTGAACATGCAGGCTCCTGTCGGTGAGTATCGCGGTCGATGGAGGGGAAGCCAGAGCACGCTCGATTTGCTCCGTTCGCCGATTTCTAATTACCCTCGAAAAAGAGCCTGTTGTTCATAGGCTATTTTCAAAAGTGACTTGGTGTGCAATTTTCATGGCGCTCTGATGATGCGTCCGGTGAAAGCAATATACTGTTCGTGTAACTGTGGCTTGCATTGCAGTTGAAGGTGAAAGAACAGGTATATCTACAATCTGCATTTATTTTCCGTTCTTTCGCTTAAAGCAACTATATCAAAATCTTAAAAATGTAAAATTTGACGCTGTTCGTATAATTTTTCTTTACCGAAGTTTCGGCAATGCTGCCTTCTTCAGCGTACAAAACTATTTAAAAAAACCGTTAAAAAGTTCGTTAAATTAGCTCACGTGACCAATTACTTGATCACGCACGTGGCAGCGCGCGCCGGCGCGCAAGTGGGAAAAAACGTGAATTCACGTGAAACTAAAGTCTTGATTCAGACCACTCGGGGCCATGGTTCCTTGCCTGAAAATAAAACGCATTTCCTGCTTCCTGCGATATTCCTGGTTGGCCAGGCCTGCCTTCAGTACAGCGACTTTCATATCCTGCAGTGAGTGATTTGGTTGGTTAAAATTGCAGGTACAGGAAGGTCATTTCTGCCGTTGATTACATCCCTGCGGTGTTCTCTGAAACGGTCAGCCAACCTGCGCCCAGTCTCTCCAATGTAAACCACAGTAAACCACGCTGTCCGTGATGCAGGTAAAGTGCCCTGTGATATTGACATGCCCTTTGGGTGTTGTAATTGTAGTAGATGAATTAACATGGGGACATGTACGGCAAACGGTCCTGTTGCAGGGGAAAGTACCTGTTGGGTGGTTCGGAAGGTCCCGCGGTAGGCTGCTTCTGACTAACAGGTCCTTCAGATTCTTGGCACGCCTGAAAGCCTTTAGTGGTGGTTTTATGAAAATATCGGTGGTCGTGCTGTCATAGTGAAGGTTCCGGAAGTTCCTTGAAATTATTTTGCAGGCGTCCAGGTTTATGGGTGGAAGGTGGTGACGAATGGTATTCTATCATTAGCGGTGATGTTTCCAGTGCTATTCTCCAGAATTTCAGCTCTCGATCTGGTCGATGCTCATTCTCTCCCTCTCTCCTTTTCACTGCAGATCTTGCGCAGTCTAAGAAACTGACTATAAGGTATGGATGACTTGCAACTGGATGGATGGGATGAGCTGAAGTTGAGGTAGGAGTGGCTATCTGTGTCTTTGTAATATACAGAAGTGGACATGCGATTATCTCGAGGCTTCATGAAGATTTCCAGGAACGGAAGCTTGTCAGTGGAAACAGACCATGTACACTCAAGATTAGGGTGGAACGAGGAGGCAAATACAAGGAACTGACGGAGGTCTTCTTCACTGCATGAAGCAACGCCGGCCACGTCATCCATGTATCGCTTGTATAGGTCTGGCTTTGTACCGGTATAACTCGATAGCATGCGTTCCTCAACGTATCCAACAAAGAGACATGCATAATTTGGTCCTAGTCGGCTACCCGTGGCCACTCCACCTGTTTGCTTGTAAAATTCACCATTAAATTCAAAGTTGTTAAGTGTTAATTCTAGTTCTGCCACACGTAGAAGAGTATCTGTAGGTGGTTCAAGTACCTCTCTCTTGTCAAGATAGTGTTGCAGTTCGCAGAGACCCTCATCATTGGGTATAACTATAAATATTAAATATTTTTGTACCCTGAAGAAGGTAGCATTGCCGAAACGTCGGTAAAGAAAAACTATACAAACAGCGTCAAATTTTACATTCAGTATAATTCTTCGCAGGTATTTAAATATTTATATCAAAATCTACATTCCCTTGCTGTCAGGGCAACTTTCTAAGGAACCAAATCCAAAAGAGAGGATAAGTTAGCAAGCAAAAATCCAATTTACCCTAATTGCGTTTTGCGTCACTCACGTTTTGTCTCAAGATCAGTTTGTAAACGTTTCGTGAAAACATTGAGCTGGCGGACAGGAAACTGGAGTCAGTGGAAGACATGACAGCCGCTGACACAGCGCCGAGGCCCACAAAGGCTACAGGTGTTGGAGTGAGGTACTGAAGCACCATGGGAAGGATCATCTGCTTGTCAAATGTCACAGTTGCATTGGTGGCGTTACCAGATGACTTAAAGAAGGCGGTCTTGGTCCAATCTGGTGTAAAATAAAACAAGAGCTTAAGGATAATACGAAACCGGACGTGTTTCATATTGGTTAAATCTAAATCTAAAAATAACAAAAACACGTATTCAACACACATATATTTCACAAAACAAAATAAAGCGTGTTTTTTAACAATAAATAGTTTACAAATAAAAAGTTTAAAGATGAAAACTTAAAAGTTTATTTTCATACATATTTAGTTTAGTCGAAAATGACAGAAACATAATTGAAACGGATGTTTGTTTATTAAATAGCGATTTCACAAACACTTTTGATTCTGGCTTTCAGTAGCTTGAATGAAAAAACTGTTATAAAGAAGTGAAACAAAAGAAACGGCAAACTGATCCTTACGGCAGAAAAACAGAAGCAGAAGCAGAAGCAAATAAAATAAAATAAAAGTGGAATATAATAGTGCCCAATATTTTAATCTACCGGGACACTCTACTAAGGATATGCAACTTATACCACTGGAATTAATACGTAATAGCAGAGACTCTGTACGAAAAGGGCGTGAAGCATTTCTCATAGACAAAGCAAAGACGTTAGAACCACTTGGAATCAACAGACGCGACGAACTTCATTACTTTCTCATCACTAGTCAGTTCACAGGGAGCAGAGGAGCCAAATTTGACCTAATACGCGTTCGATGTTTGAGCTTAAAACGCGCGCTGTATCTTGCGTTATTCGATCTGTTGTTTTCGAGTTTTTCCCCTAGCGGGACCCCAAGCGTAATCGGCGCTTTCCGCAATTTGCAGTTACCCAACGGAAAGCTCCGATTACGCTTGGGGTCCCGCTGGGGCGAAAAACAGACTCGTAAATAACAGATCGAAGATCGAACGCGTAAAGGTCAAATTTGGCTCCTCTGCTCCCTGTGGTCTGTTTAGTTTATCACCCGTCAAACCCTTCACCAATCATATTCATTGCTTTTGTTATTCTTTGGTTTTTTCAAAACCACTTGTATAACGGTTTTACAGTTGTAATCATTTATAGTGCTAGCCCCTGAAGAAGCTTTGTTTTGCAAAGCGAAATATTGGACACTATTATATTCCACTTTTATTTTATTTTATTTTCTTCTGCTTCTGCTTCCGTTTTTCTGCCGTAAGGATCAGTTTGCCGTTTCTTTTGTTTCACTTCAAGTATTAATACTGACCATGATCTAGATCTGGAAACCAGATCCGGCCATTCTCAACGGTTTTTTGCAGTGATTGTGCATTCTATGTTTCTGTCATAAAGACTACGGCAATGGAAGATCATTTGATACTCAATTGAACACCACTCTAATTATACAATCCTAATCATCTTTCAACAAAAGTCGAGCTGAATAAGACAGAATTGTAAACTTGTTGTACCTGTTTTGGCACCTACAGCTCCAATCAGGAGCGCTGGTACGATCATCACTAGGCACCCAAGCGAGGCTGCAAAGGAGAGGATCTGGGCCTTCTTTGGTGTTTTACATGATAACACGCGCTGAAAGTAAACTTGCCATGGCACACCACCAAACATCTGTGGATGAATATCTACCATGTGAATATTTTTTTTTTTCACTTTTTTTTTTATTCTGACTTTATTGACAAACAAAAAAAAATATTACAATGTGACATTTAAATTACACAACAATACAGACAATAGAGTGAACAGATAAACATATAGATAATACATACATTCTACGACTATATCATTTATTACCAACTATATTAACTCAAATAAAAGGGGTAAGTATTCATTTCTTTTTAACAAAATCCTTCTTACTTATACATTTTTCCGTTTCATATTTACTTATAATTTTGTGTCGGAATCCTTCAATCTTTGGAAGAATTTGATTTCTTCTACAATCCCATAGAAACAGTTTCCCAATTATTATAAAGTAGTTTAGCAACCATGTGAATAAATGATAGCCGGGATCGAGCTTATCCTTCATGTGATACTATTTATTTTATATACTAAAACAGTGGATAGCGTTGTTGGCGCGCTCTGATTGGCTACTGAAACTCGGGTGAGCACCTCCAAACAATTTGCGCGCGAAAACTGTAATCGCTGACAAGAATGTCGGAAAGAGATTTTGTTACTTGCACGTGATTTTGTATATTTTTTGTCTAGTGACGTAATCGATACGCGCGATTTCTTGATTGACATCTTGATTGACATGTTGATTGATTGTTATTTGGCATGTCCTTTTTTTCTGAGTTGGAAATCTAGGAAATCTCTATCAGGAAAAAGTCTTGGAATTGAGTCTGTATTTCCAATGAGTCATCAAGATTAAAGAGAGTCTGGAACTATTGTGGATTTGTTTCATTCTATTCAAGGAATAAATGAGTTAACTAGAAATGCGTGTCTCGCAGAACCTCGCGAAGCTCGGGGGAGGGTGCACCGCGAGTTGAAACTCCGAAACTCTCGATTTGCGTATGAGGCTTTTCGCCATTCCACTTCGCCTTCTTTGCAACCAAAAAAACGTTGGTAAACGGTCCTTTCGATGGTTCGCGTACCGTTTACCGTTCGCCATCTTTGTTTACCATGCTCCTATATATGAAGTAGTAACACATTGTTGCCAGGCAACTGCAGGACACCATCAAGTATATATATAAATATATTTTTCGCTCGAATTCGCGCGGCTTAGCTCCCGACGCACGACAAATTTGTTAACCTCGCTTCGAGAGGAAAAATCGCCATCTCTCACTGTTTTAGTCTATATGGTAAAACAACTATTCACCCCAGTGCACGTATCGGTGGCCAGTGGTGAATCAGTTGTTAATTATGCTCTGCAAGGTGGTTATAACTTTTCAGTAGGGCAATTTATACGACAGAAAATAAGACGCGTCTTATCTAAGACGCGACTTAAATAAGACGCGAACCGATCGTATAAACAGTACAAAATAAGCATTCGTGTCTTATTTTAGACGCGACTTAAATAAGACGCGTCTTATCTTAGAACAGGGTTTTCAGCTGTTCTTATTTTGTCTGCGTCTTAAATAAGACGTGAACTTCCTCGTATAAATGCTTTCGCGTCCTAAATAGACTAAATAAGACGTGAACAACAAGTGCGCCGTATCAAAAATAAGACGCGAACCATTTATACGTGATCTTCGCGTCTTATGTTGGACGCAAACGTATAAATGGTACACTTCGCATCTTATTTAAGTCGCGTCTTAGATAAGACGCGTCTTATTTTCTCCCGTATAAATGGCCCTAGTATATGAATGAAATTCCACCATTCAAATGAAAGCTATTGAGTATTTTTTTGTGGGGGTGTTTATAATTACGACAAGGTGCTTCAGTAATGTTTGAATCTGTGGATGAAATCCTACCGTGTGATCATTCAAATGAAAGCTGTTGAGCAGTACTTTCCTGTGGTGTTGTTTATTATAATGTACAATGTGGTTCTAACTTTTTAATCTGTGGATGAACTTGGCTGTGTGGCCATTCAAATGAAAGCCATCGAGCAGTGCTTTTTTGTGACACTGTTTGTTATACTGTACAAGGTGGTTCTAACTTTTTAGTCTGTGGATAAAATCCTACAGTGTGACCATTCAAATGAAAGCCATCGAGCAGTACTTTTTTGTGACACTGCTTGATATACTGTACAAGGTTGTTCTAACTTTTTAGTCTGTGGATAAAATCCTACCGTATGACCATTGAAACACTGGACGAAAAAATGGATTTACATGGGTGGCAAAACAGTAGTAAACATGTAGTAAAGATGACATTTGCACAACTTTGCTCATCTTTGCAGCAAATCAAAACTTGATGTTTGCACTTTATTTGCAAAGAAAGCAAAGCTGGTAAATTTCACATTTTCTTTATGTTTGCTTGGCATGGCAAAGATGAGCAAATATGAAATTTGCTTGGGGTAGCAAAGATATAGTAAATTTTTGCGCAGATGCATATTTACACCACATTTGCACACAATTTGCACGTGAGCAAAGATGTATGTTTACATTCACTTTACACCAAGTGCAAATTTGGTTCAAATTTAGAGGCCCAAATTTGCTACATATTTGCTCAATGTGCAAACTTGAGTAAATCCATTTTTTCGTCCAGTGAAAGCTATTGAGTAGTACTTTTCTGTGGTGTCCGTTTGCTTATTACAAGGTGGTTCTAACATTTTAGTCTGTGGATGAACTCGGCCGTGTGGCCATTCCGCAAATGAAAGCCATTGAGGGGTCTTACTTCGTGTACCGCACAGATGACGTAAAACAATAGGAAACATTGTTTTCGGTCATTGTTTTTGGGTAAAAAGAATTTTTATAAAGCATTGTTTCCTTTTGTTTTACGTCATTTTTGTCCTCTACACGAAGTAAGAGCCCCATTGAGCAGTACTTTTTTGTGAGACTGTTTGTTATACTGTGCAAGGTTGTGCTACCTTTTTAGTCGTGTGACCAGTTAAAATGAAAGCTATTGAGCAGTACTTTCCTGTGGTGCTGTTTATTATACTGTACAAGGTTGTTCTAACTTTTGAGTCTGTGGATGAAATCCTACCATGTGGCCATTCAAATGAAAGCTATTGAGCAGTATTTTTCTGTGAGACTGTTTGTTATACTATGCAAAGGTTGTGCTACCTTTTTAGTCGTGTGGCCATTCAAATGAAAGCTATTGAGCAGTACTTTTCCTGTGGTGCTGTTTATTATACTGTACAAGGTGGTTCTAACTTTTTAGTCTGTGGATGAAATCCTACCGTGTGACCATTCAAATGAAAGCCATTGAGCAGTACTTTCCTATGGTACTGTTTATTATGCTGTACAAGGTTGTTCTAACTTTTTAGTCTGTGGATGAAATCCTACCGTGTGGCCATTCAAATGAAAGCTATTGAGTAGTATTTTCTTATGGTATATTGTTTGATTTTCAGTACCTCGAAAACTGAAATTCGGTATTTTTCGGTCTTAAATCACCAGTTATCGCGCTTAACCTTTACCAAACTAAAGAACTTGCCTTGACAAATAAAGCAGAACACAATTCTGGTGAAAAATTAACATACCAATAAAAGCGCATGGTCGAGCCAGGGTCCAAGGTTCTTCATATCCAACTCCCCCAGCCACTCCTTGTTATCAACCGTAATGTCACTTACTGCTGGATTTGTCATTGCAAAAGGAATACTGATCCACTAAAGAAGACAGAATATGGAGAATTAGAAGCACGAAGCTGTCCATATTTTCCATACAACAACAACAGCAACAGAAAATGGAATGAATCTAAAAGGGGTCAAGGCGACATCGTCCTTGTTGTTGTGTATAAAATTTTTAGCATGTAAATAAATACGTAACTAGCAGTAATCACAGATCATAGCGACGCGTTCGAAGGAATTTCCGGCGGAAATGAGCCCCGCCTGAAAAAAGCCAATAGGGGCGGCCATTTGGAAGACCGTCTAGCAAAAAATCTCAAATTTGTCTCCAACACGAAATTAGGATTGCGTTCTTCGAACGCGATAAGTAAGTAAAATAAGTACGACTTATAAAATACCTAAACTGGAACAAATCTTCGAACAGTCGAGCGCTATGAGGCAAGTTCGTAATTTTACTCATTTTACTTTCCTGTACATTGTATAAAACAAATAGATTCCATTTTGCCGTGTGTCTGTTCAGTTAAAGATCACAGAAGACGTCAAAATGTGGTAAGAACATCAGGGCCACACTCGCCTGCGGCTCGTGTGCCACTTTTTTGTTCTTACCACATTTTGACGTCATCTGTGATCTATAGCTGAACAGACGCATGGCAAAATGGAATCTATTTGTTAAATCTATCTAGCTATCTATTTGTGACGTCATCACTTTTGATGACAAGATATGTCTTTAAAGGGGAAGTATCACGGTGAGTTTGACTTTTTTGACTTTTTTTTCGGTCAAAACCATGCTACAATACCTTTAATAAATTATATACAAAGTAATACTAAAACACCAAGACAAAGAAACCAACCAATCCTTGAAAGTCTGAGCAAATTATGGTCTGTTTTAGCTCACTGTGGAAAAGAAAACGTTTCAAATCTCGGGTGAATTGCACTAGAGGACCTAGAGTTCCATACAAGTAACTTAGGAAACTCGACTTGCAAAATCGAAGGAACATTTGGCCTTCCCATCGATAGCTAATTTTGGTTAAATTTTTCCACTTTCCTCATCGTTTATGTGCAAAGTTTTCCAGCACAAACAACTTCTAGTGAAAGTTCATCAATAACAAAAAGGAACAAGAGGAAAAGGAGGGGAAATACAGAGAGAACAAAATACGGGCGTGAAAGGGTTAGAAAAGACGTGCATGTTCGCACAGTATAATTAAACCGCTGCTCCTACTCACCAGTCCAATAAAGATGCAGGTAAGTTGGACAATATCGGTGTAAGCCACAGAATAGAATCCACCAATCAGCGTGTAGAAAATAGCGATGCAGGCCGACGCAATGACAGATGGAACACGATCCAAGTTCAGTACAACGCTAACGGTGGCGCCGAGAGCGGCAAGGATGGCTGCAGACCAGAATATCTCACCCAGCAACGCAGGGATGAACAATAGTCCGCCCATGCGCGCGCCGTACTTCTCTTGGAAAGGATCCAGCATTGTAAAGTACTCTCTCCTTCGCATGATCTTGGCAAAGACCAATCCACCTGAGAAATATAGGAATACCAAGCCTGTTCCTCAAACAATCGCATGTAATGTAGCACTGTCTGTCCGTATGCGACTATTCAAATAAAAGTTGTTGTTTTGTTTTGTGTTGTGTTATCTCGTGTTGTGTTGTGTTGTGTTGTGTTGTGTTGCGTTGTTTTGTGTTGTTTTGTGTTGTATTTTGTTTTGTTTTCTGTTGTCTTGTGCTTTTTATGTGTTGGGTTTGTTGTTTTCCGTTGTTTTGTTTTGTGTTGTTTTGTGTTGTGTTGATTTGTGTTGTATTGTTTTGTTTGGCGGTGTTGTCTTGTTTTGTTTTGTGTTGTGTTGTCTTGTGTGGTTTGGTTTTGTTTTGTTTTGAGGCAGAACTGTCTGGGTTATTGTTCCTTCCGATACATTATTATCTTCCGTTCTAAAAGATTTGGCTTCTGACCTAGTACGGTGAATCCAAAAGTATAGAAATTCGCGCTGCAAAACAACAGAAAAATAGAGGAGATTAAGATTTCAGAATTAGTTCTTACTCACCTATGGTGAGGCTTAACGCGTAGCCCCAAGGTGCCTGCGCCCAAACGAGACCTTTATCATAAACAACTTCCGCTGTGCCATTGATGTATCCTCCACCAACCCAGGTTGCTGTTGGAGACAACAACAAGGTCAGTTGATAGTGAGTTTATTTGTCCACATATAATGTAATCTATTTATATTCTTGAATGTAAAACTAATTATTCAGTTATGGTTTGGAGAAAATTGTGAATACTTCAAGTAACAATTAAGTCGTTTAATGATAAGCGCGCACTTGAAAACGGTCCGGGAAAACAGTATAGTGAGAAACTGTGTAGTAGGAAGAAAAAGTACAATTAATTGTAATTTTAAGTATTCCAAATGAGTGAATGCCTGCTCTATGTTTTCACGCCGAAAACAGACACGCAACCGATCCGAAGATGGAACTTAGCCGAGAGATGCAAGTGAGGCAGGGAATGCAATGAGCACTCACTTACCCACTCGCTCGATCGCTCACTCACTCACTCACTCACTCCTTCCATCAGCTGTTAACTTTTGTCATGTAATGTTTAACATGTGAATACGCGCATGCGTAATTAACGGGTTATCGGTAACGGAGACAGATATGCAAATGAGCACTCATTCACTCACTCGCTCGCTCCTTCCATCAGCTGTAAACTTTTGTCACGTAATGTTTTAAATTAGTTTTGTTAGTTTACAGCAATATTGCGTTACGCGTTACCATTTCTTATTCACGGGTTGGCTCATAGGAGCCTTTGATTGCTTAATAGGAGTGAAATTTGTGATATCATGCGCGCGCTTCTCTTCTCGGTGCCGCGGCTCCAGAAACGTTTCACAAGGAGAGACTGCTCACAGCCAACAAGATCAGTCGAAGAGCCTCGACAGCTGAAGCCTTAACTACCAAAAGTCAGATCTCGAGTCGTACAATGTGGTTGTAAATTTTGTGCCTGTCGATGAAACCCTTACCATGTGACCATTCAAATGAAAGCTTTTGAGCAGTACGTTCCTGTGGTACTGTTTATTATGCTGTACAAGTTGGTTCTAACTTTTGAGTCTGTGGGTGAAATCCCAAAGTGTGACCATTTTCAAATGAAAGCTATTGAGCAGTGCTTTCCTTTGGTACTGTTTATTATGCTGTACAAGTTGGTTCTAACTTTTGAGTCTGTGGATGAAATCCTAAAGTGTGACCATTCAAATGAAAGCTAAAAGTAGTACTTTCCTGTGATACTGTTTATTATGCTGTCCAAGGTCGTTCTCTCTTTCGAGTCTGTGGAAGAAATCCTTAAGTGTGACCATTCAAATGAAAGCTGCTGAGCAGTACTTTCCTTTGGTACTGTTAATTATTATGCTGTACAAGTTGGTTCTAACTTTTTTGAGGCTGTGGATGGAATTATACGGAGTGACCGTTCAAATGAAACTTCTCTGCAGACGGACTTTCTTATGGTGCTGTTTGTTTTTCAGAAATTTACAAAATGAAGTTTTTCATGAATTTTGATTTTGGCCGGTTTTGGCAATGAAATAGATTATTACCTGTCAGAGTGAAGGTGCCGACAAAGTAGCCAATACTTCGACCTGCCAACATGGCTTCTTCTTCCACGTGATCGTCCTTGCGCCGGCGAGCTGCCCAAATGCCGATGCCAAGGATTACCAGATAAAAAACAATAATAGCCACGACTCCACCAATGTTTATCTCCGCCATATTCACTGATCAACTTTGTCAGTTAGCACAAGTGAAGATAGTCTGAAAAGCAAATGAAAAGCAAAATTACAAAAGCCATCAACACACCCGAAAAGTCTTAAGAACTTGTAAATTTCATTACAAATACGACCTGAGACTTTCTCCAATTTAATAATTATTAATATTGCCGCTGAGTAAATACATGGGTGAATTATTGTAAAAACAATCGGATTGTGTAAATCGAGATTGAGCGAAGTACAGACCATCCTTCCTATAGGGATGACGGACAAAACTTTATGGGGGAACTGCTCCATTTTGTCAGATAGAAACCTCCGCGTGCGAGCAGCGACACAATTTCTTTTTGGGGTCGATCGTGACCCGATGGAAATGTCAACCACCACCTTAAGGACCACCTACACGTTCTTCGTGAATACATTTTTGGCTTATTGAAAAAAACGCGGGGTTCTGGTGAGTAGTAACAACAACAACAATTTATTGAGGCATTTCCCCATATATACAAGGCGTTACCTATCTAAAATATTAAAAAATAAAAGTAAATACATCATTTATTAAAGATGAAATTTGAGAAATTATAAATATTACATTCGTTTCTGAAATAATTCAGTTCTCGTTTGTATTATGCATACATTTCATTTGCTCAGTTGACATAGCTTACTAATGATATAATTTATATATTCACATAAGAAATGTCATTTGTTATAATATTTAATAACTTATAGTATATATTAGTTAGAATAGAATCTTTTTTTTATGATCATGTAAAGCGCATTAGATCATATACAAATGTATTTTGCGCTATATAAACAATAAAGTTATTATTATTATTATTATTATTCAAAACTAAAAGCGGCAAGTGACCTACAGTTGGTAGGATCAATGCTATTAAAAAGAAATAAATTTTTTGACTTGTTATCCAAGTCCTTGAAGAGGATATATTTTTCAGTAATTTCACTGAAGAATTTTAACCGTAAATTATCATAACGATTGCAGGAAAATAGAAAATGAAGTTCATTTTCAATTTCATTTGCTCAGTTGACATAGACAACAAATTCTCAAGTTCCCAGGAGTCTTTGGTACAGTGTGTCCGCCTGTTTCAAACGTATGATGATTTCCTAGTCGAAATTTATTTATGGCTATTCTGTGAAGTGGATTTTTAATCATATTTAAGAAATCAGCTTTTTGGCGTCGTTCTTAAAAGAACTATAAAAAATTGTTTTAAGAAGGGTTAGATGGTGCTCAATTATAGCATTGTTGATGTTTTGCTTGATGATGGGAGGTAAAAACGTTTTTGTTGTTTTCATTTAATGTTATGTCGGAAGAGTTGTATTTGCTACATATAGTGTTTAGAGTGATTTTACTTAACTCGTGAAATAGTTAGTAGTATAGTACGCACTTTTAGACTATAATTCCTTTGTTTTCTTTTGTTTAATTTTGACTATCACACAGATAGTGTTTCACGGGTTAAGTAAAACCACTCTATTTTCTGCGTCAAACCTGGTTGGTCTTTATATTTTTATCAGCCAATTCCTTGGAGATTTGTAAGCATTGTTTTGCAATGTTTACATCTGGCAAGTTTTGTCAATGAATCCAAAATTTAACAATTGGGGTATCTATAAATAGTTTCAGTGGTTATCTACCTAGTTCATTTCTAGCAGCAACATTTGGACATCGTTTATTTACTCTAAGAGATTGTTTTCAAAAGTATATATGCGCTTTTTAACCCGTGAAAATACGCGCATGCGTAATGAACGGGTTATCGGTAACGGCGACAGATATGCAAATGAGTCACTCACTCGCTCACTCCTTCCATCAGCTGTAAACTTAGTGACGTAATGCTTTGTTACGAATGCGTTTTGTAACAAGAACAGCGTGAATCCAGCGATAACAATAACTAAATTGGTGTAAACGAATATAAACAACAATAAGCTTAAAGATGTTTCGCATTTGGAGTTTTTAATGCAACGTTAAAATCGATCTAAAAGGAATTGTCAACTGAGACACGCGTTTTGATGGTTATCTACCTTCAACTAATAAAATTTATCCACTTTACAGTCAGTGGTCACGGTGGTCGAGTGGTGTAAAGCACGGACTTACGGTGGAAATGCCCAGGTTCGAATCTCGCTCGGGCCGTTCTTCTTTTTTTTTTCTTTCTTCTTGGGATTGAACATTATGAAAGTGATGTACTGTATTTTTATTTTTTGCGTTTGTCAAAAATCCTTACGTTTAATTTTTAAAAAATATATTGAACCGTGACAGAGTGAAAACATAAGCTTACCGCAATATTGCGTTAAGCTAGCATTTCAAATTCACGGGTTGGCTCTAAGGAGCCTTTGATTTAATAACGTGTTTCTCCCAGGAGTTAAGATCATCTTTGGCATAGGTACGAAACGATGGGAAGGAGAAGTACGTGAGTCAATAAGTTTATTGGTAACATCAATTGGTGTTTTTAAGAAATCGAGGAAGCGTCGTATCGCAAAAAAGGATGGTAGTGTATTTTCTTTTGAGTTTATTTCGCATATATTAAAGTTTCAATTTGTAGAAACTGAATGAATTCCGAGATAGGTATAATTGTTGACAATTTCTATGTTGTTATTATTTATCTGAAAATGATATTTGTCAAGTACTGATTTCGTACATTTCTTCTGAAAAATTAAAACCTTAGTTGTCTTGGGAATTTTTGACAGATAGTAGCCATTTACTACAGTATTCAGAGAGTACGGAAAGTGCCTTTTGCAGGCCTTCGGCTGATCATCTATGTTCAGCAGTATTAAACCTTTCTTAGGATACCCAGAGAATCCAAATATCTGATGAGCGGATTTCGCATATTTGATGAGTAACTAGCGGACGTTATAGCTTCTAGATACCACGTCTAACATTATCGGCGGCTTAATTAATAGTCACTTTTGTACTCATTTGACGACGTTTAGAGTGACTGCAACTGGTAACCCGTCCTCTGAGACTAGGGTTTTGCCAGATTATTTATAGGTATATGCTATTTGTGTAGAAATTTTCGTTCTTCTTCCTACGGGTTTCAATAACGGTGGCCATGGTTCGACATCCCGCTGATAGATCTTCTTGCTTTTTCAACAAGGGCTCTATCTATGTAGTTTTTTCGGGTGTCTCGGTCAGCAGCATGACGTGAATAATACAGTTGAACATTAAGCAGTTCGTACTAAAAGGCGAGAGGTTGTTTCCTCCAGGTCATTCTTGATAGATTTTATTTTAGAAGCGCAAATTTACCTATAGTGCGAATTTAACTTACCGTAGCCACAGCTTAGCAAAACTTCTTTAACATTATTTACTCCGATACAACCTTAAATGTAGTAAATTAACTTGTCTTAGAGAACAGTGGTATTTGATGAATGCGCGGTACGTTGTGCTTGCCGCGGATTACAGCTTCTGTCATTAAACAGGTTTTATTCGTAAGAAAGCACAATATTTATATTCAGTGTTATTTTTAACTCATTTCAGTGAAAAATTGGAAATGTAGCTATAGTCCATATGGTTTTCTTTCTAAAGCAAAAATTCATCTTCCAAATTAATCCCTGCACGTCCTGCACGGAATGAATGAATAAATAAATAAAATAAATAAATAAATAGAGGCACATATCACATGTCTCATGGCGCTTTGGATTACAAGAATGAGATCGGACGTCAGCTTATGAAAGAATGAAAGATTTCCATTCTACTAATTTATTCATTGTCTTTCACGTTGGGATGTTTCCACTGTTCGCTTGCGCTCAAAACGTCAGCTTTTTAAATCTCTTTACGGTGGCCAATCCGGGGGGGGTACCAGTGGCGGATCCAGGGGGATGGTCCGGACAACCCCTCCCCCCCTTTATCAGACCTGTGTCTCCCATATGGTTCATAAAAATAATAGAATAAAATTGTTTTATACGTAGTTGTTTCCGCTTCCTTCAATTGACTGATTGTCAAGTTTTTGACTTAACAAACGCTTTTCGACTCTCAGGAATGCCGTAAATGGCGTTTTAGCGGGTAAAATCGGAAAAATTTTCCGGGAGACATGCAAACGGACCCCCCCCCCCTTTCAGAAATTCCTGGATCCGCCCCTGGGTACTCCCTATATTGGGCTATACGGGGATGCTCCGCCCGAAAGGGGTACCTTTTTTAGGCTGGAGGTATATGAAAGAGTCGGGATTTCACCAGTTGAAGTATATGAAAGGGTAGAGATTTCACGAAGAATAGGAAAGGGTAGCGAAAACACGAGTTGAAGTATAAAAAACGTAGGGAAAACTGTGATTTAAGTATTATAAAAAGGGCCTTTCAAAATATATCAAACAGACGCACGTAAAGACTATATGAAAGGGGTACCATTTTCAATGAAAGGTATATGAAAGGGGAACCTTTTCTGTCAAAAACGGTATATGAAAGGGTAAGGGTTTGGACCCCGGGGCGGAGCATCCCCGTACAAAATTTTGTTGATTCCCCCCCCCCCCCCCCCCCCCCCGAGTCGCCAATTTACCTTTATCGACTCGGTAATAAAACCAAATTTTCATGCTTCACTTCCCATCAATGCAGCACCGCAGAGCAACATTTTTTGCGTCGTGTAAACGTCAGCTAAACCTACTGGTAAGTGTCATCTAAAATAATAGAAAGTATAAGCTAATTGGGATCGGCTTCGCCAGTGTCACTGGAGATTTTATCGTTTTGAGGTCAAAACCGCCCAAAAATGCTACAAAGAGCGAAAGATATCAAGTAAATTTTCGAAAAGAGACTAAACCATAATCAGAGTTTTACCGAGTTTCCAAGACACTGCCAATTTTTTTTTTTTTTTTTTTCAAGTTGTATCAAAATTTTACAGTTAGGTCTTGTTTCCGGCCTCTGCCACATAATTCTGAAAGATGTTATTTGTCATCCCAGTTTGTTTGTTTGTTCTACCGTTCGAGCATGGCACTTAGGTTATTTGAACCAGTATAAACACTTGACGGATTTACTTCATTCAATAACTAAGCTATAAGTTGACCCCAGTAACTAAAACATCGGTATATTTTTATTCTTTCCCTCCCAGAGTCAATAATGGAGACATGTAGTGTACTTCTAACTTTTGAGTTTATCGACGAAATCCTATGGTGTGACTATTCAAATGAAACCTCTTCGGTAGTACTTCTGAGTGGTACCATTTGTTTTTCAATATTTCACAAAATGAAATTTGGGATTTTTCTTGAATTTCGAAGTTTAAGGGGAGTTAAAAGGTTTTTAACACAACAAAA
Organism: Cladopsammia gracilis; assembly: GCA_022457155.1. NCBI lineage: Eukaryota > Metazoa > Cnidaria > Anthozoa > Scleractinia > Dendrophylliidae > Cladopsammia > Cladopsammia gracilis. The sequence continues at coordinate 253,250 of JAJGOT010000183.1, read as the reverse complement.
GAAACCAGTCTGTAATGGTGTCGGGAGGTTACGGTCCAAATATATTTAGGATGTTTCTCATCACGGAATTATATTTTGCATTAAAAAGGGCTTCAATGCGTTTTAACCTCACTTTGCTACCAGGAAAGGCTTCAAACAGAAAAAATAGAGATCTCGATTACCATTTGTGGCTTGGCTCAATGACCGGGGGGACTCCTCTAAATATTTATGCGGTGTGAGGCCTGCCTCTTGTTACTCTATCCATTTTCCGGTGGGTACTACCATATGCAAGCTATATATGTATGTGCAGGGTATGGTTTTTGAGGTGCTCGGTCCTTTAACAGGTTATCCTTTTTGGTATGTGGTCCTTGGATAGAGCTCCTTTAAATTGTAGTACCATAATATTCTATGCTTTTATGCTTAACTTCTCATCTACAGAAAAGAAATAATAACGACCTGTTTTTTTTTCGTTTGGGGCTTAAAAAGGGTGTCAATTTTCGATTTTCAGTTCTACCCTTAAATAGGATCTGCCTGTCTGGATTTAAAAACCTTTGCGACACACACCTATCTTAACTGACGGTTGTACCCTCCGAGCCATTTTAGGACATTTTCAAGCCCAACTTAAAACGAAAAAGATATTAATATACCCAATATACCCAACATTGCACTAGAAGGCAAAACATAACCATTTTCAGACCAAAATTGACACTGAATTTTACATATGCATTCATTCTTTACAAAATCGGCTCTAAAAGACACACCCTACCCGGGCCGCACATGTCTAGCTATATCTTAAATATTAGAGCCACCCCCTGCACACATCTAGCTCATATCATATCCCCCCGGATGTTTAATGATTACACTGAACCAAATTACACAAAATAAAACAAAGACATATTTGCGGGTTTCGTGCTAAATTTCGACCAATAATTAATAATCTCGTTATGGTTAGCAATTAACTTTTTCACCTCAGTTTATTGGTTCTTTATGATCAGATCAGTACTTAATACATTTCAGTGTCTCACTTTTCCCTCGCGCTGCAACCTGCACCACAGATTCTTTAACCCTTTAGTGCCAAAAATAGAAATTCTAGCAAAATACCAAATTTAATTTTGTAAAATATTGAAAAACAAATGGCACCATGCAAAAGTACTGCAAAAGAGGTTTCATATAAATGGTCACAACTTAGGATTTCGTCCACAGACTCAAAAGTTAGAAAGGGAGCTGGGGGCGTCTCTTGGCAAATCATTAGTCCATTACATGTCTTCATAATTGACTCTGGGAATGAAAGGGTTAAACATTAAACATTGACCATTCGTTCTCAATGTTTTCAAACTGTTTTGAGGTACTGGGTTTTGAATGAAATGCCACTGACCGAGATTCACAGTCCCTTTTAACAAGGTGCAAAAGCGATTATTACAACCAAGTTGAACAACGAGAAAATTTGATCCCACTCTTATGCGCGAGGACAAAGAGAACAATAATGAATAGTTTTGATTGCGTCGGGAAAAATAGATTTTATACTTGAATGCAGAAAACAACACAAATTAATTTTTAACGCTTCCCAATACTTAGAAAACAAAGTACAAAAGCAATGATTGCAAACAAGTTGATCAACGAAAAAATTTGATCCTAACCTTGTATATGCGAAAACAAAGGGAACAACAGACAGTAGTCTCGATTGAGTCACAAAAAATCTAGATTAGTATATATAAGTAACTTGAATGTGGAAACAATGTTTAGAAGAGCGAAACTAACAGAGAACAAAAGCGATGATTGCAACCAAGTTGAACAGAAAATTTGATCCCAATCTTTTGTGCGAAGACAAAGGAAAGCTTAAGTGGTCTCGATTGTGTCGGGAAAAAAAATGAAACAAACTGAGCTAATTCAGGGCAACGCTTCATAATGCTAAGAAGAACGAAACTAAAATATTAATTCCAAATCGATTTCCCTTCAGTTCCAAATATCTAAGAAGAAGAAAAACGGCAAAAGCCGTGGTACTCACTTATCCGTGTGCCCCACGCGAAATCCGAGCAGTGAAAGTACTGGAAAGACAAAATCAACAAATATATCTTATGGAGCACGACCTTCTTTATCTTAGTTCTGATCAGACGATCCGAGGTCGCACCTCTGATCTGAGGAGAATTTGACTGCAATTTTTTCTACCTGTACCGCGTGATTCGATTTTGTCAGAGTGAACTAACCTGTACAACGGGAGTGCCGCTTATGTGGTGGGCGAGGCGCGCAAGACGCTCTATTGTTCTGGCTCTACCGCGCCGCACTCCACACGCCTCTCCTCCCCCCCCCCCCCCCCCCCCGCCCCCTCCTCCCACCATCCAAAAAAAAAAGAAGAAAAAGAAACACTGACAGACAAGTATAAAACACATAGCAGTTGAGGAGAAAGAAGAAAGAAAACCTCCCGGTGGTAGGAGAACCACCTACCACTACCATATATTAAGTGACGGAGGTTAATTGTTGTGATGTTTCATATTTCCGGTACACGTTGTTGTATGTATTTCATATTTCCGGTACACGTTTCTAGACACATGACCATAAAATTCTCATGTATAATGTTACACCATGGGAGTGTTGTTTCTCTGCATTTTACGTGATCGTAACAGGTGTTTGAATTGAAAATGGTCACTGTTAGAGAGGACAAAATAGAGAATGGCCACTAAGCCAGAAAATATGCTCCCAGGGAAAACTTTTCAGAAAGAATTGGTACCTCCGTAAAAATGCAAGAACCACTTGAACAAACAGTAGCAAAATGTAGCTGGATCCTTGTGCAGATCAGGATCAGCAATGAACTAAATAAAAAAACTTTAACATGCAAGGCTGATCAGACAGCAAATTCGTTCGATTTCTTTTAATAAGATTTGTCTGATATTTCGGTTAGACAAAACTAACCTTCATCAGGGGCTAAGAAAGCTATGTGAAGATGGTAACATTGTAACCGTTTGTTTCCATCTTCACTTAGCTTTCCTAGCCCCTGATGAAGGTTGGTTTTGTCTAACCGAAATATCGGGCAAATATTATTAAAAGAAATCGAACGAATTTGCTGTCTGATCAGCCTTGCATGTTTAAGTTTTTCATAAAAATAAATGTTAGACGCACCCACAAATTGGGTTAAGGCGGGACTTAACCTAAATTTGAATGAAATTTCAAGAGGTTTTAAGAAGGGATAGAAGAAAGAAAATGATTTTTGGAACACCAACAGACAGTTGATACCCACGCAAGAGCACCCCAGTGGACTAACTTGGTACTGGTATCCGTATATTAATTATTAACTACAAATTCTAATTTTAAAACTTCACTAAATCTTTAGGAAAAACTATCTCCTCCCAAATATACCAAAATCACCCAAAAATCCACAAAACACCCCACAACATAGATTCACGGGATGAGCATAGAGTTTTTGGATTGCTTGAAACGTGAACGAGATATTTCCATTAAAGCCATGTCAAGTGGCGGAAAAATGGCGTTTAAGTTAAGTCCCGCCTTAACTGCTTAACGTATAAAGACCTTTCAGTTCGCTATCGTAAGCGTATAAATTACCAAATAGGAACTGACAAGCGTATAAAAGTATGTGATTTTTTATGCCGTGTATATGGAGCAAAGTAGACCCATAAAAGTTAGAAACTGATGTAAGAAGATGAAGATTTTCTAAGAATAACAAGAGTATTGTGAGATAGAAATGTATTTTGTCCATATTCACTTCGTTTAAGTCTTTTAGTCGTCATGATAGCCGTTATTTGTGACTTGCTTGCTGTGACATGATCCGTCTCCGAGCCTGCGTTCGCCCTGCTTGCATTGCAGTTGTGTTTCTTAGTCCCAATCTCCTCTCTCTTTGCTTGCACGATCAGTATTCTTCAGACTGATTAGGTGTAGTGTTCAAGAACAGGAATCCGTCAGAAGCTGTCAGAAGAAGGTAATCTCTGATGAAACTCGAACTCACCCGACGCCGCCTTCATGATAAAAGAATAAATTATCATTTTAGACACGCAAACCGGGAAGACCGGGAAATAATGTACCAGTCAAATCCAAGAGCGCCCATCCCCCACCCGGGCAAACCCCCGGGCATTCACCCTGGATCCAGAGGTCCGTTCTCTGAATATCATGAGTGAAATTAACCGCATAAACGGTTAGAAGATCGCGAGAGTGCCCAGAGGTTTTTATTTTTTCTCGGCGCGTTGCTCTTCGTTGTCGCGGTTTCGCCGCTCAAACTCGCCGTTTTTCACCAAAAAATAAAAACCTCTGGCACCCAGGGTACCGGGCATTTGACTTTTTTAAAAAAAATTGGTCGAATGCCCCACTATGTGGGCAGTTTATACGGTCAAATGCCCCACCGGGAAGGGCTTCACAGAGCGTCAAATGCCCCACCTTTCGGGCAAGGAGGTATTAAAGCTGAACTAGTTAAAAGAATTTTTACAACGTTTCACAACTTTTAATGTAACAATTTATACAAATTTTTATTTATACAGCAAGGCCATATTGGACAAGCCTTTTCAAAAACACAGAGACGCATCAACAAAGCAGATAATATAACTCAACATATACAATAAACAAATTGTAAACCAATTAGAACAAATCCACAAATAAAACATATACGTTCTTTTTTAAGAAAAAAGACAACTCTACTGATAACAAAACGAAATTGAAAGCCAATGTATACTTGTTGTTCATGTAGCTTTCGCTCTTATTAGCTCTGCTAATAGGTCATATGGAAAGGCTAATACTTTGTACCTTTTTTACCATAACAGTAACATTTCCTGTGCGCTCATTGGCTGAAAACTATTGTTTATAAGAGTACAAGCAATTGGCTTCAAGAAGAAATTCCACCTTTCGTTACGAGCTCGGAATAGTTTCCTGCTAAAACACCTTTCCGGATTTCCTTGTCCGCGCTCCACTCTAAACAAAGGCATCTAAACTCCAGAATAATGAATATTTATAACGAAAAAGGTCAATCGAGTCAACAGACACAACAACAAAACCACGTGGAAACTATCGGAAAAGAATGGATTACGAAATCCTTTACATTGCGACCACTGACCAACGTTTTTGTCAAAGTCAAATGCCCGCCCCCGTCGGGCCTCGTCTTGCGTCAAATGCCCCACTATGCGGAGCTAACCTCTCGTCAAATGCCCGGGGTATGCCCGGGGGGGAGGGATGGGCGCCCTTGGATTTGACTGGTACATAAAATGCAACAGAACCGTTCTAAATGTAATTTTTATTTAGTTATTATCTTTTAAAGGGAAAAAAGCATTTTTTTTACAAATAGAGTTTGATAAAATCGCAATGAAGCTAAAAACCTCCTTTTCACGGATGGCCGATTACAACTTCTACCTCGCGACGTCGCGTGATAATCTCCCAAAAGGAGGCTGTCAGATACCGGAAATAGTAAGATAAGCCGTTTCAGATGACTGAATTTCAGACAAAGGGCAAAGCGCAAAAAGGCGGGAAATTTGTTGTCTCCGTACTTCTTCATTTGCGTCTGTGCCACATTTTAGCGGATCCCTTCTTAGCAATCATTTGGGTAAAAACCAAAAATATATTTTGTTCAGATGGGAAGCAAATTTAATATTCCGGCACTGAGTGCTTTGTTTGAAAAGCAATTTTCAGGCTCTACCGAAAGGGGGTGGGGGGGGGGGGGACACTGAATAGCGCGCGGGTGGGGGCGGAGTGGCGGATTTTCTTATTTTTGTAGTTGAATGAAAGTGAGCTTTTAACTGACTAGTAGTGTGAGCCAGGAACCACTCTTCATCACCAGCGTATCACCGTTAAATCTGTCAGACGACTGATATCCTCCCATTCGATAACTGTATTGTATTGTAACTGTTACGTGAGTACCTGATCAGTGATAACATTGTAAGAAAAAGGGATAGGAGAGAGGGGGGGGGGGGGGAGGGGGTTTAACCCTAACCATAACCTTTTTGGTGATTTGCGCCTGAAGACGTCCTTGCCACGTTCTTAGGATAAATGGTTCAGTTAATCATAATTCTGAATAATAAGAAAAAGTAGAAAAAATATTGCCAATAAAAAAAAATGGAAAAAGACCAGTATACGGTGTTTAGCTCGTTGTTAGCATAGTAGATAGAGACGGTCTAAACTCCATCTCAGACTGGGTATGTTATTAGCATGTTCTTAAAATTCTAGCCAATCTCAACCTCAACGTTCTTATAAAAAAATGTTCTTATATAAAAAAAAAGTGTATGTGCATCATATTTTCTTTCCTTGTGGCGTTCTGCATGATTTTTTGTGTGAATCTCCATGGACGAGGGTTTATGCGGTGTGTGAAAAAGTTCAGCGCGGGTTTGTTCTGCGAAATAAAGCTACGAGGCTTAACCTACTGCAGTCAGATTCATGAATAGAACACTCCCCAATTAAACTAAAAGTGAGAGGTTTGCATGACTATTCAAATGATCTGGGTTTTTACTTTTAAGCTAATAAGAGTATTAAGTGAAGTGGGATATTATCTTTTTCCGTCGGAACGTTTGGCAAATGTACAGTATATTCATTGGGTCACTGTGAATCCCTGATACGCGCAGGTGACCCTTTAGTAAAAAGTGGAAAGAAAAAAAAGAAAAGTTCATTTTTATAATTCCATTCCCATTTGGCGGCAATTGACCCGTGGGGGGGGGGGAGAGCTCCCATATAAAGTTTACGAGGGTTGTCATCGTACCTTTTAGGGGTTCAAATGATTGGCAGATGATTACTAAGGTGACCACTGACAGCTGCTACAAAACGGGTTGCTGGTAGATTTTTGGGGTTTTATTTCAAAATTTCCGACGATCATTCTCGTCAATTTCATATGGGAGTCCCCTCCCCCTCCCCTCTGGGGGTGGGGGGGGGAGGCAAATTGAAAACCAAACAGCGCCGCTGGAAAATACCGCTAAGTAGGCTTTCATATACCCATTCTACCAAAGGTGATTTTTCGAGAAAACCATGTGTTTGTGTTTTCGTGTTATTTAACTGAAGCCAACTTTGAGGTTCATTTGTTTCAATTTACCTTCATTCTCCGTAACGACTTTCATCAGGAGCCTATGTAACAAGAGCCTGCTTAAGACTAGCTTCTTCCTTAAGCGAATTTAAGACAAAACTAAGTCGCCATAGTTTTTAAGTAAAGTTTTAAATAATATTTTTGAACACGGCCTCCATGAAAAGCAGTTTTTATTTTTTATATTGTACCTCTTATTTGTAGTTAGGAAGTTAGGTAGTTAGCTGATTATGATATTTTAAGCTGATGGAAAGTTATCTATCTATCTATCTATCTATCTATCCATCTAGTTCCTACAGTCAACTTTAAGTCAAGTGACTTAACAAGTTCTCTAAAACTAAGAAGACAAGTACCTTTAAATAGCTCCCCGTAGAAATGCGAAATCAATTTGCTTCACTGATTTGCTTTAATTTTCAACGCTTTTTCCCTTACTTAGTTCGTCGCAAAAATCACTGAAAAATAAGTTGACCCAGTCGGCAGCCCCAACAAATTAGGCTTCGAAAGTGCAGCGCGAAACAACTGAAAATCGCGAAATCAAGTTACGGCAAAATTTTTAACAAAAATACAAAGATGGGTTTGAACTTTCGAAACAACACTGAAATCAAATCAGGCATCGCTACGTATGAAAAACCCACGTTTATTTTCATCAGTTTTACCACCAGGTTTCTTACAAACACCTTATTGGAAAAGACAGAAAATACATTCTGTTTCCATTATCGTGCCTCGAGTATCATGTTTTTGTAAATGCTTCCCCTTAAAACCCCTTTAACAAGCATTAAAAAAACTTTTGATTACTTAGGCGGTTTTCTTTTAGCGAACAAAAATATTACCATGTGGGTTAGCCACACCTTTTAAGTGATTTTGTTGGTTTCGCCCACATGGATCATGCGTGGGCCAGCCTCCACCTGTGCTACTATCAAAGTAATAGTAGTGACTGTGGAGGTTGAGACTCGTTCCGTAGCTGTACGTCACTAAGGACTTTGGCACTGCGGCACACCGCTTTGAAACTTGCTTGACCAGTTTGCAGTTGATTGACCCCGCCTTCTGCATCACGATGCTGCCAGTTCCTTCCTTGCAAGCGATCCAGTTGTTGATATTGCTTTTGATCAGGGTTTCCTTGCCAATGGTGCGCCACAAAGCAAAGTTCATGGCCTCGTAATGCGTCTCGCTCAATGGAACTGTTGTGGACACTCGAGTATTAGCACTTCTCACTTTCCAGGTGGGTCGTGGGGTAACAGCATTTGCACCACTTGTGAAGCTTGAGTAAGCTGTGAAGGTGTAACTCCACACTAGTGTCCAGCCTCCTCCGTCAGTCTGTTGGTCGCAATACGCCTGGAAAGCGTTGCCGTGGGAACCAGCATCCGGGTCAATCCAATAGACGCCTGACGTGGCAGAAGGCATTTTCAGTTTGAGGTCCTTACAGTTCAGTACCGGAGACTTCTTAGACAGACCTGTGTTCACAAACAAAGAGAAACATTTTATTAGGATGCTTCTAATATTATGCTTCCTTTTGTAAACTAATCGCACTATTTGAAAATAGTCTTTGTTAACTGCGAGCAATCTTTCCTTACCCTAAAGGAAGCAGAAAATATGTTATTGTTTTAGGAGCATACGCCCACATACAGCGCTAGATACTTACCTATGGGGCTTGAGTCTACCAGATGGTATTTACCATTGACGAGTCGTTTAATGATCTCATTCTTACAGAACAGTGAAGTCCTGTAAAGATAAAGATTTCCTTTTGCATCCATCTCCAGCACTTTATATCTCTGCTTATCCAAACCCCTGGGTGAGAGAAACAGATCGAGCCGTTTACATGAAATATCTTTGCAGTTTTAGTTGGGTATAAATGGATTGGGTTTGTCAGTTTTCGTAATAATTTGGGTTAACGTTTTAGAAAAAAAAAGTATTGTAATACCATTTATTTGCCTCGTTTTTTTTTGTGCATATCGTCGAAGGTTCGAGAAAATAAAACCCGCGGAAATTATTGTGACTCAATCATTGAAAATTGTTTGCTCTGTTTGCTCTGAAAGCTTTGTGCTTTTCTCATCTTTTGGAATGAACTCATCTAATATCACGAAATTTCAACCCCGTAAATTTGACTCCCACGAACAAAAATTCGCTATACAGAATTCGATCGATTTCAAAACGTTTGAGTGTGAAAACTTGTCCGGGTAACAGGTTATTTGACTGAAGAGAAATCCGCGCGAAATCAACAACGAAATTATCCTTCTTCTATAACTTTTACGACGGTGGGTTAACGTGCGAGCCACTAAAACAAAGCTGTGATGCTGTTGGTTTTTTTAATACTTTTATGACAAGGAAATTTAATTTTCTAAAATCTTAAAAGAATTTTGAATTGAACGTGTCCATTAATTTTGCAACAAAGAAAAAGCAAAGAGACAGGCCCATAGCCGGTATTGAGACCGGCAACTGATCGCGAGGCAGTTGCCATAGGTACTATAGGTAAAACGTTTCTTTTTTTCTGGAGGGGGTGAGGTTAAATAGAAAAGAATGTAATGTTTTCAGAACTGAAACACGCAACCTAGACAATTAAAGAGTGATAACCTTAGTCATGAGAATATTCACCGCGTTGCGCAGTCTTTTTTTCTCTACTGCGCCTCGTTAGATTTCGTCAATTATATTTTGGTCTGGCTACGGGCCTCAACTAGAGGAAATGGAAATGTCGTGATACTGACCTTGTAGTCGAAAGGAAGGAGCTGACGAGGAAAAAACTCAACAGAATACGAAACAACATCGTTTCAAAGTACAAAGTTTGTTCGCTTGAGCGGTGAAGTATTGCGACCAGGCTGCCTTGTGAGGTATCAGTTGGAATGTCGATACGAAGCAATGTTGGGCTACAGGTTTGCCACGAGTACAGATAAAAGTTGAATAAAATATGCTTTATTAGGATGACAAGATTTTACTTGCAGTATTTTATTTTTCGCCTTTTGAATAATTAATCCGTGGATGACCTTGATGGAATGCTGTCGAGATCGCTGACAGATTGACAGGAGGATGTTAAGTTGTTTCGTTTTCCATGGAAACTACGTCTGTCTATATTTACTGCAGTATCTTGGCTCGGCGCGCGGCCCATGGATAATTTGTTTGCCGATTTCTTAGAGTATTTTTCGGCGACTTGAAAAAGATTATCCCTTGCTTCGCTAGCCATATATGATATTTCGTGAAATGCATTTTACTTTTTCCAGAGCACTCTAAACTGAAATGTGCTTTACTGATGTTTGTTGAATATTTTGGAATTAAATATATTTATTTAACAAATCTTCGCCCTGTATTTATATATGCTAACTAACGAAGTTTCTATATCAAGACAAGAAACGTTACTAGTTTTAGATTCTCTTTTATTTGAGATCACATTAAATCACTTACAAAGTCAGGAGCTTATTACCTGATAAAGTATAATTGTGCCCAAAAAAAAAAAACATTCACAGCCAACTCTCGACTCGTTTATAAATACTTGTGACCCTTTACCCGCGGGTCATTTGGGACTCTGTAACGATGTATCTGTGAAAGAGTAGTGTATGCGTTTAAAAAGGGGGAGGAAAGAAACTTTAAGTCAACGGGAATTCTCGCTTAAGAAGATGTAAACTAAATATTCATTAGCAACGCAAAAACAATCACAACAGTTTGCGTCGTATATACCTAATTCAATAAAGGTTGCTTTGGTCATTGGTAATTGGGCATTGGGAAGGTATTGTTTGGCGGTCACTCAAGCGAAGCATTGCATTGTGTTCCGTATGCCAAATGCCAAATCCCAATTACCAATGACCAACTGCCAAAGCAACCTTTATTGAATTAGGTATATGTATAACGCATGTATGAATGTAAGTTTGGCGTCGATCTCTGTCTTATTTAGCTAAAGAGCCCTTGCTAATTATAGAGTAAAATGTTGAATTCAAATGGTTGTTTGTTCAAGAGTTCAAAACAATTTTGTATTTTTAAAAACATCTTCATTTTTGAGAATTCGCGAGTCTTTTATGCCGGGTAGCAAAATTCATAAGATTATCATATTTACACAGCAGTTAGAGATCAAAGATAACTATCCATTTTTTTTTACGAGAAAGGCGCGTGATTCTTTAAACAGTTTAATCACTTATAAACAAGAATTCAGGTGGGTTAGGTAACGAGAGTTAAGAATCGATTTGTCGCAAAAAACCGGTCAACTGATCGCTGCCGAATGGTGCTTTACAAGAGTGAAAACACATAAAGAAATTCAGTCTAGAAACTCTAAAGGATGGCGATAGTTTTCTGACATTGACTCTATAATATTTTTTATCACTTCGAACTTGATAATGGCGTCATGACGACCCCGAAACGTTGTTCAGTTTTATCGTTTATTTTTACTTGTTTATGTATAACCAAACCTCTACTCATAAGGATAGTTTTCAAGTTTATGTAATATAGTTCTGTTCCTGGCGTTCAGTTTCTGGCGATCAGCTAGTGGGGAGCGATAGCCTGTGTACAGCCGGGAGGGGGCGGCTGTACACAGGCTCGGGAACGAAGGATAGGCGAAGCGCGGAGAAAATACAATCCGAGTGCTGACGGCGGAGAATTAATAGGCCCTCTTTCCCCAGTTTCCTCACAATATTACTTGAGTTCGCTTTGCGTCCCACTATTTGAATGCCTGGAACAGGCATACTTGGAGTGTAAGATCTTATAACCCTTGTTGTGTCTCTAAAATTCCAATCTAAGAGATTTGTAGTGATCATTTTTTCTTTCAGAATATGGTCAATCAAACGCTACCTAAGAACTTAAGCCTGGATTTGAATAAATAGAGCGATTCGAAAATCGCAATTTTATTGGTTTTGCATTGCTACGCTTTGTGATTAGCTTAAAAAGTTCGCACCACTATTTTAACCAATCAGAAGTAAAACCAAAACCAATCGTGACTTGCCCGCACGCGTTTTCCCGCGCTTGGCGCCAGCGACATGTATTTGATTCCAGTTCTGATTGGTTCATTTGATTGTCTGTGCCTGCTGTGATTGGCCAGAGTAATTACTTTGGTTTTGGTTTTACGACACTCAATTTAAAACTGCTCAAACAATGACAATCACAGCTCAGAACTCCCTGTCCTTCCCCTTTTTACCATAGGATAGTCTACATTCTTCTCTCCTACTGGTTTCTCCATCTCGTATTTCCTGAAGCAGTGCAAGAAATCAAGTTTTATCGGTATAATACCCCTCTCAAACAACAACTTAAGCAAGTAAGACACAATAACGATGGTTAGAAACGACACGATCATTGCCAGGGTGCGAAACGGAAATAGCTGCCCATCGTTGTCGTTATAATACGGGTATTCAATAAAATGTGGGAGATCAATTTTATCCTCCCCTCCCCCGATGCGGAGGACCAACCCCACTATGTATCCCATAAAGGAACCGTAGGTATTGGTGCCTTGGAGGTAGACGACACAGCACAGCTGCGGGAAAAGGATGACGTAGACCAAGTCACTGCACAGCGCCCACAAGGTGTAGATTGAATCCACCAATAGAGCCATGGCTGTAGCGGCCGCGCCAACTCCAAATATGGCAATACGCATCACCCACACGACCTCTTTCTCAGAAGCCTGTAAAAAAGTTTATAATTTAGTCCAATCTTTTCTCCACGTAAATACGAGCTTGTCGCGTCGCTCGTGCAAGACTGGCTTCACATCAGTGCGATATGCACCGCACGCGACAGTATTAACGGACTTTGCATGCAAAACATCGCTTGTGGCTGTTTTTATACAATGAAATTCTCTAACATTTTAAAATTTTTCAGCTGCAAAAAAGACTCTCACGACGCGTGTCTAAATGCAAAATATCGGTCGTGAAGCCGCAGACTACATCAGTGTAAGTGAAGGCGAATTGCATTCATGTTTCAATCTGCATTTTCCTTTTTTTCTTTTTCAATCATTTAAGCATCTATCATATGTATATTTCGCCATGCTATCAAGGCATTAGAGCGGCTTTCAATCGAGTGTCGTAAAACCAAAACCAAAGTAATAACTCTGACCAAGCACAACAGACGCAGACAATCAAATGAACCAATCAGAACTCGAAGCAGAAATTAATATAAGTAGCCAGCGCCAAGCGCGGGAAAACGCGTGAGACAATCACGATTGGTTTTGGTTTTACTTCTGATTGGTTGATAAAGTGGCGCGAGATGTTTTAGCCAATCACAAAGCATAGCAATGCAAAACCAAAGCAATTGTGAAATTACTTTCGACTCTCAATTGAAAACTGCTCTATGAACCAATTGCACAAACAAAACCAACTTATGAATCGACAAACCCAAACCAACTAACCTTATAATTGCGTTTTGTGTCTCTCACCTTTTGTCTGAAGATAAGTTTGTAAATGTTTCTAGAAAACATTGAGCTGGCGGACAAGATGCTGGAGTCAGCGGAAGACATGACAGCCGCGGACACAGCACCCAGGCCCACAAAGGACACCGCTGTTGGAGTGAGGTACTGAAGCACCATGGGAAGAACTAGTGACTTGTCAAATTTCACGGTCGCAGTTTGATTGGTGGCGTTACCGCTGACGTTACCAGATGGCGGCGTAAAGAAGTCAGTCTTCGTCCAGTCTGGTGTAAAAAGAAAATAATAATAATAATAATAATATTAGGCGAGACCTCGAACACTTTACTGAAACATTTGCTTTGAATTATTCTCTTATAGAAGACCAATATTCAACACGAATACATGAGCAAAACAAAAAGGAGTGTGATTTAAGTTTATACTTATACATGTTTACTCCAGCCAACAACCACAGAAACAATATTTTGTAAACTGTTGTTTTGCTCGTTTAGCATTACATCGCGAGGATGATAAATGCCGTTGATTCTACGGGCGTTCAGCGGCATCAATAAAGGCTTTAAGACTACCGCAATGGAAGATAACTTGCTTAGGACTAAATTATCGATTAATTTAAGCCGCAATCTTCTTTATGTTAGCGTCATTTAGTGTCATACCTGTGGAGGCTGCTATGGCTCCAATGAGCACCGCCGGTATTGCCATCAGTATGCAACCAAACGAGGCTGTTATAGAAAGGCCCTGGGCCTTACGTGCTGTCTTACATGATAACACGCGCTGAAAGTAAACTTGCCATGGAACACCACCAAATATCTGCACGGGAAATAAAACACGTGTCAACACGTCTGCTTTGTATGGAGTATGGATTAGTCTGCGAGCAAGCTCTCGGGCCCGGGGGAGAAAGGTTGGCCTCACCCCCCCCCCCCCCCCCTCCCCCTCCCACTCTGCCAATCTCTGTCCCCCGAGCTTGACAAAATTATGTTAAACATGTTCATGATTTCCAAAAATAATCAGACACTACACTACTGCCGGAAAGAAAAAGAGATTTACCAATAACAGTGCATAGTCGAGCCAGACTCCAAGAAACTTTGTAGACCATTCTCCAACCCACTGCTTGCCGGAATCATCCGTAATACTGCTCACAGCTGAATGTGTCATCGCGAATGGAATACTGATCCACTATCAGTGACCGAAAATGGAGAATTAGAAACACGAACGTATTCATAAACAACAACATAACAACTGCACAGGACTGTTATGTAATTAGCCGACAGCCGGCTGTTACGACCAGCAACTGTGGTGAGGATAACCCACGCCAACTCAAAGCTTGAAAATGACTAATGGACAACAACCAAGGTAGTTTATGCCCGCCTATTTTACTTGTGCAGCCGGCAACCTCAAAGATTAATGACAGTCCTGCTACAACAACCGCGAAAACTAAGAACATTGCACCCATATCATGCATTTTTCTCCTAGAATGGAATTTTGAGCTGTGGAAAAAAAGTCAAGTCAAGTGTGATCACCCAACCGTATGCCCCCCCCCCCCCCCGGGGGGCATTCTCATATAAAAGGGGCGGGATGCTCGTCGGAAATTTTGAATTAAACCCCTAAAGGAGACCAAGCTGGGCGTGACCCAAGCTTTTTTTTACCCCTAATAGAGACCATTTTAAAACACAGACAAATAAAAAAATACAGTGACTTTTTACGTGCAACCCTAAACGAGACCTTGAGGGCTTAATATAATGGTATTTTGCCCAGAACACCTTAAGTGAGACCAAAACCCGAAATTTACATCCCTAAGCGAGACGACGAGCATCCCCGCCCCCCGCATGTCCACGCATTATAATATATAAACCACTGTTCCTACTCTCACCAGTCCAATAAAGATGCAGACAAGTTGGATAACATCGGTGTAAGCCACAGAATAGAGTCCGCCAATCAGCGTGTAGAAAATAGCGATACACGCTGACGCAATGACAGAAGGAACACGATCCAAGTTGATAACGACGCTGACTGTGGCGCCGAGAGCGGCAAGGATGGCTGCAGACCAAAATATCTCACCCAGCAACGCAGGGATGTACAAAAGTCCGCCCATGCGCAGACCGTACTTCTCTTGGAAAGGATCCAGCATTGTAAAGTACTCTTTTTTGCGCATGATCTTGGCAAAGGCCAATCCACCTGAGAAACAAAGGAATCGCAAAGGGAATGAAGCGTTACTCTTTTTACCATGTCCCTTGATAGTCAAATCTTGAGCCATTTACGGTCCGGAAACACGGCACAACTTTTCTTGCAAACGTTGCGCGCAACAGCTGCAGAAGTAGATATCAAGTTCTACTTTTGTGATGTTGCGCGCAACAAATTGCATCGTGTGACACCCCCAAAAAAATCTTGTCGCGCGCAACGTTGCTTGAAAGTTGCACCGTGTGTCCGGGCCTTTAATATCATCCTAACGGTCAACATGAAACTGTATTAAACCCTGAACGAGGATTTCATTAACTTATGTGTGTACAAGTTGGTTGCTATATACACCAAATTGAAGAAACGTTGTCGGGTGAAAAGCATAAACCATCAACGATGCGACCCAAAGGCTTACTGGGAAGTTGGGTAAATTAATCTTCGTCTGTGACAAAATACACATTAGAGTGATTTTACTTCATCTGTGAAATAGTTAGTAGAATAGTACGCACTATTAGACTATAATTCCATTGTTTCCTTTTGTTTAATTTGGACTATCACACACAAATTGTTAGATAGTGTTTCACAGATGAAGTAAAATCACTCTATATTAACACAGGATGCATAAATCATGCTCTAAAATGTCTCAAACAAGATCAGAAAACATCTTGATTATCAAGAAATGGAATATTACTATGCTTATCATTGCTTCCTACCCAGAATCCCATTCGGTCTTATCGTTCCTGGTTTATGCTTTTCACGAGTCAACGTTTCTTCAATTAGGTGTATAGCTTTTGAGTTTGTACATGTAATCGCACAATGTTACCATTTCAATCTCGCTGCTGAGCAATTATTTTTTGTGATACTGTGTGTTACAATGTAAAAGGTGGTTTTAGATTTGGATAAATGATAGCTGTTTAGTAGGACTTCAGTTTCTTTGCTTTGCTTGTTTCAAGTTTAAAATATGAAGCAGATTTTAGAGGAACGGGCGATTCTCAGTTTTTTCCATTCCTGCGTTAATGAGTGAAATTTGTAATCCTCGCAGTGTGCTATCAACTTAAGCAGTTGAAAAAGCAACCTATTTTACGACTCACTGTAGAAATTTGAGCCCCAAAGTACAAACATGCCTACTCACCTATCACGAGGCTCAGCGCGTAACCCCAAGGCGCCTGCGCCCAAATCAAACCCTGGTCACGATCATAGACAACTTCTGCTGTGCCATTGATGTACCCTCCACCAACCCACGTTGCTATGGGAAACAACAACAACAATTTCAAGAGAAAAATCTTCTATTCGCAGTTATGCAACTGTTTTAATTCAAGCTTCACTACTGGGATTTGAAGCCCTTTTTGTGATTCCGGTGCAAATTTATATTATCACAAAGGACATCGACCCGCCAAAATAGCAAAATTTCGCTTAGCTTATTTCCACGTTATATCGCCAACACCAAATATACAACTTAGTTGGATAAAAGATTCTATAGAGCAAAACAAAAGCAGTTGTTTGGAGCTGATGAATTGCAGGATTGCAAGGACTGAAGTGGATTACAGTTCATGAAACTTGATTTATTGGCAGGCGGGCAGAAAATCAAGCTTGCCATTTTTGTGAAATTTTTACTTTTCTATCTGTTATTTTGTCTGTTTATTTCATATTTCTTTGCTTCTATCACTTTTAGCGATGCTATGGTTTCATTTAATTTCAAGATAATAAAGTAATAAAGCAAGCTTAAAGGAAGCGAACAAAATTAAGAATTACAAACGAATAATAATCGAGTAGCCTTAATTACCTGTCATTGTAAATGTACCAACAAATATTCCGATACTTCTGCCCGCCAACATGGCTTCTTCTTCGCCTTCCTTGCGCCGGCGAGCAGCCCACAAGCCGACAAGAAGAATTAGTAGATAAAACACAACAATCGCCACCACACCAACTATGTTTATGTCCGCCATGTTGAATGATGAATTTTGTCAGTTGGCGCAATGTGAAGAGATTCTGGAAAGCAAATGAAGATCAACATAATATAAGGCTAACAACTGATCTGCTTCAGCTAGTGATTTCAAAATGACGTTTCTTTGACGCATTTGTGCCGAAAGCGATGTCCTGAACACAGTACAATCACCAAGTTCTACCTTAATTGTTTCAATTTAATAAAAGCGACCACCAACTCTCTGGAAATAACAGTGCAACTTTTGACCCGCGGATTAACTGCAAACATTCGGCATTTCTTTTCTCAGTAAGTTCTAGATCTCGGATTATCGACACAGCAACTCGACGGTACGATTGCTAAATGGTGTTGTGTTACCGCCTTGGGTCAAAGAAAATGAAAATGAAAACCAATACCGTTTCCGTTTTTGAAAGAGCTAGCCGATGTTACGTATGCGTACATTAGAAATACCAACCCGGATTTTCACAGTATTTTATATTGTCGATGTATTCTTTGAGCTAATCATAGCTCAACTAAATCCGGATTGTTGAAAGTCATAAAAACATCTTGACTTACAACAATTAAATTTTCTAGAGCTTGCAGAAAATTACATCAAACAATTCAACGCCATAAAAGTTTTAACTGAATCTTATCGCAGAAAAATACAATTGAAATACAGCATTCTTGCTTTCCAAAGTTAGTGAGACATACAGTTGTACACTTGAAGTTCTATTTTAATTAGTTCTTTTGTTTTTGCATCACAAAAAAGTCTCAGCTAATATTGATTGTTCTGCATTGATTTTAACTCTAAATCACAGGTAAACGCGAAATGAACAAGTTAGTAATTCATAAACTTAGGCAATAAAGCAATGAGCGAAATACGTCAACTTTAATTTAAATGTTTTTTATTCCTTATTTACGGATCGACAATCTTAACTGAAACACGCTTTTAAACAAGAGAACCAAACCTTCAATTCGGAACAACCAGGCCAGTAATCTTCGTGTTTCATACCTCCATGCTACACATGATGCTATAGAAACGAGATATTTTACGGTTTATCGTCCCACGAACTCCCGATCGCCAGGATAATCATAAGCACTTTGCAAGCTTTGGTTTATCCCTTTTTGAGTGGTCAAACGCAATTGTTTAGTAGCAGTTATTGGTTTTCGAGTTGGGTGGCGTTTCAGCGAGAGCGACAAATATGTTTTCATAATGATGAGAATGTGCTGTTTCATCCGACGATTTTTAGCCCCTAGTTGATGCATCTTAGTCTGAAAGAAAGCACCTGGAAAGTTAAACTTTCGCTCATATTCGTCGCTCTCAACATAGTTAATAAAGTGCAGTGGTTATGACAGCACAATAGATTTTGAACTTTTGTTCGAGCAACTGACCAATAGAAATGGTGCTATAAGTTATTCAGTCATAGCGTGTGATCAAAAAACAAAAGATGTGCACGGTCAAGTGCGGTTCAACAAAAATTCTTGATAACTCCTTGTTATCGCCATTGAAGTCTGCAAGGTTTCATAACCAGTCCCTCGATTAAAAACTATTAGTTTAGTTTAGTTTAGTTTGGTTTATTGGTTTTCAACACTGTTACATTAATTAATTTATGTAAATTTAAAGAAATAAAATTTAAATATCTACAAACCCGCTTATAGCATAGCTAATCTAGGCGGGTTGTACTAATTACAGTCATATTTACCAAACATAAAGTGATTTGAGTCGACTTTTATGGGCAAGTCTACCTGAAAGTTAATTTAATAAGGCACAATGTACTTTAATACAATGACGTTTGTGATTGTCCGTCCAAGTAATTATTAATAATTTGTTTTAGATGTATGTAGTGCAGTAATTACACGAGCGCTAAAATGCAAGCGTGTGCAAAAGACTCTGAACAATAATGATAAACTATCAAATGTAGAAATTTTAAAAACAACAACAGAAAATAAGCGATCCCGAAAACTGGAACAAACAGAAAATAAGCGATCCAGAAAATAGAAACGAAATACGACATGTTGTAAGGTAAAGCAAATAAATAAATTGAGGTCAGAGAATAAATAAAAAAGCGGATAGCTTCGTAGCCCAACCACCTATTAACTGAGAAGTTCCGAAACCGCACGCAACTTTCTAAAAGCCCATACGATAAAACAAACAGAACACAAGCTGTCATGTCAAACAAGCATTGTACAGAACAAATCAACCGGAACTGATCTTATGTTCATTTCAACCCATTTTTCTTACATGCAAATTTTCGGTTAATTTGCTTTGAAAAAGAAAATTCGTCAAGATATTGAATAACGAACCCAGCTATAAATGTTGTTTAAGTTTCAAAGTCCAAAATTGTTACATGTAATTAAATTTCTATTCGGCAAGTAATTAACGGCACAATTCTTCAAAGGGTCTTCAAAACTAATTTGCCTAAAATTGCATATTTTTCCCTAGCATTTGTAACGTTGACAAATCATGACAAATTCTTTTCCCTAACCCTTACAATGCGCTCGACACAATAACTATGATTTTAATCTATAGCCATAGTTCTAGGATCTACTCTGATTTAAGATATAGGGGGTATAATAACGTGTATTACCTGCTTCTTTAGACAAATACAGAAAGTACTAAATTCTCATATACAACTTGACTTGGCGACACTTGACTTAACGAATTGAAATTAAACGGATCAATAGTTAGTATAAATCATGGTAAATTTTATTGGCACTAGTAGATACTCGTTCCAGTCACGATCGTATGAGTACCTAACGCACTGTTAGTGTGTCAAAATACCTGTGTCCACTTCTGGACAACATCAACCAATATTATCGGTGACATAAGTACATATATTTCGCTAGCGATCGAATCATTGAGATTTCTGAGGGTTACAGAAAGAAAGCAACCCACGGACAACTAGCGCAAGCAAGACTTTCATAAAATGCACAAAGTGCTCTCTCTCTCTCTAATAATTAAATTCGCAAGCTTCTAAGTTGGTATTAAACTCGGCAATTCTAAAAACGAAGTCCGATTTGCAGGGGTAAAGAGAACAAAAGGTCATGTTTACAAACCGTTTTGAGCATGTTCCGAATAAAACCTATTTTAAGACAAAGAATAAGCTCAGTTACCTTCTATTTTAGTAGCTTGCAAATTCTCTCCTAGATCTTCTGTTTGTAGAAAAACTAAAGCGTTCAACTGGTAGGATGTACAACGAACCGGACCGTAAACATGTTCCAGTGACACGCTCTAATGTAATCCTCCCTTTCCCATACACTTAATGGGCGAGTGGGGTCTGGGGATGAGCTAGTAAAGAAGAACTGTCATGGCGACCCCCAAGAAACTAGAATCGATGTAAACAATAATCTGTGTTTGAAAGCACACAATTGAATCTGGCAGATATTGTAAACAGATTTACATCCAAGTGGAGCTAAACTTCCAAAGTATCCAACTATGTCGACGCATCTAATTCGTACCTGACCTAACGGACAAAATTTCCGCCCTGAGTACATGAGCGGTCAAGGCCAGCAGCAATTTTCGCATGAGCAAGAAGAGGACATCGTCGGAAGTTCAAGCACGCATTCAGCAACGCTACGAGGATACGGCCCTGCTGATTTACCGCCATCAACACGACAACAAGCAAAACAACTCATCCCGGAATGAAGGCTTACCACAGGCACGACAGGCGTTTGAGAACATTGATCAACTTCAAGATTTGCGTGGCCGACCCGCTCCCACGCAAGGACATACCCAATCACAGATTTGTGTTATCATCTAGCAGATAACACAGACATTGTTGTAGCTGGAGGAAATTTCGGAGCGACTTTACAATACCCGGCCACTTATTTACATATCCCTAAATCTTTGTTAGAGCTAACCATACGAAAACAAAAGAATCTATTCTTATTCAATGAGATGCAAATAAGTGGCCGGGTATTGTAAAGTCTAGCCGAAATTTCCAAACACTGAACGAACAGCAAAAGAATAAAAACATATTGTATGCGTGGACAATGGGAGAGGAAAGTATGTCGCAGTTCTGTCAGTCACATACAAACCGAGAAACGTGAAGTGCAGTTTTTGTTCTTTTTCGGAACACTTCAAACCGTCTCAGAGCATATCAGCAAATTGTGGTTAGCCTATTTCCCACTCAGTTCACCTTTCTAAAGCATAGTTGTGTGATAATTTCTGCAGTATTTTCCAATTATGTCGCCGTTCCACACACGACTCGTGTTAAACTTTTTCAAGGTCATGGGTTGTCCCAAGATTTGAACATTATGGCGTATGGTTTCGCTTCGTCTTACATCCAAAGTGAAGGAACTTGGAGACTACAATTATTTATACTTCTCTTGTCAAACAAGTTTAGTGACGAAGTCATAAGAAAGAGGAACTAAAAAATGCATACAGTATCTATTAATTAAAAATTACTTGGAATTTTTAACTTATGATATTAATTAAAGGTGTAAAAAGAAATGTATATGCTATGATTGTCAGATTGATTTTATTGCAGTTAACTCTCACTGAGGCGGACATCTTGGGACAAAGCTCTTGCTAACCATCTCGACACATCCTGACACTAGAAATCTGTCATATCAGAACTGGAACTTACAAGATTGTTCTCATTATCTGGGTACCTGGAAGATGCTAACTAATGTAGTCCATAGGAGATTCGAGCAGAGATTGAAAGATGAGGAATTTCCAGGCAATATTAATATAAATTATTCCCTGTACCATATGGAAGTGATACCATACTTGTTCAGTTTACAAAGACAACAACAGTGCCAGTTCTTGTAATCAGATCAGTTTTAGATTTCCAAATTCCATCATGATCTAGAATTTGAGGGCCACAGGTTTGTCAGTCGCAAGACTGAAGTGTCACCCTCGTCAAATAAAGTCAATTGCGGTTGGTCAACTGCATCCGGCCTACAATCAACAGATTGTGCACACCTTGAGAGGCATTTTTAGGAGTGCTTTAAAGAGATGTAAGTTATAGACAAACAAGTCAAATTTGGCCAGACACAGCCAACCAGGTCTGCCTTGGAGATGTGTCCACCTTACTGGGGTGTTTGCTTTGACAGTTGACTGTACTGCAATAATGTACACACCCTGTGCACACCCTGTGTCATGCATGTTTTGTTGACTTACAGTGCACATTATGCTATGTTAACAGTACAAACATGCACAAATCATGCAGCCTGTTAACAAGTAGTTTGTATGATAGGTGCAAGAAAGGTGAGGGAAAGAGGGAACTTTGGGCATGCACAAAGCACATGGAGAGAGCATGGAGCACACACCTTACATGCTTCCAAAATCTTCTCTTCCCCTCTCTAGCATCTGCCATGCAGCCTAGTTATTAATAACTGGCTCCTTATTTGAGGCATGTGGCTAAAGAAATTTAGCAAGCTATGTGAGCCGTCAATCGGTTGTCCCCTTTTCGTCTTTTCCTCCCTCAGTAACTCTCCAGTCTGCTTTTACCCCACATCCGAAGAACCTGTTCACAGTTTACAAATCATGGGACATTTTATGAAGGAAATAGTAATCTTGATCACAGAACATTGATAAGTACATGAAATAGAGCAGTTTTCAATGGGTGTTGTAAAACCAAAACCAAAGTCATTACTCTGGCCAACCACAACAGACGCAGACAGTCTAATGAACCAATCAAAACTTGTAGCAAATGCATGTAGCTGGCACCAAGCGCAGGATAACATGTGCAAGCAAGTCACAATTGGTTTTGCTTCTGATTGGTCGAGAAAATGGCGCAAAATTCTTAGCCAATCACAAAACGTAGCAATGCAAAACCAAAGCAATCACAAAATTACTTTCGACACTCGATTGAAAAGCCCTCTATACCGGTATTAAGCACTTGGGAATTTTTCAAAACACTCAAGAAGTGCGAGAAGCACTCACTTGCAGTTCTTGCATCTCCAAGTGCTTCTCTCTTGTGTTTTTATGAGTGCTATGTGCTTAGAATTCAACAATACAAGTTGTTGTGTTTACTCTCCCCTCAGTAAAACATGCTAGAAATAATATTTCTTGTTAGTTTTATTGTCCATTCTAACCCAACATTTTTTTTAATGATCATAACAGAACAAGACAATCGCATTTAAAATGTAGCTGATTGATAAACATTAATTTTGTGATATAAAATTTGATGGAAATATTTCAACATGCCCACATCAATTTCTCCAGAAGTCATTAATCTTCATGGAAACAGGTTACGTACTATTTACAATCCATGGAAAATAGGATTTTTTAAACACCTCTATCTTATATTGGGCAATTAAGTAACAAACCATCTATATTTTCAGACTATTTATTTTACAAACATGCAACAAAACGGTCATTATTTGGCTTAAACTAATGTAACTGGCTTTTACAGAAGTGGACATAAAATTAATAAAATATAAAATATAACTGACAGGATTATTAGAATCTTGGATTTGTCAGCCAAACTGGTGAAATTGTTATACCAGCTACATGTAATTCTAGGACTTTAACTAGCATTAATATTCTCTGTAGTGCTATAAATTACCTAACAAAATATAATTGAGTTCTTAACGTTTCTACAAGCAGATAACAGCCATTCTGTAGAATAACCATGGATTAACTTTAAAATGTATCTAAGATCTTGACAATTTGTTGCAAGCAATTCTTTTGCATAAACATACAGTTTTAAATTGTGGCCAGATATATGATCCATAGGTAAATGAACAAATGAACAAATAATTTAAATAAATTTTGTTAGAGCTCCTCGCCCTTTTAGCCCTCATTGCAGAGTATGCCCAACATATAAGTTCCTCCTCCCACCTGCATACCAGAATGTGTAGTTCCAGAAAAACTCCATACCCACCCCATGGAAGGTCAGCGGAAATTCCTAGGGGGAGGGGGTCTTAAAAGCCAACATTTTAGAAGCAAAGTATGAAGCTAAACTGGAATTTCCTTGGGGGGGGGGGGGGGAGGAGATAGGGGACGGGGTTCTAAACAAAACAACCTTCCGTGGGGGTAGTATGGACATTTTCTGGAATTGCACAATAATATATAATTATCATAATGGAATTTTATCAGTTAACTCTTTAACTCCCAATACTGAAAAACAAATGGCACTACAGTCAAACCTGTATTAAGCAGACACCCTCGGTACCCTCGTTAGTGTCCGCTTGATACAGGTTCTGATACATTGCTCAATAATAGTTAATTATTAATTCTCTTATATCTCCATTTTTATTATACCCACATTTCATCACATTTTAATTCATAAACCTAGGTCACCTCTATTTGTATCAAGTTGAATAACTTTTTACTTGAAATCATGCTTTTAGAAGTAGACGGTAATCCCGCATTTTAATAAAAATGCATTCTAAAAACACTTGAAATGTCCGCTTAATACAGGTTTTATGTAACAAAATGGCCTAACTTTGGTGTCCATGTCCGCTTAATAGAGGGGTCCACTGAATACAGGTTTGATTTACAGTAAAATATGGGAAGAAAATTTCAGGACCCAAGCTGGTGTTCACTTAATGGAGGGTGTCCGCTTAATGTGGGGTCTGCTTAAGACAGGTGTGACTGTATGCAAAAGTACTGGCAAAGAGGTTTCATTTAAATGGTCACAACATAGGATTTCAAATACAGACTCAAAAGTTAGAACTGTTTCTCTATATATAATTGACTCTGGGATTGAAGGTTTAAGACACATCCTTCACATCACATCAAATTTTCCAACAATGTTGAACAGTTTGATGAGTCAGTGAAAAGAAAATCTGGTTTTCAAGCTTCTCCCTAGTGCAGGGGAAACCATAATAAACTAGTCTTCAATGCCTTTGTCTTTGTTAGCTAGCTAAAAAGTTAAATTATAGGTCATTTTTATAGATTTTGTTTGCAGGGCTTGAAAAAAGTCCCGTCCAGGACAAGTAGATTTTTGTTTCAGGCAAGCAACTTTCCACTCACTTGCCCAATGGGCAAGGATACAGACAATCCTCCTGTGAACTAAGCTTATTTAAGTAATTAACAATAAAAACTTGTCTGGGCAAGTAAAACTTAAGACTTGCTTGCCCTTTGGGCAAGCTTTAATATATATATTTTTTCGAGCCTTGGTTTGTAATCTCCCCAGATTTTTTCTGGCTCAAGGAAAATCCATAGCAAGTAAAACAGGGCCCAGTTGTTCAAAAGGCGGTTAACTCTAACCCATGATTAAAACGTAACAGAGGATTTAATTTCTATTGTAAGAAGTGTTTTCAAAAGCTAGTTATAAGTTACATGCGAAGACAATTCAGAGACGAAACTAAAGGGCAAAAATACTTTGGAAAAATCTCCACTGATTAATTATTTAACTGGAATCAAAATTGTGCTAACTCTGGGTTAGCTTAACCGTGCTTTGAACAACCTGGCCCAGATCTAAAAAACCAACATAGCCCCTTTATATGCCCAGCAAGTTTTAGCCAGCAGGGTGCATGTCCAGACATTCTTAGGACGCCCACTTTTTGAAGAAATTCATGAAAATTGCACCTAATCTTTTAAAAATGTTTCATGGGAAATATCTTCAGGACGCCCACTTTTCAATTTCTGGCTAAAAGCCTGGTGCCCTGACACTCAATTTAAATGCCCAATGAGCAAGTGATGAATAAGGGAAAAAGAATAAAATAAAAATGTGTTCCCAAATGACAACATATTAGTGTGGATAGAAATCTTTTGGATGCAGTTT
This sequence comes from Cladopsammia gracilis, assembly GCA_022457155.1. Classification (NCBI taxonomy): domain Eukaryota; kingdom Metazoa; phylum Cnidaria; class Anthozoa; order Scleractinia; family Dendrophylliidae; genus Cladopsammia; species Cladopsammia gracilis. The sequence continues at coordinate 227,181 of JAJGOT010000183.1, read as the reverse complement.
TGATGCAAAAATGTCATTTTCAAATGAAGATGGTAAGTGTGGACGGGTTTCTGTGATACAGTCGGGAGGTTTAATAACCTTAACTTTCTTTTTAATGTCAAAAATGCTCCATTAACTTGAGATAACTGTATAAAATATGTCTGTAATGTCATAAGGCTTCATCAAGGCATTGCATATATTATATTCCAACAAACACAACTGAAACAAAATGGCTTGTTTGAGTTCTGACTATTGCAGAGCCTACACTTTCTCTGCAATAAAATTAGCCTTGCAGTACGAGATGCAGTTTATAATAAACTATTTATGTACATAATGGAATGTATCAGTTTTGACTCAGTTGAGCAAAGAACCGCATTGTACTTAGATCATGGGGGAGGTCAGGCCAGTCTCAAATATAGACAAAGGTGGTGGAACTGGGGATCTGACAAAATTCCCTTGGCCTTGTGCAAGGTGCAGGTAAAATCTGATTTGGAGCTTTTTGAGCTATTAATTTTTATGCACAATTAATTACTTTGCCATTTGCTTGATGATCTTGGAATTTCATACTTGGAAAAATCCCCCTATATACTGGTCCTCATACATTGTTCGCTGAATTACACCTGGGCTAACATGCATTAGCAGTGGCAGTTAAACCTGCAAAATATGAAATAGTGTTTTTAGTTTATTTGTTTTGCACCTTTGGTCAATTTATCTAAACAAAATGGCTTTGTGTTCAAGATAGCAAGAGGTTCAAAATAGCTGCTGATTTGAGATTACATGAATGTACATGTACTAAATCTATTATTACAGTGAATAAGGCCCTAATAAATTGGATACAGTGTCCCTTTCTTACCCACTAGCCTTTGAGCTCTTTATGTATCATCTCCTGCCGCAGCCCTTCAATCTTCATTTCCACTTCCTGCAGTTCATCAACAGTACCACCAGTGGAACATGTGGAGTGATCACAGTTCATCAAACCCAGAAGAATGCGCTTCCTGAAAAAATGACACAGACTCGCTCTAAATAACGTAAGGAAGGTCCTTCTCACTGGGTCTCATCATAGCTGGTGATTACCTCTGGCAACTGACCACTGATCGTGACTGATTATTATGTACTGCTCTTTGTTTTTCAAAGTGCTTCTCACATAAATAACAATAAATATTGTTGATAATTGTTAAGGCTGTTTATAGACCTTCTAAACTGCATGGCCTGTAGAAGCAGCTGAAGTTCTTCTACTCCCAGTTCAGTTTCAGAGAGTTGATCCTCTGAGCTACTTCCTGTCTCTGATCCCTGTTGCTCCTCGTTCTGCAAAATATAGATACTCTGGTAAATAAGGCAAGAAACCTTAGATTCATTGCTGACTGAAGAACATGAAGCTAAGGGAAGGAAACACTAAAAGAAAATCCACCGACCATCCTGGTTATGGCCAGACACAGAAGAAAGTGGAAGGGTTTCATGTGTGGCCTATGCTCCGACATGGAGTGGATGCGCCTAAGTAATGACTGCAATGATTCGATTTAGCACCACGGCATTTATTTACTTTTGGTAGCTTGTGGAGGGTGCTTATTGGAGAGGGATGCTAATTAAGGAGGGAGTGCTTTTTTTCTTTTTTGACAAAAAATGATATTTTAGCATAAAATAATAGTTAATGTAAGAAAGCAACATCAAATCTGAGCCCACAATCACCTCTGCGGCCTCATCTCACATGTTGCTCCTTATTTGGCACTTGTCTTCCTTATTTGGCTCAAGGCAATCAAACAGGTTAAATTGTGTGACCTTTCTCAATCACCCTCATCTCAGAAGGCTGCAAGTTTCCCCGCAGCAAAATTGATCAGAATTCAAAATAGAAGTCACGGGCCTAAGTAACTAAGTCCTCCGTCTAGTGCTGGCCCAAAATAGCCCACCAATTCGTGGGTCGTAGAAGCAGTTTATCTCGCCCTAGCTTAACTCGCATGGACGTTGAGCGCCCACCATCTAACTCGCAGCCTCGAACACACGGCGCTGCTTCTTCAGCCGACTCTGCTGGATTCGCTTATCCCGCACAGAAAACACATGAAAACTATCAACGAGGATCCACCGCTAGCTCCTGCCGAACGATCGCTATTGCCGGCCCAGATCTTCCCCGCGAGACTCTTCCATGATAATGGCGACCAAGAATCGAAGGGGGCGTTCCTTCAAACCCAGCGGAGCTGGCTCATTTTATAATCGGCATGATCGTGGATGAGCACGATGTCTCCGAGGGATCATCATTTACCTTAAAGAGAACCAAGAGGCTAAACAGATTTACCAAAACATTCTGGATCACCGCCTTCCCGTTCCAGCTCTTGACGATGACATGGCCAGCATGGTCCATTTCCTCTAAAGCCAGGTCCTGTGTTTTTTTTATGTTTTAATTTCGTTTGTGATTAAGCTTAAGCTTAAGCTTATATTGTTATGTCTTTGTGCCAATTTTTCCCATCGTTCTTTTGTCAGTGCTATTTTACCTTTGTTTCTGTATTCGCGTACTCCTTCGCGTACCCCTTTCCCATACCGTAATGCCATGTGTTCTTCACTGCACAGCACAACATTCACCTTTAGTTTACGTACATTCATATCACATTCCTTTTGTGTCCCGCCGGTTTTCTTCGCGATTCTTCACTTTTGTTTTCATATCTATACCTAAATATCATTTGTTTTCAGTTCGAGTGAGTTCACGCTAGTTTTTAGTTGGTTACTGGCGATTTGGACTATGTGCAGCTATGTGCGACGCAAATTTGTTCGATATGTTTGTTTATTAACAAGAATCCGTACACAGTTCGAACTCGTGGCGTCGTTATTTTTAAAAAAAAAAAAAAAATCCAGTGCATTATTTAGTGCTTTGTGTGCTTTTGCGGCGAAACACTGACACTTGATATCACGTAGTTTTTAATAAACTGACCAAAGGTCACTCCTATCTATTGCTTGTGTTTTGTTGCGATACGAAAGAAACAGCGTGACAGCTGCGTTACATAATTTTTATACAGTGATTTGCTTGTATTTTGTTGCGATACGAAAGAAACAGCGTGACAGCTGCGTTACATATTTTTTGACGTATATTTCCGGTTCGCAAAACTGCGGAAATTGTGAAACATTCGACTGAAGTCATAAGCAAATAACATTGAATATTAGAAGATGTGATTCAAACACAAGCATACTCAATCTTCTATAAATCTGAACAATCCTAAACAAATACTACATAACCTTACTATGTTGCAAGACCGTAGCAAGGATTAAGCATACAAGAAAACAAAGGAACACCGCGATGCGACCGTCTAATATTTTTACCACTGAAAACAGCATCAACAGCGAGCACAAAAGGGCAGTCATAAGTGACAGGGAAGGTTGCTGGATCCATACAGAAATTGCAGCCAACCATTATTTCACCTGTGACCTTTGCTAACCTCATTTTATTTATTTATTTATTTTTTGTTCCATATCCCTGTTATCTCACAGCATTGAATATTATTTTTCGTTTGCAAACGTGTGCCATCCATAAATCTGCTCCCTGGGCCTACAATTCCAAAAGTCTGGTCCTCGCTATCCAGTGGACATCTCCCGAAAGCACTGAGTGGCTGGCTCATAAACGCTGGAAATTAGTGTACAACGCTGACCATGTCACCAAGACGTAGCTGTCCATCAACAGTCAGAAGTAGTGACCTTGCCTTGGACCCTGCAGAGATCTTGCTTTCTACAGTATTCTTACAGAAGCTAGGCTTATTTTTGTATCTTCTGGTACCTGATTGCCCCGAGCTCTAGGGGTGGTGAGCCTGCATTTTCTGGGAGTACACGTTCCCTTATTTTTTCCCACTGGGTTTTTTAAGGGTTTTCGTGACAGGCAGGCGAGCATTTGAATCAGTACCAGCCCATTACAAGGTTCACACAACTTGGGAACTTACCATCCAGCCTTATATTATTTTATCTTCTTCTGTTTATTTATTTTTAATTTTTTGAATTTCAATTTTTCTTAGGCAAACATTCACTATTTCAGCAACCGATTTTGATTATCGGATACCCATAACCTAGTTCTTCCACTAGCTCCGAGAATGTAGTGATATCTTCCTCTTTTGAACGTGAGTGGTTTCCCTGCTAGTAACCGCATCTTTTCCCACACTTCCGTGTGAACTCTGTACATGGGATTTTTTCTACTTAGTGGATTAGCCAGAATCGTTGACAGTTTGTGGTCCCATAGTGTATACTTAGGGCATAATGGTATTACAGGACCCCAGATCTGACATCTCATCCCAACCACATCTGCGCAACCCTACTTTTGTCGAGGTTGTCATAAAAAAAGTGCAAAACTGACCCTTTCCAGGAGCCTGCCAAACTCAAACTATTCTTAACGTTCCTCAGAACCCACAATAGCTTCCTGCCTCTCCAGATATCCTAGCTAGAGAACACTGTATAAATGTCTCACATACTTTGCGAACACTAGGATGTCTCATTGTCCTGCCAATGATGCTATATTTAGTTTATTTTGGTTGACAATTCCTGGCTTGCAAGTGACATCATATAAACAAAACAAAAATAAAATGACAGTTGTAGGTTAATTTAATGTAACATTGGGGAGTCCAATCTTTTGTGATGAGAATTCTCGCTCCATACAATTTTACCAAAATGGCTAATGTCAAGATTTGGCCCTATGTGTAGGTTTTAAACTCTCTACAATTCCATAAACACTTTGGATGCTCCTGATCTGAATTTTGATTAACATGTTATGACGTATGTGCAAGCCAAGAATATCCGGTCACATTACCTATTCTTCCCCTTACTCCCCTCTCTCCCCATGCAGTTGTGTTCATTCCATTCCACATTTGGGGCATGCAACGTCTGCTCCCAGCCTTTGCTGCATGGTGGAGATAGGGCCTTAAGGGTTAGCTCAGTGCGACAGCAGCCTTCGTACACTGTACCCCTAATAATTTGAACTATTATAAGTCGGCATCAGTACCCCTCAATCATTGATTGAGGTTTATTTGACACCCTAACACGGAGAGCATCCTCAAATTCATAGGTTTCTAGGTTCGGTTACAGAATGGCCTAGGGCTTCGCACAGGGTACTTCTCGTTCCACTCGGCGCTTTGGGCGGGGAATTGCTGCCTGCGGCACCCCTTCAGCCCTGTGCTGAAGCCCCGTCAGGGAGGGGGCACACGACCCTTGCTGGACTGGGTTAACTTGGCCCCAGGACATTACCCCAGCGTCGGTGCTCGCCTTGCAGTACAGGCATGAGGCACCCCCTCAGCATGGCGCTGTGTGCCGAGGCCCCTCATCTGGTGGGTTTATCCGGTCGGTGAGTTCTATCCGAGCCTTGCCAGTATATTCCCTGCCCAGTTTACGCCCACAAATGAGTGTGTCTTTATTGCGTGTCGAAACATTAAATGATATTTTAGCATAAAATAATAGTTAATGTAAGAAAGCAACATCAAATCTGAGCCCACAATCACCTCTGCGGCCTCATCTCACATGTTGCTCCTTATTTGGCACTTGTCTTCCTTATTTGGCTCAAGGCAATCAAACAGGTTAAATTGTGTGACCTTTCTCAATCACCCTCATCTCAGAAGGCTGCAAGTTTCCCCGCAGCAAAATTGATCCCTCCCGCCCTCCCATACTTATTCATTGCCTATGCTATAATTGCCTATGCTATAATTGCTCTGTTACTTAGACCTTAATTGCTTACTAAGTTTGATTGATGGAAAACTTTACTCATTAAGTCTTATCAATAAATTAAGGGCGGGGAATTGCTGCCTGCGGCACCCCTTCAGCCCTGTGCTGAAGCCCCGTCAGGGAGGGGGCACACGACCCTTGCTGGACTGGGTTAACTTGGCCCCAGGACATTACCCCAGCGTCGGTGCTCGCCTTGCAGTACAGGCATGAGGCACCCCCTCGGCATGGCGCCATGTGCCGAGGCCCCTCATCTGGTGGGTTTATCCGGTCGGTGGGTTCCATCCGAGCCTTGCCAGTATATTCCCTGCCCAGTTTACGCCCACAAATGAGTGTGTCTTTATTGCGTGTCGAAACATTAATTTCGAGTGCGAAAAAGCACTTTAACAAACAATAACAGAAAATGTACACTTTGCATAGTCAGAACAACAGTTGGCATACATGTAGTCAGAACAACAATATCAATGGTTCGCATATATTTTAGGCAGAATATAATTTGTTATTGTACCTCAATGTCTTCAATGTCACTTTTTTGATAAAAATTTAAAGTGCCCATAACCTAATTTTTTTTATTTTTTTATCTGAAATTTGACATTACTATAAGAACTTCCAGGAAAAAATTTTGCAATTAAATTAAAACGTGATTTTTTTAGATTTTTTAAAAACGCTCAAATTTGCCGCTATTTTGGCACACCATTCGCATTAGTCTCCTCTCGGTCCCTCTTGGTTAACAAAGGATCCGTGACGTAAATTAAGGAACATGTGACTGCAAACAAAGGAACAAGTAACTTCAAACAAAGGAATTGTGACGTAGAATAAGGAACATGTGAGCCCGTTGGCCTTCTTAACAGCGGGACGGGTATGCCGCAAAAAAATAGGATTTTGAAGATTTGAAATATTCATAAAAAATTCGGGTTTTGTGCAAAGTGCGAAATTGTTTCGCAGAGGTTCCTTGTGTGATGTTTACATTCAGATGAGAAAATAAAAAATTAAACATTATAGGCACTTTAATGGATTTTTAGCGTTGGGGGGGGGAGGGCTTATTAGAAAAGGCGCGCTTATTAACAAACAAAAACACTCAAAGGGGGGCGCTTATTAGAAATGGGGTGAATACTACTCCATAAAAAACTAAAATCTTACTTTAAGATGTTTTGTCTCAGACACGATGAAACATTTTAAATAACAGAAGCATGAAAGTGACACATTCAAAAACGACTTGTCAAAAGTCAACATTCCGATACTGTTCTGGTTAGTTCTTGCTAAAAATTGCTTATTTATTAATTTTGAACATTAAAATATAATTTTCAGTTACCTTCAAAAACCAGTAATTTTCTCCTTCCCTCTTGAAACAATCAATCTCATTCAACAAATGAGATACTAATATTTCTGAAGGATGATCAAAAGTTCTTAAAATTTCTGGAAGTCTGAAACAAGATAAAAAAGGACAATTAGTTTAGAGAAGGTAGCACCAAGCTAACTCTTGGTTAATTTATTAGGGAAAAAGGAACGTCTTCACAGGCCTAATGGATCACAACTGCCGGAGCTTAACCCAGTTTCTGTAGCATGAAGTGACTGAGAGTATTACTACTCCCCCCTGGATGGGATGCTAGTCCATCACAGGGTGACCTGATTTATATACTGTGAAGTGACTGAGAGTATTACTACTCCCCCCTGGATGGGATGCTAGTCCATCACAGGGTGACCTGGTTTATATACTGTGAAGTGACTGAGAGTATTACTACTCCCCCCTGGATGGGATGCTAGTCCATCACAGGGTGACCTGGTTTATATGCTATGAAGTGACTGAGAGTATTACTACTCCCCCCTGGATGGGATGCTAGTCCATCACAAGGTTATCCCCCAGCATTATGTCGCTGGTACCCATTTATACACCTGAGTGGAGAGAGATAACAAGGAGCAAAGTTTCTTGTCTAAGGAAACAACACGACAGCAGAGACCAGGCTCAAACCACTGACCTTCAGGTTGAAAGTCCAACGAGCTAACAACTAAAGGTAGCTTTCTACATGTAAAATGCCCCAGTTTTAAGAAGAAAAAAATAGCTAATTAAAAATGTATAAATATATATAAAAAAAGTGTTCATTGTCTACAAAGATCGCAATTATCACAGTTGTTATCTATCAAGTTACTGATTCTGGTTTTTGTATTTTTGTCTTGAAAGTGTCAAGACTGGGTGAGTTTCTGGTGTCCTTTCTCAACTTTGACCATAATACAGGTCCGAAGTAACGCAAAGAGCACTTACCATAGTTAACAGTATTTACTATAGGTATATCTAAGTCACTGTTTCGAGTGAATAACACGATGATTTGAGGCTAAACATTTCTGCTACACCACCAGATGCAAGTTGATTCTTCACTTTATACATGTGTATGGCAATGCCCTGCAATCTCCTATTTTGCAGTGATGGCAGCCTGGCTCGCTCAAGGAGTGTTTTATAAGGATTTCGTAAGGATTAGTAATTTCTCACATGTATTTACACTTTGTTAACATTACATCTCCATATAAAAATATATTTTAATTTAGTATTAATAATTTATTAAAAACCCAGTACAGAACTAACATCTTGCATTAGCAGCCTTTATGCAAATAGAAATCAAAATTGTAGATAGAATGCTACTTGCCTATAATAGTGAGTGCTACATCATACTAACCCTTCTAATTCATAAAGTGTGACAAAACTCCTGGGTTCATCTCCATCTGTTACACCAGGCACTTTACATCTGAAAAAGAAAACAGTACATACTGTGTTCACATATTTTAGTGAATCAGACACACATTCAGGTACATGTACATAAAACGCACGTAGATAAAGCCAGGAACAAACAACAAGTCAGAGTTCCCGAGAGTAAAAAGTCTCACAAGTTCTCATTTGGCCACAAACTCTCATATGCTCTTGGCAACTCTCATACACTCTTGAAGAGTTTCACTCTGCTTAAATTTTCATTGGTGTCTATGGGAATTCTCAACTCTCACTGTCATTTGGCCTCAACTCTCAGCACTCTCACTGACTCTCATGCACTCTCAAAGATCGAGTTTCAACTCTTGTCAACTCTCACTCCCATTTGGCCCGGGCTTAATAGTGTTAACTCTGACCTGATAAGAACTTCAAACAATTCTTTATTTTCAGAAAAGGACACAACCTCCTTGGCTACAGTTTTTTTCTTCTGGCGAAGCTGAAATGACACAAGGCAGTAATATATTACTGAATGTACACACAACTGTGGATGCCTGGCCCCCTCCCCCCTCCTCTCCCCCCCCCCAAAAAAATAAATAAATAAATAAATAAATAAATAAATATTTTAATAATAAAATATAATAATAATAAATAAATAAATAAATAAATACAGACTGTTTTCCAGTCTAGATCTTAAACCTTCTATCACATAGCTATCAGTCAAAGCTATGCCAGCTAATTAATTTGCAACATGACCTTCAAGAAGAGATGCCCATCTGCATTGGATCTCAGTAAGTCACTATCCCAGAACAGAGTAGATATTCAAACATACCATGGATCTCAGTAAGTCACTATCCCAGAACAGAGTAGAGATTTCAGCACTGATCAGGTAAGGTTTCTTCTCAAAATTGATGACATGGAAGGAATAATCATTTGCTAACTTTATCCTACAAGAACAAGGAAAAAGGATCTTAATGATAAAAATCCCATTTATTTTGTAACTTACAATACACACAAAACAAAATTCTTAAGAGTGACCGTAACAAAAAAATAATAATAATGTTATGAAAGAAACAGCACTAAAAGTATAAAGGCACTTTAAAATGATTAAAAAATAGCTGACCTTTTAATGACACCTTCCTGCTGGCTGAGTGTATCCACCTCTAGCTCTTGATTAATTTGTTCCATAAAATCCAGGTCATCATTACATTCAGCTGAAGACAACAAACTATTATGTTAAACACATGACACCAAAAAGTTCACCCTCGGACAAACAAGGGGAAGGGGGTGGCATCCACCCCGACCACCATAAGGTTTTTCTCTCTTTTTCCTTTCTTTTTTTGTGGTCAAAATAATGACTGGATCATGTTAATGTAAATTGGTAATAATTCCAACTAGGTCAGAAAATTTTTCATTTTGAAGAGAAATATTAAGAAAATTAATCATGTTAGTCCAAGGCGTCCGAAAGCTTAGCCAGGGTGTCTCATGTCAAGATTTGTTTCTTTCAAAAAGTGGATTTTTACCTATTTGGTTCTGTTCCAAGTATTTTTTTAATTCTTTATTTAGCAAACAAAACAATATAGCACACTACACACAAAGAAGCATCATTGACAGATTTACACAACAATAAGTAAACTAAACAAGTTTTTCAGTTTGATATGTATACTTAAGTTTACTTAAAATTCTCGTAGATCTAATTCCTGATGGTTGAGTTTTTGATTGTACAGATAGTATTTGGCATACAAGATACGATAGTTAAGTTTTCTGGTAATTTTAAGGAACTGAGGTTCTGTGGATGGGGTTTTGCCAAAGATAATTTCTGAATCACTTCTTGTAAAAGAAGTGGCGTTGCCTTTATTAAAGTTTGCAAGAACACTTTGGAGAAATGATTTGGTAAAGCGACATTCTAAGAAAGTGTGGCCAATAGAGTCTACTTGGCCACAATCCCAAAGTAATAATATTTAAAAGTTATTTGTTAGACACTACTATTCTATGCAAGAGCTCACAGCAGTTACCAATAACACGTGCACAAATTAAAATGATTTTGCTGCGTGGCACTCACGGTTAATGATAATATTGAAATTTAGTTAAGACTGAGTGCCGAAAAAAGAACTGACAAATAACACGTGACCCACCATCTTCAAAACAGTCGGATAAAGTTGAGTCTTAGTGGACGTCAACCAAAGAAAAGCCGTTAAAATTATTTTAGACTCTGACAGGATTTCACGCAAACCGAGCTAAAAATCGACAATTTTACCTGTTGAGAGAAGGTAAAACTGAATCAAACTCTATTTTCAAGCCAGTTTAAACAAAAAGAAAACATGCTGTTCAGGAATGTAGATTCAGTTTTTAACAGCTGGAAATATAGAACTGACAGTCAGTTAAAAACGAGAAAAATGTAGCTCTTATATAGCTGCACTTGGCTTTTATAGCCGGAAAAATGAAGTTCACAGCAGGGTAATTTCCCCAGTTCCTGGCTATTATCTACATCCCTGGCTGTTTATAGAAACAATATTTTTGGAATAAAACTTTAAATTTCACCGCACATGATAATTTACAACTCAATGATGCATGATGAATAGTGGGCGGATCACAACTCATGAAGCCACGGCTGCACAAGGCTCTTGACTAGTTTTTATATTATGTTCACGAAATCTTCTCTTTAAAACTGTAATTGACTTTGAAATTTGTTGTTTTAAAATGTTACATATTTCTTTTTGGTAAAATTGTTTGGAATCCAGTCGAAATTTATAAAACAATGTTTAATAATGGCTTTTCTTTGATTGACGTCCACCAAACTCAACTTTGACCATCGGGAATGAAGAGGGATGGGTCGCATGTTAATGGTATCCACTGTAAAATAGAATTCTTTTAAAATTTAATTCTCTTTCAAGTATTTGACCATGACTTGGTTATTATCTTGGAAGGATAGTGTTTGTTAAGCCCCAAACACAATTAAGCTAAAATCGAAAAAGCGTCACTTATGACTTTCTTGGCTGAAGCCTTTCTTTCATCTGAACATGCACTGCTAGTTAAAAAGTTTGTCAAACTTACTTTGATTGGGCTGTGAGTTGATGAGTTGATTGGTGTACTGAGCTGTCTGATTTAACCAGCTGACAGAGTTAAAAAAAAAAAAAAAACAGAGAAAAAAAGTAGAGTTAATCAGTGCAAAACACAAGATTACTCTTGTCCTTTGACTGACTGTTTCTATTTTGCATGAATGCATGAAAACAATGTAGATTCAAGAAATGTACCCTGTAATATTTGGAGGATATGCTGTTGTCATTGACAGTGGGAAGTCTAAAAATAAAAACAACATAATTATGGTTACTAAACCTCACATAATTTGGCTTGTTCCAGACAAACCGTAACAACTATTTAATACAATTACTAATGCTCTTATATACACCACTCTGATTCTCAAAAATTAAAATTTACAATTCAATTGAAATGCAAGGTGTCTTTAAGGTACAGCAATTTTTTATTTTGAGGAGTTAATTGACACTCATCTAAGATGAACAATATATATCTACCATTTAGTCATTTGTGTCAGTGGTGTGCTATACTTCAGTGTGCAACATTTGCAGATGCAGATTGCAGACATGATTCTAGAACTGCATTCACTGTACTTGACAAAGGATGGCCTCTTGTTAAATGCATGTTTGTTCAACTTAGTTTTTTAGGTTTCATTTGGATAATGATCAGTCTGCAGTTTTCAATTTGCAATTTGCAGTCTGATTATACTCGAGGAGAAGGCAAACCTTTGGTGGCAGAATAATAAATTATTATTACAATATTCTCAAATTAATGTTACACGTACTTTTAGCCCAAGCATGATTTTCTGGGTTGCATGACTTATGTTTTAACAACCCGAGTGGAAGTCATCTTCTGAGATCAAGTGGATAGAAGTGGGAATTATGACTGGTTGTCAAATATGTCAGCTGATGCTTAGACTATGAGCAGTCTCTCTTTACCAGCTTAGTCAGTCGAGCGAGAAACGAAAAAACATTAGCGAGAGGATAATGGTCATGCGATGGGAAAAGAGACTCTTTTCCCACGCACCTGCCTCTCCCCCAGTTTTGCGTGACCATTATCCGCTTGCTAATGTTTTTCATTTCTTGCTCAACTGACTAAGCTGGGAAAGAGAGACTGCTCGTAGTCTAGCTGTTGCTCAACTGAGTTACAACATTATAAAAGATCACTTGAAAATGCTAACCTGGTAGAAGTGTCTGGTTGGTGTGTTGAGTGCACAAATCATAACCAGCTTGCTGGTTTAGATACATTTGCTGCTCTGGAGTGAGTTGAGAGAGGCCTGGTGCCGTCTTGTACTGTTGCTGCGATTCACCTCTTCTGTCATGATCCTGAAAGTATTCAAACAAACAAAAATTTCTCACGTTCCAACTCTTGAGCTGCCACTTTCAATATGGTTAAAGGTGTTTCAACTAAGTTGTCTGAATTTCTGTGGGTCTGAGGTCAACCACACCCTACGGTAAGGTACAAAATATTTGCAGTATGTATCTTGGTCAGCTATTTCTCTTCCTAAAAAAAAAGATTGAAATAAAACATGTTCCCATTCTCTCCCCATAATGTTCTGGATGGCTGGTTGGTGATCAAACCTATAACCAATTCCAATACATGAATTAGAAATGTTCACATTTTTAAAGTTCTTAAACCACATATTAAGAACTAAGAAATCAGCTAATTCAGCCAGCAGGCCAACTGTTCTTTGAAACTGTTTTACTCCAATCCTCTGATCATGATTTGTCATTTCACATACTTTCTGAGTAAATAGTTAACATGGCACTTTTATTTGCAAATCTGGTTGTTCATGCAATCAAATTTAAACCCCAAATCTGGTGGACAGTCACATGGTGCTGTAACATGTGATGTCACAGTCATCTCTCACCAAGATTGACAATACCGGGTATAGCATAAACTGCTTGCCAGATGTCTGTCTTAACATGTAGTAGAGTTTTGTTACATGCTAGCATTACTTGAGCGTGACCTACAGTCACACTCATCAGGCCTGGTAGTATTGTTATGCTATAAGCCCCCCTCTAGGAATTGGAAGAGCACATGTTTTGTAGTAGGAAAACTTGTGAAGCTGTTTTGTGAATAAACGCCTGGAATGTGAACTTGATCTTGCTTTTGTATCACACTTTTGGTTGGCATCAGTGGCATGCACTGATCGATGCAGTTCTAAATTACAAACCAAGGTTCAGAGGTTGGGTGCAGGACAAATACTGCGTGCAAGTAGTTTTCTTAATAATGAGTGTGTCACATTGTGCTTATAATTTTGCAGTAACTAGTGATAATTCTTACATATTTGTCCAGTTATTTTACATGGTTGGTATTATACTTAAGTTAGGGGAATAACTCAGCTACAGGTATCAATGGCCATTTGTTAGCTTTGCCACAATCATTGCTAGTCTATGTACAAGCAACATTGGCAGTTGGCATTAATTTTATTTTCTGCAATCCAAAAGATGAAATGTCAAATTTAGAAACTATTAAATCAATATGCAAATGTACATGCTGCAAGTCACACACAGTGATCATGCTTGAGTAAAATAGGGGACTGACAGGGATGTAGATTCAGTTTTTAACTGGCAGGAATATAGAACTGACAGACGGACAAAAAAATAGAAAAATGTAGTCCTTTTAAAGCTGCACTAGGCTTTAACAGCCGGAAAAATGAAGTTCACAGCCAGGTAATTTCCCCGGCTCCCGGCTATTATCTACATCCCTGGACTGAAGGGTGATTGAGATCAATTTTAGTGTCCACCTTTAAAGAGGTGTAAGGAGGTGTCTGTCTGTTAAGACAGGGCCAAACCTGTTTGTAATTGACTGAAATTAAAAATTAGTGTACCTGCCCAGCGGGAGATGATGCCTCAGGAGAATTTATCTCAGGACATATGGCATAATCTTCTAATACAAGCTCATCGTTGATGTGTATGTCCTCCTTAGCATTAGTGTCACAGAGACAAAGGGACAATGTACCTTCCTGGTGAACCAAAGAACAAATATCAGGTTTTATAAAATTTTCAAAGACATGTGTGCACTATTATCCCAGGGAATTATGAAAAATGGGATAGACATGGGAAAACTTTTAAAAAATGAAAATCAGTTAACTAGTTCATAAAAACTATTTCTGGATAAAACATAAGCACAAAGAAACACAGTAAAATATTTATACAGAAAAACAACAGTACTTTATCTCAGTCTAGAATAACTAATACAGTCGCTTTACAATTTCGATTGCAGACAATGTCCCACGACTCGATCGATATAATCGTTTTCGTCTAAAGTTCTAAATTCCACTTTTAAAGCAAACAAATATTCTTTAGGCCTTTTTCTTCCTATTTTTCCTGTGTTTTTAAAAAAAATCGGCCACGCCAGGATTCAAACCTGGGCTTTAATGACTGAAAAAACAACAATTACCCATTTGAGCTATCAAGGAGTAGCTGCTCTTCATGGTTAAATTTTATTACTTTTATTAACAAGGATAAGCATTAACACACGTGTCTCTGTTGAAAAAAAATCCATTTGAATTCTGCAGATTTTTTTAATGTTCCATCAAAGAACTCCAAATGCAAAACATTGGAGCAGCACTTTCAAACTTTCCCCTTTTAAATACCATAAAATTCCGAAAATAAGCCCCTCCGTGTATAAGCCCCTCTGAATATAAGCCCCTCAGATTCTTAATGCAAAAAAGCCTCCTATAATAAGCCCCTCCGAATATAAGCCCCCGGGGGCTTATATTTGGGAATTGCCCCCAAATACAAAATAAACAAAAGCAAAATCTGTACGCTGAACCACTGTGGAAGAAGTGTCAAGTGAAAGTTTATTGTCCTTTACGTAGTTCACTCAGGACTCACTCTCACCTTGAATTCCTTTGGTCCATAGACAAAGTATTTACAAGGAAGTTCGATCCCGCCACCCTGAACCCAAATTCCCTCTGGTGCTCCTCGCTTTTCACCATATTTACCATATGGATTACCATACCGTAAGTTGTCACGAATTTCTAGTTAACACCCCAATATTATCATTTTGCACATTGAAAAATTGCAGACACAAATTTCCCTCCAATTATAAGCCCAGCTGATTTCTAAACACAAATTTCCCTCCTATAATAAGCCCCTCCGTATATCAGCCCCTACCAAATATAAGCCCCTCAAAAAGGGGCGTTGAAAAATATAAGCCCCAGGCCTATTTTCTGAATTTTACGGTATATTCCTTTGCATTTACCAGGAAAGCCTTGGGTACTGGTCAGGACAATTACCAAGGAAAGTTTACAGCTGATGGAAGGAGAGAGTGACCGATCGAGTGAGTGACTGAGCGAGCAAGTGAGCGAGAGAGTGAGCGAGCAAGTGAGTGAATTTGCCACAGTTACCAATAACCCGTTCATTACGCTTAGCATATTCACAGGTTAATAATTAATGACAGCCCTGATCCTGTAACTTAAGTTGTACAACATACAGTGTATCATACCTTAACACCACAAACAATTCCCACCAGTTGTTTATAGTTCTTTGTCAAATGATAAAATCTATGTGTAGCACCTGGAGACCAATCCTCCCCCTGGTGGGTCAAAGAAGACAACACAATTCTAATCAACACGAAAAAGGTGAAAGATAAATTGTGACAACCAACTGGTCTGTTACTTTATATCATACACCACATAATGTAAGCAAACAATAATGAAATTACTGTACAAACCGACAAATAAGCTGCACTCACAGATAAGCCACACCCGAGTTTGAAGATCAAATTTTGGGGAAAAAAGTTTAAAATCAAAGGCTCCTACGAGCCAACTCATGAATATGAAACAACCTTTGGACCCTCCCCTCTCCTACACATTTTGCTCAACAGATCCCTCTCCCCCCCAGCCACCCTCTGCATCCGACTTCCCACCCTCCCCTCCCCCAACACCGTCTCCATGGGTAAGGCAGGTGACCATTACCTATTGCATTTGGAATGGACAAAATATACATGTATGTACAAACCTTATGCACTGGCTAGAGGAATAACTAACAAAGAGCAGGGTCGTAGCTGTCCAAACGATGTCTGTGAGTGGCGAAGGATACAATTGATATGTCACTTGAACAATGCCCCTATCCCTAATCCCTAACCCAGCAGGACAAATCTATTGTTTTCTTAGTGAATCACAGACATTATTTGGACAAGTGCTGGACTACCCCTTAAAAATGTTTATAGCTGATAGATGGAAGGAAGGAGTGAAAATTTGTATACTTGTTCCCTTCTGCTAAAACTCATTCATTGCTTCACGTATTCACAAGTTAAAAAGGTGATTCAAAGAATTACCTCTACTCTGTATATAAAAAATACACTTTCGATTGCAACATTTGCAACTGTGCAAACTTCTTGAGCACATGTTATTTAGCTGGTTACTGACTGTTGCTTGTGAATTGTCCACAGTTCTCCAAAAGAAAATCAATTATTAATAATTTTGCATTGTGAGAGCAATGCATAATTCAAATCCCATGGCCTAGTCTGCATTCCCCTATTTTCCCTCCACCCCCCACGTGGTGTGTCTTTTTTGATGTGCACTTGTGTGACAACCTGCTTGACTATCCTTGAGAGAAATGAGGGGCTACTCAAACTCTACAAATATTTGACATAAGGCCAGCGAAGTTATGTCTCCAGCCCCTTGATCTATTATAAATTCATCTTACCCCACCAAAAGGTTGAATGTATGCTAGCTTGCTGGGTAAGGCCTGGGCTGGTAATTTGATAAACTGTGACCTGAAAAAAAATCAATAATAATTATTAAATAAACTAGTGTATCCAAAAGATAGTAATTGCTGCGGTAAATTTGTTGTAACAATGCTGTTTTATCGTCTCGCTGGTATTACAGAATTTTCTTTTTCGTTTTTTTGAGGGGAAGCAAAGCAGCAAATGTAACCGGGATGAATCGACGAAAATTCCAGCTAATAAGACTAATTTTGTTTTGTAATTCACGCATCAAGTTCCTGCAATGTCTGCAGAATATTGTTGAGTAAAGGACGCGTTCACCGCGAGGAAGGTGTGAAAATTTAGGTTAATTACTGTATGTTCGCGTCTCCCAAGCACAGCTCAGGTTTCGCGTCCCCAAGCGCTCAGCTCAGCTCAGTCTCATCGACCCCTGTCGGAGTGATTTCAAAATAAATCTGTCTTTTATTCCGTATAATCTTCGAAAATCTTTGCCATTCAACGGTCCTATCACCATGCCTCGCAGTCCTCGCTCAACTCGTAGTAGTCTTCGACACTTCAGTTCCGATTTCGACTGGGACACGTTGGACCAAAATCTCGCAGCCAACACTGAGCTTGAAGCAGCAAGCGAGGCTATTGTTCGTGGCGCAGTGCATTCTGGCCCAAAATGTGTTCGTGGCGCAGTGAATTCTGGTAAAAAGCGATCAAATCGAGATTTTTCCTAGCTTATATTTTTTTCTCATATATTTCTCTTAAATCCTGATTATGTTGCTGCTCACTCGCTACGCTCGTTCCGCAGCAATAATAATTATTGGCAGCATATCCCGTTTCGCAGAAACGGTAGCCATATTGATTTTGCCCCCTGGTCATCCCATAATGAACATTGAAATAATTAATTGTTAACAAAGGAATGTATAGAGCAGTTTTCAATTGAGTGTCGTAAAACCAAAACCAGGCCCATGCAGGCCCGTCAGCATGATCATCTGAATTGAGATAAAGTGTTGAGCACAGCTATCAAGATCTTAACAGTTATTAAAAAAACCTTTGTTGGTGGTCTGGTTGGGATTCAACCTTCCACTCTGCAATCTGCCACTCTACCAACTGACCTAGCCAGGCAGCAGTTTTTACACTGATAAGTGTAATACCGTATTTACCCGTGTATAAGTCGACCTTTCACGACCTGAAAATCAGTCCAAAAAATCGCCCTCGACTTATACATGGGTCAAAAATTGAGATCCAAGCACCAGGTAAATAAATTATTCACAATTAGCATAACAAATGTCTTTATTTGTTAACAAACGTCTAATAAACGACAGTACGTTACGATGTCCTTTCGCTAGTAAGCGATCTGTTTCTTTAAATAAGCAGTTCAAGTTGAAATGCATTAAGATTTATCTGTTTAATATAAACCTGAATGTTGTAAATACTCACTGGCACAATTTTGGAATAAAGAGCTGACATTTCCTGCTAATATAGCCGTAAATCTGCTCAAAGAAAAACATCTTTCTCGCTTCGAACTTTGCTGTTTAGTAACCTGGCTTAGTAACCACGTGTAGTTATCAGTTACCAGTATACTCGACCGATTTTGTAGCTTGGTTACCAAGTTCCACGAGCAAGCTTTGCAATTTGTTTATCAAGTCGTTTTCAAAGGTTCTTGAGCTTCTTTGGTGTTTTGCCTGTCTTCTAAAGCCACTTTCCACCTCTCCACAATTAGAAAGGTTCGTTTTAAATTAGTATGTTTGATTTTATAAGCCTATTTCAAAAGTTGTGGACAAAATGTCTGCATATACATGTGTTGCTAAAACCCACTAAAACGCTCACGTGCGCGCCATAATAAACTTCACGTTAAAACTTGCTGTGATTTTTTCATATATCCATAGTACCTGAAAGAAAATTCTAAGAAATACAAGATTATTTTTCCAAGAAGATTCTTACCAAGAAATGAAGAAAACTTAGTTTTTGGCCTCAAAAATAGGGGGTCGACTTATACACGGGATCGACTAATACACGGGTAAATACGGTAATTAACCCTTAATCCCCATTATATCAACATACAAATTCACCTTTTTCATGTCCCCATTTCTTGTCCCCATACATTGATTATAGTAGTAGTGAGGAGAAGCTGTAAAGAATTCATCTTTGGGTGATCATATGCTTAATTCTCATAACGTCTCTGATTGATAAAGCATTGGTGTTACAAGGAGAAATTTGATGCCAATTACTATTGGGTCTTAAAGGGTTAATCAAAGTAAGTTGACCTCACCGTAGAACTCGAAGACTTGATAAAGGCAATCTAGCTGTATTTCCATAATCCACATAAAAGACCTGCCAATAATAGCAGAGAGATCAAAGAACCAGTATTGTCCATTATGCTTCACATGCCGCTGTTTATATTGCTTTGGTTTTCACGGGAGCGAGGCTTCATTTGCGTGGAAAGGTACTTGAAAAAAACAGCTAAAAGTAACGTTTAAAGACTGACGTGGCCGAAGCAAATGGACAAGACCTAACGGACCTAATGGCCACCAATACTAATCATAGCATACAATGCATATCGGGCAAAACTGGGTTTTAAAGCAAGCAAAGACTGCATACGAGAGGCTCTGAAGATGGTTTTGAGAAGTTCTGAACAAAACTTAAGCAGTTTGCCCAGTGCACTGATTCACCTTCAAACATTGCAATTCTGGTCAGTGTCTCATTAATATTAAAACACATCATGGCAGTGCAACAGTGCTGAAAATAATTTTTCTTACTCAGAAGGACATACATCTTTTCAAACCTCCATTTTGATCAGGCATTTTACAAAATCAGTCCAACATTTGCCATTTTGGATTTTCCTTGAGACACAATCTATTAGCATACATGACGTACTTGTGCTTGGACACCATGTCTGAGTATACATTGTAGAATTAGGCAGACATTTTAAGATTTTGGTCTCACAATGTGTAGCGACCGCTATTCTGTTGAAAAGGGGCATGAGGAAACTGATGTTGCTAGAACCAAAAAGTCTGACACAATCCACACAATCCAACTTGTCAAATCCGTTTATTAGCTAAACCTGGGACATAAGGACCTTCAAAGACTGTAACGTTCTAGGATATTTGTATAGAAGATGTACACTGGCTAGTTTTGATATGAAACTCTTCCTTCGAGCAAAGCCAATTACAAACTCTTGCTTCGAGCGAAGCCAAACATGCCTGGTAGCGTTCTGAAACGTCCTTGCTCCACGAGGAGCTCTAAAAGTCCGTATGAAAAAAGAATGTATCACGTGATGTGTGACTAAAAAACTAAACGGCAGGGATGGCATTACACAATGTCTGATGACCAACTGTTATTTACAGCATTGTGAATAAAAGTACTGTACATAACACAAAGTAAAGAAGGCCTGTTGACCTTGTGCTACCTTGCTACGGTCAGTATGAAACACGGACTGCGGACTACAGACTGGGTATAAAATAATGAGGACTAAAGCATTTAATTTATCTTAACAAATACCTATATTTTTAATATGAAGGGCATGTTACTTGTCAAATGTTTGGTCTCTTGACATTTGAAGAAACATTTCAACCCTGAGTCAAGTCTGTGTTTTATACCCAGTCAGTAGTCCGCAGTTCGTGTTTTATACTGACCGTACCTTGTTATGCCTGTACGTAAAAAATTTCTGTATGCAACAGCTGATGAAAAAAAAAATTATTGAAAATCCCACTTGAGGCAAAAATTGTCCAATATATAAGACAGTAAAACTAGCAATGCACCTTCTAATCACATGCCAACACTGCTCATACAGTAAAATAACTTAGTTCACACCTCTATGCTGTTCGCAGACTGTATACCCACAACAAGCCCGCGGTACCAGGACCCATCCTCAAATAATGCACAGCATGCCTAAAAATGGATAAGGCAAAGTAAAAATGAACAAAAGAGGTCAAATAAATGAGTCTGTCAACAAGATGCCATCTTGGTAGACCTTAGTAACCAGGATACATCTACAGTTGTGGCTTATCTCCTGGGTTTTACAGTATGCTTGCAATGTTTTGGGTGTTTCTTGGTGTTGCGGAAGCCATTGTTGGTTAGCTTTTGTGTTGTAGTGTGGGTATTGTTCAGTGTCTTTTGTATCTTTTGTTTTACGTCATTTGGTGATCACACCATCCACAACACCAAGAAACTACCAATGTTTTCACTTTTACTTGACACAAATCTCTTAACCATTGCATTTATACTTGGGTCAAACGGTGCTTGCATCGCTAGTAAGAAATGTAAAATTCAAAGTGAAGAGTTTACATGGGAAAATCATCTTTTTCTCTTTTAAACCGACCTGCCCTACAGAAATAAACCACTCAGGCATCTTGTATCTTGCACTTTCTTGACTGGAATAGAACCGTCTACCAAAAGAAAAACATACATTGTAGGAACCCCAAAGTTATGTCGTCAATTTGATTGCCTTAGTTAAAATGATAAACATTAAGATAAAGCTGCATTTCTTTGTCTTAAGGTGATTCCATAGAAAAAGAAGTTGTAATGAAATTTTTCTAAAACTTTGCACAGTTATTTATTACATCTAGTACATCAAAAAACATATAAAAATAGGGGGTCACCATGACCATTTTCACATTATAGCGCTGTAGCATAATCATAACTTGACGGCAAAAAATTCTAGCCTTGAGCAAAAGGCAACCACACAACTGGTGCTAGGAGCATTGACACAAGCCACAGGCAACACATATGACTGGTACAAGGAGAATTGATACAAGCCACAGGCAACCAAGATGGCTGATGCTAGGAGCATTGCCATAAGCCACAGGCATCCCACATGAATGGTGCAGGGAGAATTGACACAAGCCACAGGCAGCCTACATAACTGGTGCAAGTTGCATTTACACAAGCCACAGGCAGCCCACCTGAATGGTGGAAAGAGAATTGACACAAGCCACAGGCAACCCATACGACTGGTGCAAGGAGCATAGAAACAAACCACAGGCAACCCACATGACAGGTAATGGAGAATTGACACAAACCACAGGCAACCCACATGACTGGTACTGGAATGATTGACACAAGCCACAGGCAACCCACATGACTGGTGCCAGGAAAATAGCCCATTTCCAAGTTGCTGTTAGCCTCTTTTGTAAACCGAGGCCAAGTGTAAAACACAGGCAATCCACATGGCTGTTGCTGGGAGCATTTACTGGTAATATTTACTATTTCCCATCCAATTATGAGATAGTTGCCAGGTTACCCTTGGCATTAAATTTTTGTTAAGGTTCCTTATAGTTATTTTGGTACCCACTGAAATACCTGGGTGGAGGGAAACATGTGGAGCAAAGCTGGACAGGTTTAAGAAGACAACAACGAAGACCAGCAGTCAAATCAAAGCCTCTTTAAAGAAACAACGACAAAGACTAGAATTCAAATCATCAACCTTCGAATTGATAGCTTGATGAACAACTTACCCATGGCACCCCCTTGACTCAGGGTTGCAAACGTAATTTTGACAACACTCATCATTTGGGAGATTGAGTGACTATCAGAACTGCACCAAATAATTATTTGTACTCGCCCATGAAGATTTGACACTCACTTTGGCAAGTGAGCAAGTGCTAATGTCTATCTAGGCTGATGACCATCACTTACCTCATCTCTTCTGTCAAAGCCTGAAGTTTTGGCCAATTCTCAATTGTCATCACCCAAAAATGGTGAGGATCGATAACATTGGTGACACAGACTTCAATGTATCCACACTCCGGAAGTTTTACTTTTGAGAAGTATATTCCCCTGCCCACACCATCTGGTAAGTTGAGTGGATTACCAGGAACACATAATGATACAGGATCTTTCTGTTTTTCAACAGGAGCAGAAACCTCACCATTGATTTTCAAATGGTTTTTGTTTTCTTTTTCTTCCTCTGAGAAGAACATAAGAAATACAAATAAAATAATAAGTAATGTAATTGGCAGGGTGAGATTAAAATGAAAAAAAAAAAAAAGATTGCCCAAAGGGCAAGCTGTTACTTAGGCTTACAAGCCCGGAGCTCTGAGGAGCTAGCCCGAAAGTTAATAATAGTTTATTCAAGGTATGCAATTGCAACCAGCTGCATGGTCACCAGTGTGACTACCAGTGTGACTAAAATTGAGTGTTGGCGACCAAGACTTAGATGCGACTTTTTAAAGTGTTGTTGTTGCTTTCCAAGTATATTTAAAGGGGCAATGTTGCAAAGTGTCACACAAGGCTACAAACTTGAAAAATGTTGGGCTGATGTTTTTCAAGTTTACACCATCACCGTGGAAATCAGCCACAATCCATTCAATCCTGCCCGGAGCTTAGTGCTCCAAAATGTCTCAATTGTTCACACGTCATATAAATTATCTATTTGTCTTGATTTAGTTTCAGATATTTTCCTGATTTTCGAATCGTATGATTCAATATCTTAATGTTTAAAAGTATGCAGTGCAAATGGGCGAAGGTTCTTCTCCGGACCAAGTAAGATGTTGGGTCTCTTTGGAATCAAGCAAGAAGTTATTGGATTTTCCTCGCTTCTAGCACCATTCTGGTATGTTTTGAATGCTTTAATTTGATTTTGCTGTGGTTCTCTGCCTGATTTGGGAAACTTTCACCTAAATATAGACATCGCTTTCTTCACAATGTTCTACAGAGCGATTTGCTGTATGTCTTGTAGCAATAATTCACTGACCGGCCGCACACGGCGAACACAGATTAATTTAGCCTGCCCATCTCAGATTTAAACTGAACTGTCCTTTATGTCTCATTGCAAGGATTAAAATTGGATTTTTGTGAAAATTGTGATCTTTGTTTCTTTTAAAATAGCTCTAGTTCTCATTTTGTTACTATCTGATAGTTGAGCATTATGAATAAAATTTGTTTGTCTCAACAAAAATAGCATGCTTCAGTATTAAAACCTAGTCGGCTTAGAAACTTTGCTTTGTAATTTGTTATTACCACAGGCAAACCCAATATTTTACAGTTTTTTATTTGCTTGAGAGAGAGCAATGAAAATTTCTGGACTTCATTCAAAACAGATCAAAACAACTACAGCAGCTAAAACTGTTTGTGTACATGACCTAGCTTGACCTTCAGATCACTTGCACATGTTACTATAAATTCTGCTGGAAAATAGCTGTACCTCCCCCATGGAAGGTTACTGGAAATTTAGAGGCAGAGGGGGTGAGGGGATGGTGTCTTAAAAACTGAAATATGAAGAAAGGAGTAGGTCCAAGCCAAAACACCTTCCGTAGGAGGAGTATGGATATTTTCTGGAACAACACAATGCATTGACACTGTAAGGAGCAGGGCTGTCATTAAGAGCCGGGGGCCGGGGATTTCCCCCGGCTTCTATGAGCATGAACCCTGGCTACTTTCATAAGAAACAAAAGAAAAATGAAACCAAAAGAACCTCCTAGCTGTTGAACTCCCTGCCTACTGCCGGTAATTGCATATACCCAGCAACTTGAAATCTTAGTGACAGCCCTGAAGGAGTAAAAGCATGTTGATGAACTGACCTTTTCCAGCTAGAAAAAGAAGCCAGTCAAGTTTGGTAGGCCTCTCTATCCTCACAACATCTGGCATTGCAGACATAAACTCCACCATACTACTAAAACCTAGCAGTTTGATGTTGAGTTCTCTGTTATGAAGTTTCTGAAATAGGAGGATTTAATGCTGTTACAATCAAACATTGGGCCTAACTTTTATAGTGATAGAAGGCTATAGACCTGGGGGGGGGGGGGTGTACTCTCGTATATCCTATACAGGTATGTGCCACTGTGAAGGGTATGGTTTTCAAACAGTTTAGTCTGGGATAAGATATAGAAATCAGATACTTTTGGTCTAAAATAAAGTGTCATTTATCAGGAAAGTGATCAATGGTATGAAGATAGTTTAGAGTTTCTGGAAAATAGTGAGTCTGGGATAGGGATTTTTGGTGTCCAGTGTAGAATAGAATTGTATAGGCCAGGTGAGGGTTTCAGAGTCCCAGGGGCACACCGGGGGGGGGGGGGGGGGGGGGTTCTCCCTATAATGGGCTATACAGGGATGCCCCGCCCCAAAGGGGTACCTTTTTGAGGCTGGAGGTATATGAAAGGGTCGGGATTTTACGAGTTGAAGTATATGAAAGGGTGGGAATTACAAGAACAATAGGAAAGGGTAGCGAAAACACGCCGTGGAAGCATAAAAAAGGTAGGGAAAACTGCCATTTAAGTATTTTAGAAAGGGCCTTTCAAAATATACCAAACAGACGCACGTAAAGGCTATATGAAAAGGGTACAATTTTCAACTAAAGGTATGTGAAAGGGGTGCCATTTTCAATGAAAGTTACATGAAAGAGGTACCTTTTCTATCAAAAACGGTATATGAAAGGGTAAGGGTTTGGACCTCGGGGCGGAGCATCCCCGCACAAAACTTTGTTGAGTGGGGGGGGGGGGGGGGCACACCACTTTATACCCACTACTCCTTCCCAAGGAGGGGGGTCATAGTGTTCTACAGACATTAAGTGTGGTGCACTTCTAAAGGACTAATATAACTCTGATTTTAAGGATGAACAAAATGACATTTACTTTTATATCAAAATTAAACACATGTACCAATAATAATTATTGGTATATGTATTGAAAAAATAATTATTTTGGATTATTACATCAAGCTTGCACATAATAAATTTCTCACCTTGTATTCTATTGAAAATCGAGCCGCCCATATACCATTGGGTCTTCTTGCTAATACCTTTAATTTGAACAGGCAGATGTTAAATTATAACAAGTTTAAAATGAACAACCAGCCTGCGTGGACAACAGAAAAACAGAGTCAGTGTAGACAAACCTGTTTGCTGAGCATAATTTCATTGTGGCCATGGCACACTGAACTGCTACATGCCTCTACAATGGCCACTTGTGTTTTTCTCCCATAAAATGCAGGCAAATTGTTCAAAATAAAAGTCACAAAGAAAAAAACAAAGATTACTAAAACAAGTTCCAATCCATACCTGTCTACATTCCTCTTGAATTTTTTCATCAATACCACTTCTTTTATCGAGCTTGGCTTTAATAGATGTACCATCTTGTATTTTACAGCCTCTGCCGTTGTTGTTGTTGTTGCTATTGATGTTGTTATTGGGCGTGGGTCTCTGGTTTCTCTTTTCAGCCGTGATTTGGGAAAACGTTGGTGCACTTTCAGTCTTGGTTGAAAAACTGTCACCAGGATCTGCAGTTTTAACACCTACACACACACACACACACACACACAAAAAAAAAAAAAAAAAAAAAAAAAAAAAAAAAAGAAAGAAAGAAAAAATGAGGCATTTGAATATCCTGTTATTAAACTATGGTAACAAAAAGGTGGCAGAAGTTAATGGACTTACTTATCTTCAAAACAATTCCAATGCAATTTTAGTGTTGACTACCATAGTGTGGTACATCAGAAAGTATTTTACCTTGCTTCCTTTCATATACTGAGTTTTACGGTTGAATTTAACTTGTTCAATACAATGTAAGTTTCTTGAAACAGATTATTCAAATATTTTAGCAGTCTGACAGTAACAGCTAACAGAAAGTACAGCTGTAGCTGCTATCCAAAAGTTGTGGCCCCTTAGGATTGCTCATTCCAAAGGTAACTGAGATGCTACTTTCGGAATTCTACAGTATTTTTTTTCCTATATTTTAGAAACCATATTTGCAACTTTTGTTTTCAATTTTTAGATTTGTCAGTCTCAGTAGTCACAGGTTAATATTTTACATACCTAAATTCACTTTATCATTTCCTTTTCCATAAACTCTGAATCCTCCCCCTCGCATATCCTCAATCCTCACTATATCTGATATTGACTCAAGAAGATGACCAAGTGATTTAAATCGCAGTTTGTCGTAATTAAGTTCCTGGCCAAACCTGCGATTGAATGCTAGCGCAAACATTGATCCTAGCAGGCCAGATGGATAACCACTCAGAAGTTCTTTTATTTGTGTTCTTATAAAATGAGGTAAAACAGGTGGGGGTTCAGGGCGATATGTGGTGAGACGTGTTTTTCTCTTGGATGAAGTCTTTTTCTGTCTAGCAACTAGACTAGCTATGTGCCTTGTTGTAGCATCTGCAATACCTAAGATTGGAAGACAAAAAATATAATGTGAGAAGGTAAAGAAGATGGATAGCCTATATTTAAAATTCTGAATTTAAAATTTGCCCATACATGTATGTTTTGGCCACAATCTTTGATTCCCAATCAATCAATCTTTTTGACTCATACATAGAGAAGTATTATATACATTACAAATTAATTAAAGAAAATACAAAACATACATGTGGGGAGCAACCTCGTTCCCAGGGTCTCTCTTCTTCCCGCCCCCTGGAGCGAGAGAGAGAGACCCTGGCTCAGGCTGGTCACGTGTCTGGTGGACAATTTTAATCCTAAGGAGGGGTAGACAGTATTTGTAACGTTGTCTTGTTTTCTGTACAGTGGCTAGGCTCGTGCTGTGCGCAACTGTTATTGTTTCGTTTCAGCTGTGGCTGTGAAATAAATATGTTCCATGTTCCATAACCTCTTGTTGAAAAAAGGAATCTGTATTGCAAGATATATATAAAAGACGTAAACAATTCTCTGTGATTATAGCAAGACCCGGAATAAAACAGATAAAACATCCCAGGCTTATCGTCAACCGAATAGGGATGTTATGAAATCTCTTTGGTCGTAAAAAGTGCGTCATTTTTGCTGTTTATGTTATGCCTGCCGTTTATAACTGAATAAATAGGGACAAAAGATCTTGACAGCTTATAATTTTCAAACTGAAATAATATGAACAAAGCCCTAAAATTGAAATAACGAAACGGTTCAGTCAAACAAAAGCGAATAAACAATGCGCAAGGATAAAATTGTTGCTCAAAAATTCACAAGTATATAAATGAACAATGTATAGACATTCAAACGACTGGAACTGGTGAACATTGAACTAAACAACATGCCTCACACACGAAGAATAAAAGCTATCATTGTCTTCTCTCGATCGTTTCCTGTTATAAAAGTGACTGTTGATCAGCGTGGCAAACATTGGTTCCGTGGCCGCTTCTCAGTTCTTGCTTTGCCATCGCCCGAGCACAGACGGCAGCACTTTAATGGGCCTTTCGAATGAAGCTTGAATGTCGCCTGTTAAGCAGTAGGTAGCGATAATTCATCCCAGTCCGGAACAATGCCATAAATCAAGAGCGCGAGCTTAGTGGCGTCAAGTAATAAAATTGGATTGCATTCTGCAGCAAGTTCAAAATTAGCTTTACTGTGGTAAATCTTTAAGCGCCGTGACAATTCCTCTGATCCTAATTATATAAAGCAACTTACACTTTCAGAACCGGACCATGTGGATATGTTTTCGAAGTATGCGGATGACCGCCGCTTCACATTTGTCGCGAGCCGCCGAACGCTTTTGCATTTGTTTCGCAATGCCCAGCTAGAGCAGACAAATTTCACACTTTGCCGCCCCTCCCCCGTGTCCTTTAATTGGAATCTCCCAGATTCTGGGAGACACGTGACCAGCCTGAGCCAGGGTCTCTCTCTCTCTCTCTCGCTCCAGGGGGTGGGAAGAAGAGAGACCCTGGGAACGAGGTTGTGTGGGGAGTTGGGCGCATTTTCTACTCTCCCAAATCTTCCTATAATTTTATATTCCAAGATATTGCCTCCCAAACATTTTGCAAAGAAAATATTCAGCACTCGCTCACCACAAAATTCACCTGCACAGCAGGCTAGAAGATGGACAGATTGTGATTTCTATAAAGGTCATTTTCCTCAGACTCATACCAATCCAAATTATTCCTGAACCACTTAAACAATGCAGGACAACTGTGGTCCACCTCATTCACAAGTGTCAGAACTCTTTGTAGAACAAGGTATAACATAATAGTTACTTTTGTCATTCAATAAGATGCAAATAAGTGGCCCTGTATTCCGTAGTTTAGCCTTATTCCTTAGTAAAATACATTAACTTCCACTAAGGCTTTACAAAAATAAAAACTCTGGGTTGAGGTTTTTGGTATCCAATCCTTAAATGTCTTAGGGCTAAAAATGGTGTATCTCTCCAAGGTTTCTCTTAATTTTTTTTCCCAAATGAAAGCAAAATTTGGATAGACTTGTTGCAGTCTGGTTTTTGCACTTTTTGTTATAATGATGGTCTTACAATGCAATAAAAAAAATTCACATATACAAAAGTGAGAACCAACCTACCATTCATTTTTTTTTTTCTGAAGCAAATGTTGTGGTTCAATTGCTTTCTTTGGTATGAAAAATTTCAGACTAGATTGATTTTTGTTTTTCTTTCTCTCAGATTATGGTAATAAAGCTGGGGCAAAAGAAAAAGAAAATTAAACTGGTTGGAAAATTTTCAAACCAAAGAAAAAAATTGAGCCATAACACAATCAAAAGCTGGGCTTTTTTTTTCTTTTGTGGACTGAGTACTAATTCCTTTTGTCTTTTCTTTGGTTTTTGTTTTGTCTCCCTTGGCATCAGAAATATCCGGGGAAATATAAACAATGTTGTGGAAACAAGAATCCATTCTCAAAAATATATAACTTAAAATGCAAACAAATCTGTTGTACGCAGTTGCCAATAACAAGTGGTAATTACAACAAGCGTATATTAAAAGACGGTAAAGAAGGTCAATGACAAGGAACGCTAAAGTATTCTAATACATTATCGTCCTACCTCTAAGAACCAAGACGCCATTTTCCCACGTCGGACGAGTAACATTCGGCAAGTCTTTTAGCATGTCTAAGGGTGTTTTATAGCCCAATTCACGAAAAGGAAGCGGTTTTCCAATCATGGTATTGTAATCTTTCTGCATTTCGGCCACTGTGAGGCCATTTGGTGCAGAAATGAGAAGAGCGCGAACATGTTTGATGACCTGAAGGCGAAGAGCTTCATCTCCACGTGACGAACTTTCGTTGTTTCTCGTCATCATTTTTGGGTCTGTTTGCTCATTTTTCGTTCTTACACAACAAATTCGGTCACTTTAAAATCTAGGGGAACGCCGAAACCCTCTGCAGAGCCAAGGAAAAGGCCTAAGGTCAAAAACCAAGTCGAATTTCCCGCATTTTGCGCGCTAAAAAAGGCAAATCTTCTCCCGAGAATTCTAATGCTACTTTCTAAACGCGGGAAGCAAAACAAACCGCGCTATAATATTGGCCGCGAGAAACTGGGTCAGAGTATAAACTACCCAGAAATCAACGGGGGCTTGATTTTGTAATATGGCGGACAGACTGGTTCTTTGTCGATGGAAGATTTTTGTGTAATTTTACCCAGGATAAAGTCGTGAACACAACCAGGTCAAACCAAATCTTGTACTGGTTGTCCTGGAATATGGAATCGATAAGCGATCAGGTGGCTAAAGTGGATGTGGGATATGAAATTCCCACATGGAACAACTGGTCTCCCTTGGCAAAGTTTTACCACCCTTTGCAAGCTGGTAGCATTGATGGGACTGACACAGCACCGCATGATAAAGCTGTTACCCGTGCTATGGGAATAAAGTGTAAGTTAAGTGAAATTGCTCTAGATCCCACTGAGGCAAGTGAGCATCGAAATACGTGAGGTGCATTATAAATAGCTTGTGATTGTGACTGATATTTTAACAAATGAATCAAGGAGTTGATACTGTATTGGTGGGAGAGTGAAACACAAAAAATGGTTTTATCAACTCAATTTGTAAGGCAAATGTTGGCCGCCATTGATTCACTCTGACAAAGGGCTAGCACTAGAAATGTCAGATTTTCATGTGACATGTTTAACAACCAGGACTGATTGATTCTGTCTCTGTCTCTGTCTCCGTCTTCTCCATCATTTCTAGATAAGGCAAACAAGAGAGCATCTGGTGATCCTGACAAGACATTGTTTGTTGGAAAGCTTAGTAAGGACACCTGTGAAGGTTTGAAATGTAAAATTTGTTGCAATACTTGCATCATACAAATAGTAGAATCATAACATTTTCTTTTTAATGTATTCCTGAAAGTACCACTCAGTCTAAGCTATAATGTACTCTCTCAGTCAAGACTATCCAGTGACAAATCTAGGGAGTTCCCCTCCCCACTGAACGGCTAAGTAAAAATTTCCCTCCCCCCCATTCAATCTGCCACTCCCTATTCACTCTGCCACCCTCCATTCTATACCATGCACAAAATAGGAGAGCATTTTCCCTTTTTTTCTACTTAGTACGGATGATTTCGGTACTAATTTATTGATTTGAACTGTTTCACTTACATTAACTTACAATGATTATTCTCTTATGGTGCTTAAAAGTACACTTTTTGGCAATGTGGTTTCTGTCATGTTTATCCTTGACTTGTCAGCCCAATCAATTTCCGTTTGTTCGTACATTGAAATGCACCCTTCATGCCGGTACTGCGTACTATTGTACTAAGGGGATGAACGGCAAAGGTACTAGCATGTCAGTACTTAGTACCAGTGTACTAACGTACTAAGGGTACGAACGGCAAAGGTACTAGCTTAGCGGTACTTAGTACTAGCGTACTAACGTATTAAGGGTATGAACGGCAAAGGTACTAGCTTAGCGGTACTTAGTACTAGCGTATTAACGTATTAAGGGGATGAACGGCAAAGGTACTAGCTTAGCGGTACTTAGTACTAGCGTACTAACATACTAAGGGGATGAACGGCAAAGGTACTAGCTTAGCGGTACTTAGTACTAGGGTACTAACGTACTAAGGGGATGAACGGCAAAGGTACTAGCGTGTCACATATCTGCCATCTTAACCCCCCTATTCTCTCTGCTCCCCCCATATTTACTCTGCCCCCCCCCCCCCCCCCACCTCCCTCGTGATGTAGTCTGAATACACCACTCAATTCAATCATCTTTATTTATTCACGGAATCCCATTCATAAAAATGCTCTTCCAGAGAGCCGTGCAAAAATCATGCAATAAAAAATAAAAATGGTCATTAAAACTATACCAAATTGCAAATATGATATAAACGATTTCAGGCTTGTCTGCCCTTTAATAGTATGTAATAGACTATTCCAGAGAACTGCCCCTCTATAGTGGAAGCTATTTTTTCCAGCCTCAGTATACGGTCTTGGTACAAATAAATTATATGTTGAGTTTCTTAGATTGTAAGAATACATAGAGTTTGCACTATTAAAAATTTGAGCCAAATGATCAGGTACATTTCGATTTTTCAATTTATACATTATTATGGCTAGTTGTCTTGTCCTTCGTGTTTAAAGATTATCCCACCCAAGTTCATCCAGTATCTTAACTGATCGTCTATCATAGTATCACTATGTATACCTTTCTCTTGAGGCTCTATATATATTTGGATTTTTGTTTTAAAGGTCGGTATCTCTAGCCTTATAAGTAATGTAAATTGTCTTTGATTGTTAGAATGTTTTATTGGCAATCCTGCTTATCAGAAGAAAATTTAATGTTAAATAGTCACTCCCAAACTCATTTGACAATGGCAGGTCATAGACAAAAAGTATCACATTTAATGTGTTAGTGTATTCCAAATTTTCCTCAACAGCAACTGTGTACAAAGTATTTTCTAAATGTGGAGAAGTAGTGAAGTGCAGGCTTGTGAGAGATGTTGGTAAGAGGTTAAAATAATTTTTATAATAACCTTGACAAACAAACAAACAAACTAAAACTTTATTCAGACATATTAAACCTAAATACAGTTTCCCTGCAATGAAATATGAAATATGGAACTAAACAGGGTTGGAACTAAAAAGTTTACAAACCTTTTGAGATTTTTAAAATTACAGCTAAAAATGATTTTTTATAATTCATTTTCTTTTTTATTTCATTAGTAACAGGATTTTCAAAAGGCTACGCATTTGTAGAGTACAGGAGTGAAAGAGATGCTATTGTAGCCTGGAGGGTGAGTAGCATCCACAACAGTCTTGTTATTTTGTCCTGTACCCAGTCCATTCAGTCAGCATTAATTTTAAGTGTTAAAAGGAAAATCTAAAATCCCCAACCAGAATTGAACCTGTCACTTCAGCTACGTAGTGTCTCATGCTGTGTTCACACTAGGGTGAAACAAGTTTGACTATGAAGAGTGTTAACATCAGGCAGCAGATTGCACGAATCATAATCAAAATATGTTTATTCTGAGCATGATTGAAACTGAGGTAGTTTCGATCTGAGCGAGACAAAACATGTGTAGGGTAAAAACGAAAAAACAAATGTAGGTTAAAAAGGAGCAAGTAAATAAAAAGAGGAGTTGTTTTTATCAAGGAAGGCTATTGAAGAACAGTCGTAACCATATCACCTTGATAACTTGTAGTAATTGCTGTATTGCTAAGTATATGTTTACCATTCACTTCAAGAGTGTAGCTAAAAAAAAAACTTAGAAGACTTTTTATAACTTTAAAGTAACCCCAGGTCTTTGTTTCCTGGTCAAATGTCAGTCAGTCATAAGCTTTCTTACAACTGGTGGCTCACAGCAACATTCCTGGCAAAATTTGAAAGTTCTAAGTTACAACTTAAGTGTTCTCCTTTTTGTTTATGCATCATAGGAGCTGCATAATCAAACCATTGATGACTGTAATGTACTTGTGGAGTATGAAGCTGCAAGAACACTCAAGGGATGGATTCCAAGGCGACTGGGTAAACATTTGACTGAAAACACAGTTAAAAGAACAGTTTTACAAATGTATATGCAATCATTTTTCTGCACAAAAGTTTGTATTTAGTTACCTTTATCTACCTCTCCTTCTCAAAAGAAATTTATTGTTAATTACACCTCTTTATATCAATATGGACACCAATAAAGAAGGTATATAAGAATATTTGTAAGCTTGCTAGCTAAGTTATTAAAAAAAAACTTATGCTGTGGTCAGCCCCAGTTTTGGCATGTTCTTATCACCATGAAAAATGAAAATAGAGCCTGATCACAGGTTTATTCTTTTTCATTTTGGCAGGAGGCGGATTTGGAGGGAAAAAAGAATCGGGACAACTGAGGTTTGGAGGCAGAGAGCGACCATTCAGGAGACCAATGTATGGATCATTATTTTGATTAATTGTCTACCTCCACCTCCACCCTTGTTCCTGTAGCCTGTTCCAGGTGTTCAGTTAACCCTTTAAGCCCTAAGAGTGATCAGCATCAAATTTCTCCTTGTAATATTAATGCCTTATCAATAAAAAAGGTCAAGAGAATTAAGGACATGATCACACAAGATGAGTTCTCTTGATATCCAAACAATTTCTCCCCACTACTTCTATAGGAAATGTATAGGACTAGAAATGAGAATTTAAATTTTGATGTTAGGGCTTAAAGGGTTAAATTAGGAGAAAGTAACAAAATATTATAAACTGAACATCAACATTTTAAAAACACCTGCTGA
The DNA here is from genome assembly GCA_022457155.1 of Cladopsammia gracilis. Lineage (NCBI taxonomy): Eukaryota > Metazoa > Cnidaria > Anthozoa > Scleractinia > Dendrophylliidae > Cladopsammia > Cladopsammia gracilis. Next base: position 192,790 of record JAJGOT010000183.1, on the reverse strand, counting down.
TGGAAGGCTTGGTTATTTACATAACATGTCCTAAGCTTTGAACACGGGGCTATCATGTTACAAATCCATGTAGCAATCAGAGAGGATGTCTTGAACCCAGGACCTTAGGATTGTAAATCCAGCACCCTAGCCACTGGGCTATACTGCCTCCCTTTACTCCCCATTATTTGAATATCTGGAACAGGCTAAGCAGTCTGGTTAAAGAAAATTGAGTGTCTGGAACAGGCTAACCAGTCTGGGTAAAGAAGATTGAATGTCTAGAACAGGCTAACCAGTCTGGTTAAAGAAAATTGAGTGTCTGGAACAGGCTAACCAGTCTGGTTAAAGAAAATTGAATGTCTGGAACAGGCTAACCAGTCTGGTTAAAGAAAATTGAATATCTGGAACAGGCTAACCAGTCTGGTTAAAGAAAATTGAGTGTCTGGAACAGGCTAACCAGTCTGGTTTAAGATAATTGAATATCTAGAACAGGGGTTTAAGCCGTTAGGCTAACCAGTCTGGTGATAACAAGTTTGATTATTACTTCAAATTTACTTGTACCCCATCTCTACACATGTTCCTAATGTACCTTAGTTACTTAACACTTTTTTATTTTCTTTTTATTCATTCGTTTTTCGTCACTAACAACACCTCAATTTGTTTGAATTTCTTCTCAGACCAACCGAGCAGGATGGAAAACAGCAGAAATACTTGCGTGGATCACGTGATCACGAAAGTTCCCGTGTAGTGCGTGACAATTACCGTGACACTTACCGTGAAAGAAAAGGTGAGAGCTCCCGTGAAAACTACAGTCTTCACGTGGAGCGTGATCGTGATCGTGATGGATCTCGCGATAAACGTGGACGTGACAGGGACAGTTCGCGAAGTAGTTCAAATTATCGTGAACGCGATGATGATAGTGATGTGACTCGTGGTGGGAAAAGATATCGTGAACGTGACAGTGAAAGAGCGCGTGATAGTGAAAGGTCACGTGACAGCGAAAGATTGCGTGACAGTGAGAGATCGCGTGATCGTGGTGGAGAACGTTACAAGGATCGCGGGCGTCATGGAGACAGCGAAGGATCCCGCAGTAAAGGGAGACATGGCCATCGCGATAAAGAAAGAGAAAGTCATGAAACTAGCGATAAGAGAAAAGATGCACATTACAGCCATGTACAAGAGGAGGGCGAGATTAGCTAGCGAGTCACGTCAGGAGTCAGTTTGTATCGAGAGTTGTCCATCCGTTGTGTTACCAACAGTCGTCCTTAGCTTAACGATGGCTTTCATTGCTCGAAGCCAGCAGCCGAAGTTACTTAAAATTTTCAACCATTACTGAGCAAGAGAGATGCAAGACACCTTTTATCTGTATAAATAAACACAACACTTCCTCCCTGGACACCCGAAATAACATACTGTCCAACCCCTCATTAGGACCACCTAAATTGCCAACAAAAGTGGCCCGATATGGGACTTGAACCCATGACCCTCAGAAAAATTTACAAAACTTTAGGGATGGCGAATGGTAAATCCGAGAGACGCCGAGACCCTTGTTTCAAAATCCGAGACCGCTACGGCAGCTACGTTATAAAATCCGAGCCCGAGACCCAATGCGGTGAAAAAACCGAGCCCGAGACTTAATTTTCCGATTTTTGAGTGGCGATATTTTGCGATACTATAAAACATCTCTTCAGTCGGGGTCCCAAAGAGTTTAAGGACTCCGGGCCCAAAAAAGGGGGGGGACTCAAACAAAAAAAGCGGGGCTTTTTCAGGCGAACAAAGGGAAGGTAAGTGGTGAATAAACTCGAAGAGTGAAAATAAGCTCCGACCTCGAATCCCTTCTTACTTTCTACTTTATCAGTGTCTTCCCATAAATGATTATATTTCTTCTCAGATTCTGGCCTGCCATACTGCACTGGCTAGAAAGTGAGACGCTATACCTTGAATGAGCGGTAGTACTGTTTGATCTCCGCCTGGGTCTCCGTTCGCGGTATGTGAAGAACTTCTCCTGTACTGATCTCGAAGCCTCTTTCCCAAACATTACGCCTCATTCGCGGGCTAGAATCAGTCTGAATCAAGCTACTGCAGTGTAGTGGCGAATTTAGGGGAGGGGAGGGGCCCGCCCCACTCCTACAATCGAAACATAAGAAACGGCAAACTGATCCTTACGGCAGAAAAACAGAAGCAAATAAAATAGAAGTGGAATATAATTAGGACCGAAAAGTGTTTTAGTGGGGATTCAAGCAAAAAAAGCGGGGCGTTTTCAGGGCACTGGATTGAGGAAAACTGGGGCTCCAGGGCTTTAAAAGAAAACAATCAGGGCTCCATGGAAGCCACCCGCCTTTAGGACCCTGCCTTCTACTCATTTCTATTCAGATAAGTTGGCGAAAGTTCTTTCTTTCGCGAAAAACGCGGAACACCTCTAGCTCGTTTAAAGTCTAATGTGGGAACTGCATAACGCGTGATGATGGTGAGGATTTGGCAACAGTTCTGCGGCTTGGTTTAAAGAAATTGGTTTGAAGGAGGACTTTAGAATTCATCTCTGACTAGTTTCCAGACTCATTGATGTCGTTAATTTGAAAAAGCATCATTGAATATATTGACGCAATCAATTAGTAAAATGGCGCGTCAGTCGATTTTCACTTGGCAGAGAAAAAGAGAAAGAAAAACCATAAAGCCGCAAAATCGGCAAAATATTAGCCCGCCCGATATGGGACTTGAACCCATGACCCTCAGATTAAAAGTCTAAGGCCCGGTTCAAACGTCGAACTTCACATGTGCCGAACCTAATGCAAATGAGCAAAATCTATTGTTCTTGCTAATTTGCATTAGGTTCGGCACATGTGAAGTTCGACGTTTGAACTGGGCCTAATGCTCTACCGACTGAGCTAACCGGGCTCACAAAACTTGAGGTGAAAAAGTAGTGACACATTGTTTTCCTCGATACATGCACGGGGCAATGCAGTTTTAATGCCGGTTGACATGCATAAAAATAAGTAGTTTAGTGGTCGAAAATTAAGAGTGGGGGTCAGCTGGTAATTACTGTGACAATGCAAGCCACTTTAAGCGCTGTAAAGGGAAATTAGACTTAAAAGAACTTGGTGGGAAAACGTAGCGCTTGACTCCGGGAAAATAACTCAGCAACTCGCTTTGGAAGTCAGCAGAAGTCCAGTTCAGAATTTTAAGTTCACTTGAATTTTAAATCATTGTCTTTTATCGCCAGACTAGCTTTCCGCCGGCCCTTTGTCTACGAGTCTCTTCTCCGTTTATATGCATGTGACCTTTTTAGCGCCAACTCATGCAGGAAATAATGAGCTGATTTGCGCGCTTGTGGCTTGTTGCTTCATTATGCATCTCCATTGTATCATATCGCAGTGGAATTGTAACTTTTAGTACATCATGAATTCATGAAACACTTAAAATATAGCAATGAAGTGTTTATGAATTCATTATGTACTCATTATCTACATAATAAGAGCAAGTATGAAAATCAGCGCAATATTGTCCTACGTTGAGGGTGAAAATTGACAGCCTTCGAACGTTTCAATGAATTTGAAATTTGGCAGTTGTATTGAATATCAATTAATCATCACGAGGACTATTTGGGGTCAATTTTTGTCAAATACGGGAAATAACATTCTGATCTAGACCAGTTGATATTCAAGCCAATGCTTATAAAATTTAAATGGACGATTAGGAAAAAAATTCACTCAAGGTATTTGGATGGTATAAAATTCATTTGAGATCAAAATATTATTTCATCAAGCCTTGTAGACATAATTTTTAAGTAAAGTTTAAAAAACGAGCAGTAGTGTATTATGTATAGTTTAAAAAACGAGCAGCAGTGTATTATCAGGTTTAAAAACTCGAGGCGAAGCCGAGAGTTTTTACACCTGATAATGCACGTGCTGCGAGTTTTTTGAACGGCTTCAAAAACATTCTTTCAAAAGCGTGTCCCTTCGGAATTAAAACAAGTGCGCTTCTGTGCAAAGAGGAAATTAGCATACGAGAAAAACAAGTAGACTAGACTGATTAGCATACAACACATGTGCCACGTCTTCGACGAAGTGACCATTGCTTCCCGGCGCCTGTCAAAAGTTTTGGGATTTTATAGTTCTGAGAGAAAACATCTACTGAAAAATGCTACACTAAAGTTGTCAGGTACGGTAGATAAAACGGCTGACAATTTTTTTTTTCAGAGGTAGAGAACGAGTAGAAATAAGCAGCTTGCATCTGCGAACCAGTCGCTTACCTGGCAATTTACACGAGGGCGCTGGTGTCATTCAAATAACGGCTCACTTGTAAAACTGTTGGTTGTTTATTTTGTTGAGAAGATTCCAAATAGAATGGCGAAAGACCAGATTTCGTAAAACAGTACTGCACAAAAATATTAAAGTCACCATTTGTTGCACTAAGAATCCTGAACAGCTACTACCCATATCAGTAATCTTTATATAAAGATTACGTGTGATCTTAATATAAATATCACGGTCATTTAAAAATCATTCTCATTAAAAATTCAGCGATAATTGCATTGTTTGCCCATTCAGCCCCAAACTCCCTTGTGCCTGAAATCAAAGCCGCCACCAGGCTTTTCATAATGACCGTAGATTGCCAGGTATAAAGGCTCATACACGTGATCGATTTGTGCCGTGTGATTAGCTGATATGCTCATGAATTATTAATGAGTTTTTGAATAACATTTAAAAATTGTTTTGTTTTTGTTGTATTCACTTAACACCTTAAAACTTCACGCGAACTTTTCTCGATTTCGCTTCCATAGAAATGTGTAAAATTTCATACAAAGAGCGTTTTCCAAAATTTTCTCCTGGTGACAAGAAATTCGGTTTCACGAAAAGTGGGAGATGACGTCATTGTGTTGCTATGGCAACTCCGATTTTCATAAAACGCGCGGAGGCTGCAGCTCCCCCAGCCCCTCCCCCTTTTACGCCTAGCTGAATGCAAAAAAATTACCCCTGCAAAGTTTTATGATGGCTGATCGGCGTCAAGTGAATTGCACAAATCAAGTGGTGGTATAAATAAGTAAAAGCTGTAAATCCATAGCAATGATACGTATGCCTATGGGAAATTAAAACATTAAACGAGGCTTACCTGTAAGGTGAAGTTTGATGATGATTCTACGAGTTATTGGTCAGGAGCGAAGAAGTCACGTGAGATAGCGCGCGGAAATCGAGCTCAGTCTTTAAATAATGCGAATGGCCATAAAAGCCCACTATATGGGTAGGGTCTGTTAGACTAGAAGTTGTAGAATAGTAAAAAGGGCGGGCACGTGACTTCTTCGCTCCTGACCAATAACTCGTAGAATCATCATCAAACTTCACCTTACAGGTAAGCCTCGTTTAATGTTTTAATTCTACTTCGTCATTGGTCGAAGTCGCTACGAAGTCACGTGAGACTTTAAAGCCAATGGCCATGAGCTTATACCAAGTAAATAAACATATATGTGGGGCCAACATCAAAGTTTTTGTTAACAGTTACTAAGCATTGAGAGCTTTAAGAGACAATTAACCAAAGTTTTGAGGAGTGTCAGCACAAATTGGTTTGTCATAAAACTTGCCAAATGTTTGGGCATAAGACCAACCAGCTGTGTCTAAAATAGTTTTAATAGGCACATTCAAAGCTTTATCAGCAGACACAGAGGCAGATCTGGTGCTGTGTGCACCGAACTGTTTAGTGTCTATACCAGCGTCCTTGAGAACCGCTTTCAACCAGCGGCCAATGGTTTCTGTAGATACAGGTTGATGAGACTTGAAATAGCTCAGTAACAGTTGAGTATTACCTTTCCTTAAAACACTAGTGCGTTTAACATACTCTTGAATAAAGGTTACAACACATAGTTGTGGATCTTCGTTATAAGCTCTTAGTTCCAAACAGCCATAATGCCTATTGGGCTATTACTGAGGAAGGGACAGAAGTCCCGAAACGTCTGAACATTTAGTTTCAAAAGCGCTTTTATAACTTTTTTCAAACATATTCAGCCATAATGCCTGCCTGGTTAGAAGTCTTAAGCAGTTCATGAAAGTAGAATACACATTTGTCAACTGACAAAGTCATATTGGTCATCAGGGATAGCATTTCGGGTGAATGCAACGTTTTGAGATATTTGAGAACCATAGAAACATCCCAGGTATTGTGATAACGTGGTAGTGATGGTCTTGCTGTAAAGACTCCCTTAAGAAAACGAGACACCAGTGGGTGGTTACCAAATGTACCTTCAGTTACATGGATGACTGTAGACAAAGCTGATCGAGCAGTGTTAATTACACTATATGATAGTTCCTTCTGATAGAGATGAGTTAGAAAATGTATTCCATCTACAACAGTTGCTACGTTTGGCTTAAGGGGTGTACTTGATTTGGGTTGGATGGTAACTGCAGAGTGTCTTGTTTCCTAGGCAAAATAAGAGGAGATGCAATAAACATATTGGCAAGGTATGGCCACCATGTCTGAGTTGGCCAGCAGGGTACTACAATGAGCCCTGTAGCATCATCCTCCTGCACTCCTGCAAGACTATCTGAATAATGCTAAATGGGGAAAGGCACAAAAACAATAGTTCTCCCATGAAATATGGAAAGCATTTGCTTCTGGATCTGGGTGGTAGGAGATGTAGGGTTTGCATTTATAGTTCAGCCTTGATGCAAACAGGTCTATGTCTGGGGTTATACCAAGTTTAGCAATAGCATCATGAAAAATAATTGGATTGAGGGCCCATTCAGTTTCCCTTCGGATTTTGCGGGACTCCTTATCAGCAATGGTGTTATCCTTTCCAGGGATGTGGGCAGCAGTCACCCATATGTTATGCTGTATGCACCATTCCCAAATTTCAACAACTAGGCTGTTTATGTCCTGGGAGTGACATGTCCCTATTTGGTTGATACAGGAAACTGCAGTAGTATTATCTATCAGAACCTTAATATGTTTTTGCTGTACTTTATGAAGGAATGATTTAAGGCTCAAGAACACTGCTTTAGATTCAAGGTAATTGATGTGGTTACTGGCTTCTTCAGGGGTCCAACAACCCCCTGCAGGAATGTCATCAACCATGCACCCCCACCCAGTCTTTGATGCATCAGTTGTCATGGTTAGTTGTGATGACCCATGACTAACTGGGTTATAGGCTTGGTCAACAGTGTCAATCCACCAGGTTAGCTCTTTAATGGCTTCAGGGGACAGCTTCATGGGTTTGTCAAAGGCTCCTTTATTATCTCTAAGATGCCTTGTTTTATCGATTTCAACCCATCTATAATGTAGGGGGCCAAACATTACACCAGGAAAGCTTGACGTTATAATTCCCAAGACCCGGGCAACCTCCCTGATGGAAGGGCAAGGAGACATCAAAAGCTGCTGACAGGCTGTCCTTTCATTAGTAGCTTTCTCCGGTGTGAGGGAAATTCTCATGGACACTGAGTCTAACACGAATCCCAAGAAAACAAGCTTCTGAGTAGGATACAGAACTGATTTCTCAGGGTGGACAACAAACCCCAAATTATTAAATAAGGTTAAAGTGTCAATAACATGTACACAAGGTATAAAATCAGAAGCTTGTAAATAAGAGTCGTCAATGTAACTTACAGACGAGTGACCTTTCCTCCTTAATGAGGAATACACAGGTTTAAGCAGTTTGGTAAATTTCTGTGGGCAAAAAGCCAGCCCATTGGGAAAACATGTAAATTGGTATAGGTTACCCTTCCAAAAGAATTTCAGGTATTTCTGGTGCTGTTCATCAATATGGACAGAATAATAGGCATCCTGCAAATCAATGGATGCCATATAGCATCCTGGTGTCATCATTCGCACAACAGTCCATATAGAATCCATTTTAAAATGATAAGTAACATATTGATTCAGGGATTTTAAATTTAAAATCATGCGGTATGATCCATCCTTTTTTGGGCGTAGAAATATAGAAGAAATAATCTCGCCTTCTTCATGCACAGAGTGCTTTATTACCCCTTTGTGTAGTAACATTAGAATTTCATTGTCAATGAAATCCCCCTCAGTTTTAGACCAGTTCGGTCGAGGAGGAGGAAAAACTTGTACAGGGGTCAAAGAAAACTCAATGCACTGTCCAGATACTGTTTCCAAATTTTCTCTGTCAGAGGTCAAAGTCCTCCATTCACTAATATTACTGGATATCTGACCAGCTTGAAACAGTTTCGTCTTAAAACTGAAATATTCTACAATGGAGGGGATAAACTTTTTATATCCTCTCACCTTTAAAAGCTGGAGTTTACTTATGACATTTGTGTCTATTTCCTTGCTTGAGGTTGAGCAGCTCTCTTCATTGGAGTGCTGAAGCGACTAAACGCGTTCTTCGCAGGGTTGCTCAGCCGGTTGAACGGCTGAGTCCTTCGCCATAAAAAAAGGCGTTGAATGTTTAAAACCGTGGTTGTTGTGGCCGAATTCACGCCTTTGCATGTTGGATGAGCTAGCAGTATTACCGGTTTTATTGGACGCCCTGATATGAGTCAGTTGAGTTTGCAGCTCGTCTCCAAAGTGACACATTGGGAGAGCAAAGGGCGCCATAATCTCGGTGAAGGTGAGGTCTTATGTTTAATATCTCGTCGGCGTTGCGACAGCTCAAAACTTACGTGGCCAAGTAACGCAATAGCATCGGTGTTCATTCGTACAAGCTCATCAATGCATGTTTTGCTGTTGTCAGCTTTCAACCGCAAGAGAAGTTCCGTTGATTTCACAGTAATATGACCAACTTTAGTGAGGTTGGTTTGCAGGCGGGAAAATTTTAAGTCATCGCCCTTTGCCTGTCTCGAAAGCTTTCCCCAAATTTCGGTGTTTACTTTGGACACGATTTCTTTGTCGCAGTTTACTGGACGGAAGTATTTATCAGACTTCTCTTTCAGCTGGTCTTCGCTGAGCTTTTGTAATCACCGTTTATTGGCAATGTTCGCCAGTTTCACCGAGACTGCGGCGTCCGTGCGCTTCGTCTCCTCAAGAGATTGAGCAATTTGGTCCAGTAGCCCGTCTTCAACTTGGTGGTCTATTTTGGCAGTTTCTGCCGTGTTCTTGGCCTGTTCGGCGCTTTTTCCCCCGAGTAAATCCTCGGAATCACTGTGGTCTGATTCAGACAGATCTTGTTTTGTGGTCTTGCTAGCAGAAGCTGTGTCATCAGCATGGCCCACCTCATGTAGGCGTTTGAGCGATTCGCTCATTTCGTTCATATTTGCATTCAATTTTTGCAAAAGCTGAATCATTAAGGTATCGTCTTTGGATATGGGCGCAGCAGAGGTGTCCTCCGCTAAAAGAGCGTCCTCGTCGGCCATAATTTCAACAAATTTGCTGTGACAACGAACCGTTGTCACTTTCCAGCTCAAGATCCGAACGCAACTGAGCTCGATTTCCGCGCGCTATCTCACGTGACTTCGTAGCGACTTCGACCAATGACGAAGTAGAATCCATTGCGGCCTTATGCGCAACCGAGCGCGAAGAAGGAAGGTAAGGTAAGGTAATGGGAAATCCATTTATGATAAGTCCCTCTTTTTTATAGTGTCCGCAATTAGCTATATATTAATTATATTCTAAGACTATATTTTTTAATATTTTTTTTACATATACTTGAGTTGTATTCATATTATTTATTTATAGTGTCCACAATTAGCTTTTAGCTAAATACCTTGACACTTTAATAAAGTTTATGTATGTATGTATGTATGTATGTATGTATGTATTATTCAAATGAGCGATTCAAGCGAGTGAGCGCATATGGATGGCAGTTGTCGCGAGAAGACACGACACGCGTGCATGTTTCCCTCGTTCGATCAGAGAAAAAAACGGTACTGCTCGTTAACTAACTTTAACACTTGGCCGTGTAGACCAGTAAAAACGAAAAAAGAAGAGAGATGTTTGTTCTTGAATTGCTAAAGAAACCTTTGAATTGTCCGATACTGACAAATCATGCAACATTTTGCTTGTAGATATTGTAGCGATTATGTCCTAATCTGTAGTAAGATGGGGAACAGTAAATAAATATGATGATCCTTGATTTTTCAGGTAAATTGTTGTAACAGTAACTATACTATAGTTAGTATTGTAATATTGCCTTTATATCGGAAGAACAAGTACAATACAACGCGCTACCGCATCTCTCAAAATTAAACAAAAACTTTTTTGTGATCTTTCTCAAGTTTTATGTCGATTGAAGAATTCTTGGAATTTTATTTCCAATTTTGCAGAAATTATTTGACGTACGACTTCAGATTTTTTTTCTCCTAACAAACACAGTTCAAAATGGCAGATTTACTGACTCCCAGATCCAATCCATGTAAGCTGCTAGACCCATTTTGATTTTGACACAACGATATGGCCCTTTTCCTTTCTGTTGTTCTTCTTATGTTCTGTACATGTGTTTATCTTTAAATCCACAAACATATCCTATGCAGATAATGGTTTATCCATTGCTGAATGACCTGAATTTTATCATTTTGTAAGTGTTGTCTCATAAAAATTATGTTGGGAATGTATTAATGTCCTGTACCACTCAGTATCACAGCACGCTGGTATTTACTATTTCACAGGTCTTTAAAAAATGGCTAAATAACTGTGTGACTGGAAGTAGAAAATCAGATTTTATAATGCAGTACAGTACATTATGCCATCAGGATCAGAGAACCAACCACTTTTATTTACATTGCTAGCTATCAATATTAAACTATAATCACTGCATGCTTCAACAATTTACACCTTATCAATGAAACATTTTTAGTGTATCAAACCTATCATTCAATGCTTTAGTAGTGCCTGAATAGGGCACATGAAGTTTTTTTACATTTGTAAACAAAAATATGCTTCCACAGCTAGTCAGTCTCAATATTAATCGCATCACAGAACAACCACCTTAATTCTGTAGCATGTAACTAAAAAAGTTCAAAAAAGTTCAAAAAAGTTCAAAACGAAATTTACACGGATGAAAGAGCAAAAGGTCCTCTATCTATACTCTTAACCTTTAGCCGTTTACTGTCATAGTTCGCAGGGAATTAATGTTTTAGTTTTTGCGTGCAAACATTTTGCGTAACGCATTTCTAACAAGCTCGTTTTATTTCCAATAATTCATGATAAATGTTACAGTATAAAACCCGTTCTTTCTCGCCTACAGCTTTGAAAATACATTGAAATCTTCATGTCGAAAACATTAAGTGGATATCCTGTACCGTTTTCTTGCAGCGATCCCTTTTCTTCATCATCCATCGACCTCCATTTGCCGCCATATTTTTCACTCGGCGCTCGGCCCAGTCTCGCTCCGCATCACACATCGCCCAAGCGCTGTGGGCGCGTTGCACCGCCCATTCTTTTTAGCGCCCTGGTTCTATTGAAGTGAAGCCGCGTGCTGTCGCATGAGTGTTGGTTTTTGATTCAGAAAAGCGCCATCCAAGGTTTCTCTGCTGAAGGTGAGATTATCTATTCGGTGTAGTTTTAGATAAAAAACATTCGGCTTGGCTAAACTACAGAATACAGGGCCACTTTTTACCGTATACCAAACGAGCTGGCTCGTTTGCTCTCGATCTCTCTCCACTGCCGAGCCACGAAATACAAAGACGCAATACCTTAGCGAGTATATCATTTATTTCTCGTTCTTTAATCCCGCAACTGCCGAGCCAAACAAACCGCTAAATACATAAACCCAATACCTTAGCGAGCATATGATTTATTTCACGTTTTAATCCACTGCGAGCCAAACGAGCAACCAAATACATATGGACCCAATACTTTAGGCCCTATTTACATGGAAAGAGGATGATCCTAGTGCTAGGGTGATCCTCGCACTAGGATCATCCGAACGCGACATGTTTTCTGATTTCAGTTTACATGCGAATAGGATGATCCTAGTGCTATGGATCATCCTATCTGAGAGGTAGGATGATGCTAGTGCTAGGATCATACTTAGGTCTACTTAGGTGTCCCCAATAAGCAAACTGTACTACAGCAAGCTAGAATGTTTTGACACAGTAATAAAGTTCTTCTTCTTATTATTATTATCATTATCATCCCCTTTCCATGTAAATAGGGCCTTAGCGAGTATACTAGAAATTAGTGTCTCGCAGAACCTCGCGAAGCTCGGGGGAGGGTGCACCGCGAATCGAAACTCTCGATTTGCGTATGAGGCTTTTTGCCATTCTACTTCGTCTTTGTAAAAACGTTGGTAAAAAAATGTTTGTAAAAACGTTGGTAAAAGGTCCTTTCGCTGGTTCATTCGCCGTTTACCGTCCACCCTCTTTGTTGACCATGCTCCTATATCGGCTTACATGAAGTAGTACCACATTGTTGCCAGGCAACTGCAGGACACTCATCCAGTATATATTTATATTTTTCGCTCGAATTCGCATGGCCTAGCTCCTGAGGCTTGACAAACTTCTTAACCTCGCTTCGTGAGAAATCATTTATTTCTTGTTCTTTAATCCACTGCCGAGCCAAACGAGCGAGCTTGTTTGGTATACAATAAAAAGTGGCCCTGCATTCTGTAGTTGCTATTCTTTAGGTGCTAGAATTAATCAACAGAGACAAAAGAAGACCGACTTGGGTAACTAAGGTGTCCAATTACAGCTATCCAATTACAAAAAGTTTAAATTGGTTAGCTGTAATTGGACACCAACATGACTGCACACCAATTGTGTGAGAAATAGGCATGCGGATGACCAAAAAGACACGAACTGGAGAAGATTGCGAGGGAAGATGAGAAAATTCAGTTTGGCAATGTCACAATATCTTGGAGGAAACAGTGTTGGCTGGGCCAGTATGCAGCACTGGCTATGGATTAATCGGGAAGCAAATAAATATTACACTTGTCCACTTCACAGCAAAAATATCCCAGAAAGACATTTTCCACTGTTTGACTGAATTGGATCCAGTGTAGCTACAATGTACCTATCATACTGGAGTGAGATGGTGCATCCAGTATTGAAAAACATGCGAAAAGCAACAAAAACTTTGGACTTGTTCTTCATGCAATTTTCTATGCTGATTGTTATTTTGAGTCTTTGACATCAGTTTCTCCCATTTGCAACCAAGCCTTAGAACAAGGTTGATTAATGGTGGCCATAAATTCTCAGAAATAAATAAAAAAATAAAATGACTTATGTTCGTAATGAATTGAAATTTTATCTTGATTGAAAGATGGAAAGTGCATTTGATCATATATGCATGTTAATTTGTGCTAAATAAACAATAAATTATTGCTATTATTATTATAATTTAACTAAGCCCATAATTAATGTTTTTTTTATTATTCATTTCAGCAGTAAAAAAAGGTATAAGAAAGAAAACAAATCCTGACACAATTCCAGAAAAACCATTCATGCATAAAAAGGTTAGCCCAAACCTTTATCAATGTGCACAGTGCGGCAAGTGTTTCAACAAATCAGAAAACTTAAGGAGTCATGAAAAGGTCCACACTGGAGAAACTCCTTATAAATGTCAACAGTGTGGCAAGTGTTTTAGCCAAGCAGGAACTCTAAGGACACATCAAACAGTCCACAGTTGGGAAAAACCTTATGAATGTAAACAGTGTGGCAAGTGTTTTAGCCAAGCAAGACATCTGAGGACACATCAAAAAGTCCACACTGGAGAAAAGCCTTATGAATGTAAACAGTGTGGCAAGTGTTTTAGTCAAGCGGGAGGCCTAAGAAAACACACAAGAGTCCACACTGGGGAAAAGCCTTATGGATGTAAACAGTGTGGCAAGTGTTTTAGAGAAGGAGGAAACCTAAGGAAACACACAAGAGTCCACACTGGGGAAAAGCCTTATGAATGTAAACAGTGTGGCAAGTGTTTTAGTCGAGCAGGAGTCCTAAGGAAACATGAAAGAGTCCACACTGGGGAAAAGCCTTATGGATGTAAACAGTGTGACAAGTGTTTTAGTCGAGCAGGAGTCCTAAGGAAACATGAAAGAGTCCACACTGGGGAAAAGCCTTATAAATGTAAACAGTGCGGCAAGTGTTTTAGAGAATCAGGACATCTGAGGGCACATGAAAGAGTCCACACTGGGGAAAAGCCTTACGGATGTAAACAGTGTGGCAAGTGTTTTAGTCAAGCTGGAGGCCTAAGGGAACACGAAAGAGTCCACACTGGGGAGAAGCCTTATAAATGTCAACAGTGTGGCAAGTGTTTTAGTCAAGCAGGAGGCCTAAGGAAACATGAAAGAGTCCACACTAGGGAAAAGCCTTATGTATGTAAACAGTGTGGCAAGTGTTTTAGTCAAGCAGGAGGCCTAAGGGAACATGAAAGAGCTCACACTGGAGAAAGAAAGGAAAGTCCTTTTAAACATTTAAGTGGTGTGAATAGAAGAGCAGGGAATAAAAAAGTTTATGATAGGTCCACTTTGTTTAAAAGGGCTGGTTTTTCGTCACAGGCAAGTGTAGATAAACAAACCTGCTGCAGCATTGCACAAGCCCACATGATTACTGGAAATAATAGGAAGGATTGCATATCAACACCAACTTCCACATTGCAAGACACTCGATCAGCCATTGTTGAGAAACATAGTTGTTGGATTTGTCAAGAAGAGATGAGTAGTGAGGCACTACTTTTTGAACACTATGAAAATCATATGAGATATGTATCTGAAGACACTTCTTAATACCTAAAGTATCTTTACTTAAGTTTTTGTTTTTTTTTCAAGCTTGTGTTGTTAATGGTAAATTGGAAAAACAATTACATGGCAAAGGAAATCCTCACTGTGATTATTGTCCATATTACCACACAAGTGCTGCATTTGATCATGAGAGATGAACAGTTACTGTAATGTGAACACTGTGCTAAATATTTGACAATGTCCATCAGTGTTTTTAATTATGTTTACCTTTCGTTTTTTTTGAGTTCATGCCTTAGCTGTTAAGGTTGTGTTATTTTTAATAAAACAACAATGTACCAATAAACTTTCTTTTTATAAGCTTTTTGTTCTTGATAGTTATGCACAGGGAGCCTCAACGTACAACGTACTATTTTACTCGACAAATTATGGCCTAATATGACCTCCCGATCTACAATAGGCGACAAAAATAGTTGACACACTCTATAACAAAAACAGTTTTCGTGACATATTTATCACTGTATCTTTCCTTTTACTACACTCTGCGGCATTAACCCCCGTCCCCCCATCCAATGTTGTAGGATTGTAGCGACAGACCTGACGAAATGATACGCAACATTGTCTGGGGGGGTGGGGGTGGGGAATTAGGGGGGTGGGGCTGAAATGTCTCTCGTCCCGAACAAAATGGGGTTCAAAATGACAATGTGTCAACAATATTGTCGCCTATTGTAGAGTAATCCCGCGGGATGGCGGGATTACTAGGGAAAAATGGGCGGGAAGGCGGGATCTGAGAACCCTATTGTGGACCCTCATTAGAGGGGGGAGTCTCATTTGAGGGGGGTGGCTTAATAGAGATTTTACGGTACATTAAAGTGGAACTTTCTGAGGGACAATAAAAGCAACATTTCCGTCAACACATGGAAATCTCTTGCTAAAGGAATGCAGCATTACACCATGATTGAAAGCAATAAAGCACAACGATATGCCGGGCAGAACAAACCGCTTCTTGACATTAAAAATTAACAAAATATGCGCATGCGTTTACAATTTTCAATTCATTCTGGATACACACTTACGACGTAAGCATGAAAGCGAGGCCTAAAGGCCACATCGCAATTAAAAAGGCAGAAGCGCAGCCTATAACTACGATAAAAATTGTCCGACAAATGTTGCGTCGCTGCGCTTTGTAATAATCGTTCCGATAATAGGAAAGACTTGACGTTTCATGCATTTCCGAAGGATCCTTACCGAATGTTAGTTTTTCCGCCTTCCACTTTTCAACTGACTTTCATTTACTATATCTGCTCCAGTAATATCCTCTGGGGTTAATTTTTAATCTCTAAATCACAAATCAGTCTTGTTTCCCGCTGCTTTTTGAAGTTTGCGGTAAGTTTGGTGGCCCTTAGGCCTCGCTTTCTTGCTTACGTCGTAAGTGTGTATAGAGTCCCAGTCAGATTATTTGGACAGCTGAATAAAATTTGTACAAAATGGTCTAAAATGTGATAAAAAAATTAAGTAATGACGGCAAACCAACCTTGGTATTCCTCTGGCACCGGAAACATAACACCTTTCTTCGTCGCAGCCTTGGCGAAGAAAGGGAAGGCAAGTGGTGATTCAAGCACGAAGCGCGAGAATAAGCTCCGAGAATGGAATCCCGCCTTACTTTCTACTAGTATCAGTGTCTTTCCCGTAAATATATCTCTTCTCAGATTCTAGCCTGTCATACTGGCTAGAATGTGAGACTCTATACCTTGAATGAGCAGTAGTACTGTTTGGCCTCTGCCGGGGGACTCCGTTTGAGATACTGTGTGAAGAGCTTCTCCTGTATCTTGAATCCCCTGTTCCCAAAATTACGCCTCATACGCGGGCTAATATTAGTCTGGATCAAGTTACCGCAGTCCGAATTAGGACCGAAGAGTTTTTTTAGTCAACCTCCCCCACCGCCCTTCCCTCTTTAATATTCATTCCGTCTGGATCCGCTACTGCAATTGTCGTTGCTGATTCTTTTTTACTCAACAATATTCCATCATTCATTCCATAATAGTGCGTACTATTCTACTAACTATTTCACAGATGAAGTAAAATCACTCTAATACAGACAGGTAAAGTAATTTTCTAAATTTTCGACAACATGGAGCAACTCTCGAATTTTAATAACTTGGCAGTGTGTATGTACGTAATATCCGAAATTGAATACTTTCACGCTAACTTTGTTCCCATGACGCACATAACTTTCTAGAAAGCACGCATGAAAGGGTTCTTTCAGGTAGTGATGCCACAAAAGTTACATAGGCCGACAGTTTTGCATGGCTAACGAACAATTAATTTTCTGCCAATTGCCTTTACTAACTTCCGGTGAATTTAATTTTAACTAGAACAGATGTTTTTACACCTGAACATGTTTGTTTGTCTTGGATAATCAAAAATGTATGCACCACTGAAAAAGTAGAACCAACTAGCTATGTTATTAGTGTGTAGATTTTTCAAAAAAATATTCCCCTTCGCGCGAACTTCTTGCGAACGCCTGGCGCAACAATTATTTTAAGCCAAAAAAATTGTCCGGTCTTGCTGTTAATGGAAAAAAAAAGACATTTTTCTTTTAGTTCTTTTTTTTTAAACGACGTAAAACTCCCGTGTTATTTTCCCTTAAAATAAGTTCCTTTTTTAAAGGATAAAAAGTAGACGCAAAATTATAGCTCGCCCGATATGGGATTCAAACCCATGACCCCCATTAAATATTAAATATATCATTAAATATATTTTTTCCCATTAAAATTGAATTCTTTCATATTATTGCTAGATTAAAGCTGCAAGTTTTCGCAAAGATTTGGAAGCATCGCTTTTAGAGCCGGAAAAGTTATGAGACAAAGTTTGTCATAGACGAGTGCGCTCGAAATAACAACGGAGCCACCTTAAGAATTCACCTCTGACTAGCTTCCAGATTTTGATTTTGTTAATTTGAAAAAGCATCATTGGATATATTGACGCAATAAATTAGTAAAATGGCGCGTCACTCGATTATCACTTGCCAGAGAAAAAGAGAAAAAATATATATAAAGCAAAATCGATAAAGTGTTACCCCGCCCGATATGGGACTTGAACTCATAACCCTCAGATTAAAAGTCTTATACTCTACCGACTAAGATAACCGAACTCGCAGAATTTGAGGTGAAAAAGTAGTGACGCATTTTTTTCCTCGATACATAAGGTACATGCACGATGTTATGCAGTTATGATGGTTGACATGCATAAAAATAAACAGTTTATTGGTCGAAAAGAGTGGTGATCAGGGTATTTACTGTGACTATATAAGCCGCTTCAAGGGCTATAAAGGGAAACTAGACTTGAAAGTACTTTGTGGGAAAACGTGGCGCTTGACTCGGGAAAATAACTCAGCAACTCGATTTGCTAGCTGGAAGGGAAGTCAGCAGAAGTCCTATTTCAGAATTTTTAGTTCAGTTGAATTTTAAATCATGGTCTGTTCTAGCCTATATTGGAAACGAAAATGCGTGAACTTTAAAAAAGCTAGGCTGACTTTTCATTCGGACCCAGTCCGTCACGACCAGAGAAACTCATCCGCTGTTTTGGTACAAAAGGGTGGTCTCCATCTACATCTACAAAGACGTTAAAAAATGGTAATGGTGGTAATTTACAACAAACCTGGACCATTATTTTTCGGTTTCTGTTAATGAAGAAGAAAATGACACAAAATCCCCGTGTTATTTCCCCTTAAAATAAGTTCTTAAAAAATAAATAGAAAGTAGACGCAAAATTACAGTTCGCCCGATATGGGACTTGAACCCATGACCCTCAGATTAAAAGTCTGATGCTCTACCGACTGAGCTAACCGGGCTCGCGACAGGTCAAATGAGGACAAATAAATAACACTTTTCTTCTCAATTTATGCACCTGTAACAGCTTTTTTAATTTTAATGAGTTGCTTTACAAGAACATTTTCTGGACAGATTAATTTCCCGATTTTGGAATGGTAATGTTTTACGACACTATAAAATTTTCGCGACTTTGTGGAACATCTCTTCAGTCAGGGTCCCAAAGAGTTTTAGGGGTCCGGGCCCAAAAAAGTGGGACTTCAAGCCAAAAAAGTGGGGCTTTTTCAGGGCACTGGATTCCAGGCATTGTCCAGAGGAGAAATGGTGCTCCGGGGCTCCAAAAGAAAACAATCAGGGCTCCATGGACCCCTCCCCTCCTCTTTAGGACCCTGTCTTCTATTCAGATAAGTTAGCGAAAGTTCTTTTTTTCGCGCTACCAGATTTTCGAGGTTTAAAAAAAGAACTCGAAAAACGCGAATATCCTTGTTTAGGGAATGATTATACAGCTCGGAACATCTTCACCTCGTTTACAGTCAACGCCTCTAATGTGGGAACTGCATAACGTGTAATGATGGTAATGATTTGTCAGCTAATTACATCTGATGACAGTTCTGCGGCTTGGTTTAAAGCGGGAAATTGGTTTGAAGGAGAACTTTAGAATTGAGCTCTGACCCGGGACGACCCGCTCTGACCCGCCACGATTAACTCTAGTTATTTGCGGGTTGCTACTATATTTTGTTTTATTATTTGAAAAATAAATTGTTGTTGTTGTTGTTGTTGTTGGGACTCTAACTAGCTTCCAGATTCGCTGAATGATTTTGTTAACTTGAAAAAGCATCATTGAATATATTGACGCAATCAATTCGTAAAATGTGCGTCAGTTGATTATCACTTGCCAAAAAAAGGGAAAAAAATGATAAAGCAAAATCGGCAAAATATTGCCCGCCCGATATGATTAAAAGTCTGATGCTCTACCGACTGAGCTAACCGGGCTTGCAGAATTTGAGGTGAAAAGTAGTGACACACTGTTTTCCTCGACAGATGCACGATGCAATGCAGTTATACCATGACAGGCATAAAAATAAACATTTTAGTGGTCGAAGTGAGTGGGGGGAGCAGGGTATTTACTGTGACCATACAAGCGGCTTCAGCGCTGTAAAGGGAAACTAGACTTGAAAGTACTCGGTGGGAAAACGTAGCGCTTGACTCCGGGAAAATAACTCAGCAACTCGCTTTGCTAGCGGGAAAGGAAGTCAGCAGAAGTCCTGTTTTAGAATTTTTAGTGCAGTTGAATTTTAAATCATGGTCTGTTCTAGCCTATATTGGAAACGAAAATGTGTGGACTTTAAAAAAGCTAGCCTGACTTTTTTCAAGTGGCAATTCATTCGGACCCAGTCCGTCATGAACAGAGAAACTCATCAACAGTTTTGGTACAAAAGGGTGGTAATTTCAGCAACAGCAATTTCTCACAAACCTGGACCATTATTTTTCGGTTTCTGTTAATGAAAAAACGAGACGTTAATTGTATTTTTATTTTTTTTAAATGACACAAAATCCCCGTGTTATTTCCCTTTAAAATAAGTTCTTAAAAAATAAAAAGTAGACGCAAAATTATGGCTCGCCCGATATGGGACTTGAACCCATGACCCTCAGATTAAAAGTCTGATGCTCTACCGACTGAGCTAACCGGGCTCGCGACAGGTCGAATTAGGACAAATAAATTACAGGTTTCTTCTCAATTTATGCACCTGTTATGGCTTCCTAAATTTTAATGAGTTGCTTTTCAAGAAGATTCTCATTGGTCTTAACTTAGGAATAGGGATAGGGATAGTGAAGTGAGCGAAACACGCCTACGGTGAAGAAAAATTTACGGCACATTTTCTCGACAGCTTAGTTTCCCGATTTTGGAATGGCGATATTTTGCGACACTATAAAATTTTCGCGACTTTCAGTCAGGGTCCATAGAGTTTTAAGGCTCCGGGCCGAAAAAAGTGGGACTTGAAGCCAAAAATCGCGTCTTTTTCAGGGCACTGGATTCCAGGCATTGTCCAAAGGAAAAATGGGGCTTCGAGGTTCCAAAAGAAAACAATCAGGGGCTCCATGGACCCCCTCCCCATTCCTTTAGGACCCTGTCTTCTACTCATTTCTATTCAGATAAGTTAGAGAAAGTTCTTTTTTTTTCGCGACATCACATTTTTGAGGTTTTAAAAAAGATCTCGTAAAACGCGAATATCCTTATTTAAGGGATGATCACACATCTCGGAACATCTCTAACCTGTTTAATTTACAACGCCTTTAATGTGGGAACTACATAACGTGTGATGATGATGAGGATTTGTCAGCTAATTACATCTGATGACAGTTCTGCGGCTTGGTTTAAAGCCGGAAATTGGTTTGAAGGAGGACTTTAGAATTCAGCTCTGTCCCGGGACTCTGACTAGCTTCCAGATTCAATGATTTTGTTAATTTGAAAAAGCATCATTGAATATATTGACGAAATGAATTAGTAAAATGGCGCGTCAGTCGATTATCATTTGCCAAAAAAAGGAAACAAAAAAATGCCCGCCCGATATGGGACTTGAACCCATGACCCTCAGATTAAAAGTCTGATGCTCTACCGACTGAGCTAACCGGGCTCGCAGAATTTGAGGTGAAAAAGTAGTGACACATTGTTTTCCTCGATGCATGCACGATGCAATGCAGTTATGCCGGCTGACATGCACAAAAATAAACATTTTAGTGGTCGAAATGAGTGGGGATCAGGGTATTAACTGTGACCATACAAGGTCATACAAGCCGCTTCAAGCGCTGTAAAGGGAAACTAGACTTGAAAGTACTTGGTGGGAAAACGTAGCGCTTGACTCCGGGAAAATAACTCAACAACTCGCTTTGCTAGCGGGAAAGGAAGTCAGCAGAAGTCCTAGTTTAGAATTTTTAGTGCAGTTGAATTTTAAATCATGGTCTGTTCTAGCCTATATTGGAAACGAAAATGTGTGGACTTTAAAAAAGCTAGCCTGACTTTTTTCAAGTGGCAATTCATTCGGACCCAGTCCGTCATGAACAGAGAAACTCATCAACAGTTTTGGTACAAAAGGGTGGTAATTTCAGCAACAGCAATTTCTCACAAACCTGGACCATTATTTTTCGGTTTCTGTTAATAAAAAAACGAGACGTTAATTGTATTTCTATTTTTTTTAAATGACACAAAATCCCCGTGTTATTTCCCTTTAAAATAAGTTCTTAAAAAAAAAAAGTAGACGCAAAATTATGGCTCGCCCGATATGGGACTTGAACCCATGACCCTCAGATTAAAAGTCTGATGCTCTACCGACTGAGCTAACCGGGCTCGCGACAGGTCAAATTAGGACAAATAAATTACAGGTTTCTTCTCAATTTATGCACCTGTTATGGCTTCCTAAATTTTAATGAGTTGCTTTTCAAGAAGATTCTCATTGGTCTTAACTTAGGAATAGGGATAGGGATAGTGAAGTGAGCGAAACACGCCTACGGTGAAGAAAAATTTACGGCACATTTTCTCGACAGCTTAGTTTCCCGATTTTGGAATGGCGATATTTTGCGACACTATAAAATTTTCGCGACTTTCAGTCATGGTCCCATAGAGTTTTAAGGCTCCGGGCCGAAAAAAGTGGGACTTGAAGCCAAAAATCGCGTCTTTTTCAGGGCACTGGATTCCAGGCATTGTCCAAAGGAAAAATGGGGCTTCGAGGTTCCAAAAGAAAACAATCAGGGGCTCCATGGACCCCCTCCCCATCCCTTTAGGACCCTGTCTTCTACTCATTTCTATTCAGATAAGTTAGAGAAAGTTCTTTTTTTTTCGCGACATCAGATTTTCGAGGTTTTAAAAAAGATCTCGTAAAACGCGAATATCCTTATTTAAGGAATGATCACACATCTCGGAACATCTCTAACCTGTTTAATTTACAACTCCTTTAATGTGGGAACTACATAACGTCAGGAGCTAATAAGCTCCTGATAACGTGTGATGATACATCTGATGACAGTTCTACGGCTTGGTTTAAAGCCGGAAATTGGTTTAATTGAAGGAGGACTTTAGAATTCAGCTCTGTCCCGGGACTCTGACTAGCTTTCAGATTCAATGATTTTGTTAATAGGCCATTTGCACGATGACGTCATTTGACTACTACTACCAGAATCCTTCAGTTTTTTGTTTTGTAGTGCAAATTAGGGCTATTGTTATTTAAACCGCACTGGGATTACAAAATTTAAATAAGAAAGGAAAAACGAAATGAATTCTGGTAGTAGTAGTCAAATGACGTCATCGTGCAAATGGCCTATTTGAAAAAGCATCATTGAATATATCGACGAAATGAATTAGTAAAATGGCGCGTCAGTCGATTATCATTTGCCAAAAAAAAGGAAACAAAAAAAAAGCCCGCCCGATATGGGACTTGAACCCATGACCCTCAGATTAAAAGTCTGCACAGTAAATCCACGAGGACTGTTTTAGCCCCAAAAATGGGGCCAAAATTTTGACCCAGATACGGCTCTATTTTTTTTGGATCTGTTTTGGCATCCTTCGAAGGAGGTCTATTTTATAACCTCATAAAGTACTCTTTTAGCCCTTAAAGTAGGGCTATATTTTGACCCAGATACGGCTCTATTTTTTGTGGGTCTGTTTTGGCATGTTTCGAAGGAGGGCTGTATTATAACCTAACGAGGTACTCTTTTAGCCCTTAAAGTAGGGCTATATTTTGACCCAGATACGGCTCTATTTTTTGTGGGTCTGTTTTGGCATGTTTCGAGGGAGGGCTGTATTATAACCTAATTTGGTACTCTTTTAGCCCTTAAAGTAGGGCTATATTTTGACCCAGATACGGCTCTATTTTTTGTGGGTCTGTTTTGGCATCTTTAGAAGGAGGTCTATTTTATAACCTTATAAAGTACTCTTTTAGCCCTTAAAGTAGGGCTATATTTTGACCCAGATACGGCTCTATTTTTTGTGGGTCTGTTTTGGCATCTTTAGAAGGAGGTCTATTTTATAACCTTATAAAGTACTCTTTTAGCCCTTAAAGTAGGGCTATATTTTGACCCAGATACGGCTCTATTTTTTGTGGGTCTGTTTTGGCATGTTTCGAAGGAGGGCTGTATTATAACCTAACGAGGTACTCTTTTAGCCCTTAAAGTAGGGCTATATTTTGACCCAGATACGGCTCTATTTTTTGTGGGTCTGTTTTGGCATGTTTCGAGGGAGGGCTGTATTATAACCTAATTTGGTACTCTTTTAGCGCTTAAAGTAGGGCTATATTTTGACCCAGATACGGCTCTATTTTTGTGGGTCTGTTTTGGCATGTGGACCATTTTGGCCCCTGTAGGACTAATTGCTAAACTATAAATGGCTTCCTTTTTTAGATCTGGTTTGGCACTATTAAGAGGTTTGCTTTATATTAAAGTAGAAATGCCCCCCCCCCCCCCCTTCCCCCTTTAAAGGGCCTAGATTGGTATTTAATATGAGGTCTTAAGTAGAGAACCATTTTGGCCCTCTAATTGGGCTATTTTTGGAATTTGAAAAGTCTGTTGTGGTACTTCGATCAGTTCAATACAGACCATTTGCAGTGTCCCTCTACATGTATAAGTAAATACGTCCCTTCAAAACAGTAAGAAATGACAATATATACGTTAAACAACATAACCATTGGTGTTTAATTGTATATAGCTCAAGCATTACAGAACATGCTTAATTATCCTCCTTCAGTTTTATGTGGTCTGCTCTATTAGCAATATAACAACATTAATTTTATGTAATCTGTCCATGTCCAGTATCTAAGCTGTATCAAACAATTTCACAACTTTCTATCAACTCTCAAAATATATGATATAAAATTATATTGAAAGGAAACCTGGGCAATGTAATTATACTGTTGCAATACGCAGTATTCGCCCAGCGTACACGATAGTTAATAATAATGAAAGGCCAAATGCGACTCCTATTGGTCAATACGTTGTATCTTTGACCTTCACATCATAGTTTAGCTCTTACAAGTATGCCTTTTAAAGACTTCCCTTTCTGTAGGAGATTATGGGAGGCTCCTTGAATATTTCTTTCAATAATGGTTGCCTTTCTATAATATACCATTTGTTCATTAAAAAGGTTTTTAAACTGATTTGGCACAGAAGGGCGGTATTCCGTTAGAAACGGTAATATTCTTTGTTTGTTTTCGTTTTTCTTTTCAAACCTGACATTCTTCCGTGATGTTTGACTTCTGACAGTGTTATATCTATGAAGTTATAATCCTTCCTTGGCCCCTGATGGGTTGGCAAGAGGAAAAATGGGTATATTGGAAAGTTTCTGTCGGTTTGAATAACATCAAAAATGTATTCTTTCTAAAATCTGTGGCCCAATAGGAGTCGCGTTTGGCCTGTCATTATTATTAACAATAAACGAGGCCCTCATCAAACAAGTTGGTCATCAAAACAATGGGCTGAATCATTATTACACAGTAATTATTTTTTGGTCAAAACCTAATCAAACAAAAATTGCAGGGTGGCTGTTTGTGAGTACAGTCTATTATCTTGGCACATGTACATGTATGAAGAAAGTTTTTTCTTTTCAAGTGGCAATTAAACTTCAAAATGTTCACAACAATAACAGATTAATCCTATTTCATATTTGAAAGAACATTTAGCATTGTTGAAACTGACACTGGGCATTTGTCAGGTAAAATACCCATGAGGGCTAACTCCTTGCACTCTATATTATACATTGCCAATAAAATTACCAGAGTATCACCTATCTTTTTAGTAGTTACATCGCAAACAATGATTGTTTCTGCCACAACATAAATGAGTCCCTTGCCAAAGAAGTTGGTCATCAAAATAATTGGTTGAAATCTTCTTTTGATGATTTCATCCATTGATCCAGTATCCTAAAAGAAAGCAGCATCTTGTTATTACATTATAAAAGAAGATGCCGGTCTTATTAAAATGCTTCTTAAAATGTTAGACAATGTACTTGGTTGTATCTACATGTTGTACATGTATGCGATGAAATACATTTTATCTTTAATATTCTTGCATATTCTTTTTCCGGGCAAATTCAAAGAATTTCAATGTTTTTTTTTTAGTAAACGGCTTCAAAATCTTCCCTGTAAACCTATCCAATCTGATATTAATCAGAATTTTTAGTTTGTTTTAGACAAGAAAAGTTACAAACCATTAATGAGTAAGGACTTTTCAAGGACTTTTAAGACTGTGTGAACATTTACCTTAATTATCTTGAAGACAGCATACTGATCCTGTCCATTTTCTGTTGTTTTCTTGTTTGGCTGCTTCATGATCATTGCTACTATTTTCAAGGCAGCTCTTTGTTGACATTCTACCACAAAGCAGATAAAAATGTTTATAATATGCAATAACATAGCTTGGCTCTTCTCTTATTACTGCATACCTGTAAACGAAATGCACTTTTCTGGCAGAAAGGAAATCCGAGAAAGGCTTATTAATAAAACAAACTGGTAGGAGGCAACATTTTATGCACCAACATTGTGTTAGGTATCTGCTCAGTTGTAAACAATATTAAAAAAATCATCAATAAAATTCATAAAAAAATACAAAATGATTTATGAATGTTTAATGAGTTTCTATATTTGATAAAAATATGGTTGAACTTTTAGCTCAATTTTCTTGTCAAAAACAAACTTCTTTTCAGTTTCTCCTGGAGTGAAATGCTGTGTCTCTATAAAAAAAATTATTTGCTATTATTTGAGAGATACCTCATGTATACAGATAAAGCTGCCATACATGTCTCCTCATCCACACGCAAAATCAGATCATGGTACCAGATACCAACAGTAAAACTGTTAGTGTCTACCACATAAGGTGTGGTGCCAAGGAAACAGTATAACTTCATGCAAAGTATACCTCCAAGGTAAAGCCTATTGTGCAAATTTTGTGCTTTCTCTTCAGACAATCCACAAAGGAACATAATGTTGAGATATGAATTATGCATGTTTGCATGTATATGTGTACATTGCAGTGTTAGGCTTCTCACAATAACTTTTTGGGGAGAACTTAAATATTCCAGAATGAATGCAAAATAAAAATTATTGTGCTACTTTATTTTAATACGATGTGTGGTTCAGCGTTCTTGAAGAATGTGTTCAGTACTGTGGTGTGTAATTGTACAAAACTAACCATTTTTTGTAGTCTCAACTGAAAACTACTTATGCTCTAGTGCTAAACAATTCAAGAAGTGAAAAAAAAAAGATTTAAATAAAAAGTAACTCAATTGTACCTTTGATATTACCAAGGCTGACCCTGTTACCTGAAACATAAATAAAAAGGGCAGGTATAAAACAATAGAGTGAACTGGGAATACAAGACCACAAAGGTGAAAAACAGAGAAAAAAGTCATAGGTTTTTACAGACAAACCCCTAATTCTTCATTTTCCACAAAGCCAAAACGGAACGCCTGACCTGCCATTTCAGCCAATTGTATTGGTGCTATTTTAGTACTGTAGTGTAGTGTTATACCTAATTTGGCATTTTCCACAAAGCCAAAACAGAACCCCTGACCTACCATTTCAGCCAATTGTATTGGTACTATTTTAGTTATGCAGTTTTTACCTAATTTGGCATTTTCCACAAAGCCAAAACGGAATCACTGATCTGCTATGTCAGCCAATTGTATTGGTGCTATTTTAGTACTGTGGTGTTCTACCTAGTTTGGCACTTTACTCAAAGCCGAAATGGAACCCTTAACCTTTCCTAAGGGGTATAATTGTTCCTCCATGGGGGGAGGGGGGGGGATATTAAATGGAATGGCCCATTTGGAGTGAAAATGAAACAAAATGGCATGGGATGAATCATATTGCCTAAATTTCAAGACTTTTTCATTAACTAAAGGCATTTTCTCGATATCAAATCAAATTCACTATACGATTACTTTAGCTTACAATCCTACGCTAGAAATTGGCGTGACATGTTACTAGCTAAGCTCGTGTAAATTCATTACCTGACTGCTTGAAGAATGTTCATTTGCCAATTTACTTGTTGAAGGAGTTGAAGGAGAACTCTCTTCGCAGGAAGACTTAGGTGCAGGTTGCTTTGCAGCAGTACCTTTCGATAAAGCAGACATGGATAACGCGTCATCGGACTTTATATGTTCACTATCCTCGTCGTCGCTAGTTTCCGAGTCAATGACCCGATTTCTCGTGCTTGAAATAGATGACTTGTCTTCATCTTCTAGGCTCTAGAGACAAAAAGAAAACAAATGTTAGCTCTATAAGACGTTATACATACCAATTAAGCATTAAAATCGGATATTTCTATCTTTTAAATCGAGATTTATCCTTGCAACCATCGAAAACAGGCCGCGCCAGACTAACGGAAACCAACGGTCGATCGAAAGATTACTGCGCATGCGGAATTAGGTTAATCTCGTTACCAGAGCTTGTATCACGTTGTCACGCGATTTTTTGCAATTCTTCCTTTATTATTTTTTCCGAGCTCTAACCTCAAACATGTATATGAAATGTTAATTCAAAGATGGAATCTCGCTGACATAACAAAAACAGATGATTTATAAGCATTAGTTACCACTTGTTTTAACTGAGGAATGGCAAAAAAAATAAACGTATGGCAGTCAGTTTTAACCTTTTCGCAATCCGTTTCAATCTTTTCCGTTTTTGACTATCCGCACTTTACTAGGAAGTAGTATATATTTTGTGATTTTCTATGGTTTTAAACCATTATTTAGTGGTTCAATTTATTTCCACTAGTTTGTGTGGAACAGAATTGCCGAAAATAGCGTGCCTCTATATATAAGACGAATGAAAATAGCGTCGTATATATTATATTGTGTCCGGCCTTAGAGCAGTAAGCAGAAGTTTGAGCTAAAAGTGGGTTTTGTGGCAAACTGGCTAGTTACTTACTGTGACAATCATTTCTTGCCACGTCGACAACGCTTGGCGTTTGTCGGTCAACACCTCCTGAACATGTCTGCGAACTCTAATCTTGTTAGAGTGGTAAATTGCCCACCATCAATTTCAGCAACTGAAAAGAAAAGAAGCCGACCGAAAATTAAATTAAAAACAAAACTAACAGGCAAAGAGAAAATAGCTATTATTTCATTCCAATTAATAAAAGCCACGTGTGCTTCAGTTACATATGGAAACCTGATTAACAAAGAACAATTTCACAGTGCTGCCGGTAAAATAAACACACCTTTGAAAGCTGTGACTATATGCTCTCCTTCAATCCCTTGTTTGCTAAAAGTTTAGCAATGTCGTCCACTGTCATATCCTTTAGGCCCGGTTCAAACGTCGATCTTCACATGTGCCGAACCTAATGCAAATGAGAAAAATCTATTGTTCTTGCTCATTTGCATTAGGTTCGGCACATGTGAAGATCGACGTTTGAACCGGGCCTTAGACTCGAACGATCCATTCTTATTAGAAAAAAGAAGCTTTCTTAACTTGACTTGACCTTCTTGTTCTGGCGCGAAACTCCCGCGAATGAACTGTCCACGTCGCACGCTTGGTCTTAAGCCAAGCACGATACGAAAGTTGATACATAAAAGAGATAACGAAACTGGTTCAAACTAGATTTATATGAAAGAGATTTTTGTTGAGGATAACAGACACCTGTTTATTAAGCGAAAACAAACTACTGTTATCTGTGGAAGGGTAAATGCGGTTGTTGTCATGTATAACGCAACCACACGAGTCACGTGTGATAGTATAAACTATTATCATGCAAAGGTGTAGTTAAATGAAGCCGGGACAGTTATATTTCCATTTCTGGGAGTAAGTTATTATATAATTAGATGAAATACGAGAAAGTTTTAACAAAAGATTAAACTAAAGTGCCAGTCGGCTTAGCAGAATAAAACTAAACAATACGCATTCTTCACATAGCGTAAAATGCGTGACTATCTCGGCCCTTTGCACTTTGGACATTCAGCGGACGGGGATTGTTTTACTTCATGGATGATATTAGCGTGATATCAGCGAAAGCGCGCGAAAATCTATGTTGACACAACCGCTCTCTCCCTATGCGAAAAATTCTCGAATCGGTAACACAAATTCGCCAGTTTACGTGAGAAAATCTCTGCCATTCGACACAAATTATATATCCGCGTAAACGTCAAATATTTAATTCTAATAATCTGCAGGTAGCAGACCGATTCCTTTATTAGAGCGAGCGGAGAAATGTAAAATATACCAAACTTTACACTTTTACGAATCAGACACTACACAAAGCCTAAACAGAACCCCTAACCTGCCATTTCAGCCAATTGCATTGGTGCTATTTTAGTACTGTGGTGTTATACCTAATTTGGCATTTTCCACAAAGCCAAAACAGAACCCCTAACCTGCCATTTTAGCCAATTGTGTTGGTGCTATTTCAGTACTGTAGTTTTATACCTAGTTTGGCACTTTCCTCAAAGCCGAAATGGAACCCTTAACCTGCCATTTCAGCCAATTGTATTTGTGCTATTTCAGTACTGTAGTTTTATACCTAGTTTGGCACTTTCCTCAAAGCCGAAATGGAACCCTTTAACCTGCCATTTCAGCCAATTGTATTGGTGCTATTTCAGTACTGTGGTGTTATACCTAATTTGGCATTTTCCACAAAGCCTAAACAGAACCCCTAACCTGCCATTTCAGCCAATTGTATTGGTGCTATTTCAGTACTGTAGTTTTATACCTAGTTTGGCACTTTCCTCAAAGCCGAAATGGAACCCTTAACCTGCCATTTCAGCCAATTGTATTGGTGCTATTTCAGTACTGTGGTGTTATACCTAATTTGGCATTTTCCACAAAGCCTAAACAGAACCTCTAACCTGCCATTTCAACCAATTGTATTGGTGCTATTTCAGTACTGTGGTGTTATACCTAATTTGGCATTTTCCACAAAGCCAAAACGGAACCACTGACCTGCCATTTCAGCCAATTGTATTGGTGCTATTTTAGTTCTGCGGTGTTATACCAAATTTGACATTTTCCACAAAGCCGAAAGGATACCACTGATCTGCTATGTCAGCCAATTGTATTGGTGCTATTTTAGTACTGTGGTGTTATACCTAATTTGGCATTTTACTCAAAGCCGAAATGGAACCCCTGACCTGCCATTTCAGCCAATTGTATTGGTGCTATTTTAGTTCTGCGGTATTATACCTAATTTGGCATTTTCCACAAAGCCGAAACGGAACCCCTGACCTGCCATTTTAGCCAATTGTATTTGTGCTATTTTAGTTCTGCGGTATTATACCTAATTTGGCATTTTCCACAAAGCCGAAACGGAACCCCTGACCTGCCATTTCAGCCAATTGTATTGGTGCTATTTTAGTTCTGCGGTGTTATAGCTAATTTGGCATTTTCCTCAAAGCCGAAACGGAACCCCTAACCTGCCATTTCAGCCAATTGTATTGATGCTATTTCAGTACCGTGGTGTTATACCTAATTTGGCATTTTCCTCAAAGCCGAAACGGAACCTTGACATGCCATTTCAGCCAATTGTATTGGTGCTATTTTAGTACCGTGGTGTTATGCATAATTTGGCACTTTCCACAAAGCCGAAACGGAACCGCTGATATGCCATTTGAGCCAATTATATTGGTGCTATTTTGGTTAAGCGAAAATAGCTTTGAATTGGACCCTACTATCATACCTATTTTGGACCTGGGTTATACCCAATTAGCCATTTGTATAGCTGCTGATTTGGTTCCACAAAACTGGGCTAATTTAGGTTACATTATAACGTCTGTTTTGGACACTTGCTTTTCCAAATTAGCCTCTGCAACGGTATCAAAACGGACCCTTTGGGTGTGAATTATACCATTGGGGGCTTCTTTAGAATGCAAAGGAGCCAAAATGGTACTAATTCAAGAATGCTAAAATAGCTTCACGGGGCTGAAATAGTCCTTGCGATTTTACTGTGTGATGCTCTACCGACTGAGCTAACCGGGCTCGCAGAATTTGAGGTGAAAAAGTAGTGACACATTGTTTTCCTCGATGCATGCACGATGCAATGCAGTTATGCCGGTTGACATGCACAAAAATAAACATTTTAGTGGTCGAAATGAGTGGGGATCAGGGTATTAACTGTGACCATACAAGGTCATACAAGCCGCTTCAAGCGCTGTAAAGGGAAACTAGACTTGAAAGTACTTGGTGGGAAAACGTAGCGCTTGACTCCGGGAAAATAACTCAGCAACTCGCTTTGCTAGCGGGAAAGGAAGTCAGCAGAAGTCCTAGTTTAGAATTTTTAGTTCAGTTGAATTTTAAATCATGGTCTGTTCTAGCCTATATTGGAAACGAAAATGTGTGGACTTTAAAAAAGCTAGCCTGACTTTTTTCAAGTGGCAATTCATTCGGATCCAGTCCGTCATGAACAGAGAAACTCATCGACAGTTTTGGTTCAAAAGGATGGTAATTTATCAGCGGGGTCGCAGCTGTCCAAACGATGTCTGTGATTGGCGAACGATACAATTGATATATCACTTGAACAATGCCCCTATCCCTAATCCCTATCCCAGCGGGACAAATCTATTGCTTTTCTTAGCGAATCACAGACATCGTTTGGACAAGTGCTAGACAACCCAATTTATCACAAAGCTGAACCATTAGTTTTCGGTTTCTGTTAATGAAAAAAAGAGACGTTAATTTTATTTTTATTTTTTTAAATGACACAAAATCCCCATGTTATTCCCCTAAAATAAGTTCTTAAAAAATAAAAAGTAGACGCAAAATTATAGCTCGCCCGATATGGGACTTGAACCCATGACCCTCAGATTTAAATTCTGATGCTCTACCGACTGAGCTAACCGGGCTCGCGACAGCTCAAATGAGGACAAATAAATTACACACTTCTTCTCAATTTATGCACCTGCAGAATTTAAGGTGCGCGAAAAAGTAGTGTCACATTGTTTCTCTCGATACATGCACGATGCAATGCAGTTATGCCGGTTGAAATGCATAAAAATAAACATTTTAGTGGTCGAAGTACTTGTTGGGAAAACGTAGCGCTTGACTCCGGAGAAATAACTCAGCAACTCGTTTTGCTAGCGGAAAAAGAATTCAGCTAGAAGTCCTATTTTAGAATTTTTAGTTCACTTGAATTTTAAATAATTGACTTTGATCACCAGACAAGCTTCCCGCCAGTTCATGTATTTACCCCTGGAAGGTTTCCTGCCCTTTGTCAGATGAGTCTCTTCTCTTTGTACTTTTTCTGGTGCAACATGTTACTGTTTGTTGCTTAATATTTTCTTTTTCTAAGGAGCAGTGGCAGTTTTTACTTTCTCAGTTAGTCAAAACCACGCTTGTTAGTCCAAAAACCTACTTATTTACAAAATAATACTAATACTCGGCCAAGAGAAAGCCAAAAAATCATCCTCAACTTCTGGAAAGAGAAAGAAATCATGAGCTGTTCTGGTCCATTCTAAGCTATTCTAGATACGAAAATGTAGGAAATCGAAACAAAAAAAGTAAGGCCAAAAAATATATATATGACGGGAACTTTTAGAATTGTTCACTAATAGCGGTAAAAATCCATTTAAGCTATCCCAATCAAACGAGATTCTGGTACCCTTTAGCGGGAATAAGCTCCTGCTTTTAGGGTTTTTTCGAACATTTTCGACCAGCACCCCCGTCATGTTTCTATGTGAGTCCCCACCGGGCTCACATCTGTATGATAACTACCTGTTGGCTTTAGTCATCTATAGTGTTGAGGGGCTCCAACATCACCTTCCCTGTTTCTAGCCAGTTATTGTTTTCCCAATTCAAGTCTGAAATGGTCTGAAGTGTCAGCCGGGCGCCCACAGGGAGCGGAGGGCTGGAAAGGTATCGTCGTTCCAGGATTCTCTCAGTTTCGGGAGATTAATTCGAGAAACACCCAAAAAGTTTATCGGGGCCTTGCAAAGAGTTACCACTAAAACTGGTGATAAACTAACAAGGCTCGACTATGAATGTCAAATTCGGCGAAGACTTGATTGCGAGCAGTCTCTTTTTTTCTTTTAGTTAGTTGAGCGAGTGAGTGTGCGCGATCGAGGGAGTCTTCTCCGGGGGTCTACGTTCACGATGTGTGAAGAGCTTCTCCTGTATCCCGAATCCTGCTTCCCCTACGCGGACGAGAATCAGTCTGGGTCAAGTTACTGCAGTGGCGAATCAAGGGGAGGGGCCCACGCGCCCCATTCCTTATCCTACATATTAGGACCGAATATTTTTTCAGTCTCTAACATTCCCCCCCCCCCCAACCCCCCCTCCCCACCCCCTCTTATTCATTCCGTCTGGCAATTGTCGTTGCTGATTCTCTTGTACTCAACAATATTCTATCAAGGATGTTCAGTAAGATATCGATGGTCATTCCAAATACGTCCGAGTCCCAATTAATTTTTCATCGAAGTAAATTATCCTAGCCTGCGTCCAGATGTCATCTCCTATCAAACTGAGGAAATAGGAGACGACTTCACTCTAACTAATACAGACAGGTAAAGTAATTTTCTAAATTTTCGAAAATTTTAGCTTTCGAATTTTAATAACTTGGCGCAGTGTATATGTTGTGGTGCAATTTTGCCCTTGGCGCAAATTTTATTTCCCTTTGTTTAAAACTCATTATCATACATTATCATACCATTCCCCAAAACAAAGAAAAATAAAATTTGCACCAAGGATAAAATTGCACCACAACATATATGATATCCAAAATTAAATTTAGAGTCAGTGTCCCTTGCGCAACACTTTCACGCTAACTTTGTTCCCATGACGCACACAACTGTCTGGTCCTGTCTAGAAAGCACGCATGAAAGGGTTATTTCAGGTAGTGAAGCCACAAGTTATATCCGCCGACAATTTTGCGTGGCTAACGAACAATTTTCAGCTGCAATTTCCGGTGAATTTAATTTTAACAGAACAGGTGTTTAACACCCGAACATGTTTGTTTGTCTCTTCGGTGGTCAAATACGTCTGCACCACTAAAAAAGTAGAACCTGCTTGCTATGTTATTAAAAAAAATATGCCGCTTCGCGCAAACTCCTTGTGAACTCCTTGCGCAACAATTATTTTAAGCCAAAATATTGTCCTGTCTTGCTATACCACTCTGCTATACGTGATGCACAATTCGAAATAAAGAATGTAATATTACAACTACGCACAAAACGGATACCATGATAATCTTCTGTTAATCGTTTCGAACTTCCTTGTCGCTTTTTTGTGTCAGAACCCATTTTTGATGACAGCTGTCAATTTAATTGGTCACTTAGGTGGTTAAAAATGCCATATAAGGGAAACTTATACGTCAGTAGTGGCTTGTCTGTACACGGGCCATATGATAATGAGCAATAGCAAATATTAGTTTGAGGTCTTCTTGACTCAAAAGTACCGCTGCTATAAGAGCCAGATGCTAACCGGAGCATAATCAAAATTCAAGAAAAAACCGGTCCCCAAATTTCATATTTTAAAAAAAATTAACTTAAACCAAACAGTACCAACTATGAAAGGAAAGTAATGCTGAAGAGCTTTCATTTGAATGGTCGCACCTTTGGTCGCACTGTAGAATCAGTTTATCCACATATTTAAAAGTTAGAACTAAACATGACACTGGAAAAGTTTGGCTGTGGAGATGCAAAGAATGATATAACTAGTATTACGTTCCGTTTTAGAGTTAAAACTTTTAGGCAGTCGATCGGAGGTACTGACGAAAGGTTAGCGCTAGAAACGTCAGCTTTTTAATTTTTTTTAAAGTAGCCAATTTACTTTATCATCTCAGTTGATAAAAGACATAAAACCAAATTTTCATCTCTCACTGACTCCCCCACTGACGACGCAGCACCACTAACCCCTTTACTAAAAATAGTTTTTTTTCTTCTAACAAAGTGGCTCTCCTGAGTATGTGAAATGAATGCATAGTGAATGAATGCAAATAAGATTATCAAATCTTTCCATATTTGCTTAAGGAGGCTCGTGCCCATTTCTCAAGTCCACACCCTTTCAATTTTAATGGGCCATATCTTTTGTTGTAGTGCATAAAAAGACAAGCCACTTTGCATGCAAACGCACAATACATTGAACTTTATGGGAGTATAGGATTTGTTTACATCGGTGCTTCCATGGCAACGGAATGGTGATCCTCTGAAATTCACAAGTTGCGGAGTTTCTCTAGATCAAGAGAAATTTTTGTAAAACCCGCTAGTGGACTAATTGATTAGACCATGGGCTTCAACTGGACAAAGTTTGAAAGAAATGTATGAGAGCGTTTTCGAAATTATTAGGGATAAAGTTTTGGGGATTATAAATACAGTGAAAAACATACTATCGACATAATTGGCTAATATCTAAAGAAAATGATGCGCGATGGGGATGCAGTTTCATCTCATAGTAGTTTGATTCCATTTGAAATGGTGTGTGAAAAAGTGAGGGGGTTGCTTTGGCCGATTGCAAGAAAGAAGGATTTGATTAGCGTGCGTTCAGCTGCTCTTGTTGCCATTTTTGTATGTAATTTGGTCTACGCTTACAAATGTGATGATAATTTGGAAACCGCGAGATAAATTTTTTTAAAAATTTGACAATCTCGAGATTGGTCATCAATTTATATGACCTGCAAGTTTCAAGGACATTGAAGATTTGCAAGGCAATAAAATAGGGCCTCCAATGTACCAATTTTTTTCCCGCAGAGTTTGTGTTTACAAGTGAGCGTCCTCATTATTCACGGGTATTGTTTTCAAGTTTCATATGCACGTGCAAAACTTTACAAAAAAAATTATTTGCATCGAACAGAACGCTCGATTGCTTTCCGAAGAATTTTCCGAAACATGCTAATAACTGGCTTGCGTTACGAATAGCAATGACAACAGTACTGATGAAGACAACGTCGGAAACGTCACGTTTCATCAAGTGCCGGATGCAGAAATAACACATTTATGATTGTCTCACTCTGGTTATTTGTTGCAATCGACGTAGCATTTGTTCCTTACTTAGATATAAAATAGCACAAAGCAGAATTCTCAGCTAAAATATAAAGTGGTCACGCTGTTCTTGCGTGTGACATATTAAAGAAGCACTGTTTCTGCATTACGTTTATAAATTTCCAAATTGGGATATGTTCTTCTTGTCCTGCAATTTTAAAGAGACCCTCGGTATGGCTGCATTACAGCGTAATAGCGCAAAATCGAGTGCGTAATATTATTACAATTCTCAAGCCAGCTATTAGCATATTTCGGAAAATTCTTCGGAAAGCAATCGAGCGTTCTGTTCCGATGCAAATAAATTTTTTGCTAATGTTTTGCACGTGCATATGAAACTCGAAAACAATACTCGTGAATAATGAGGACGCTCACTTGTAAACACAAAATCTGCGGGAAAAATCTGGTTCATTGGAGGCCCTATTTTATTGCCTTGCATGTCTTCAATGTCCTTGAAACTTGCAGGCCATATAAATTGATGACCAATCTCGAGATTGTCAAATTTTTAAAAAAATTTATCTCGCGGTTTCCAAATTATCACCACATTTGTAGGCGTAGACCCAATTACATACAAAAATGGCAACAAGAGCAGCTGAACGCACGCTAATCAAACCTTCTTTCTCGCAATCGGCCAAAGCAAGCCCCTTAATTTTTTACACACCATTTCAAATGGAATCAAACTACTATGAGATGAAACTGCATCCCCATCGCGCATCATTTTCTTTAGATATTAGCCAATTATGTCGATAGTATGTTTTTCACTGTATTTATAATCCCAAAACTTCATCCCTAAAAATTTCGAAAACGCTCTCATACATTTCTTTCAAACTTTGTCCAGTTGAAGCCCATGGTCTAATCAATTAGTCCACTAGCGGGTTTTACAAAAATTTCTCTTGATCTAGAGAAACTCCGCAACTTGTGAATTTCAGAGGATCACCATTCCGTTGCCATGGAAGCACCGATGTAAACAAATCCTATACTCCCATAAAGTTCAATGTATTGTGTGTTTGCATGCAAAGTGGCTTGTCTTTTTATGCACTATAACAAAAGATATGGCCCATTAAAATTGAAAGGGTGTGGACTTGAGAAATGGGCACGAGCCTCCTT
Organism: Cladopsammia gracilis; assembly: GCA_022457155.1. Lineage (NCBI taxonomy): Eukaryota > Metazoa > Cnidaria > Anthozoa > Scleractinia > Dendrophylliidae > Cladopsammia > Cladopsammia gracilis. The sequence goes on along the minus strand of JAJGOT010000183.1, from coordinate 155,379 downwards.
AAGGAGGCTCGTGGCCATTTCTCAAGTCCACACCCTTTCAATTTTAATGGGCCATATCTTTTGTTGTAATGCATAAAAAGACAAGCCACTTTGCATGCAAACACACAATACATTGAACTTTATGGGAGTATAGGATTTGTTTACATCGGTGCTTCCATGGCAACGGAATGGTGATCCTCTGAAATTTACAAGTTGCGGAGTTTTTCTAGATCAAGAGAAATTTTTGTAAAACCCGCTAGTGGACTAATTGATTAGACCATGGGTTTCAACTTGACAAAGTTTGAAAGAAATGTATGAGAGCGTTTTCGAAATTTTTAGGGATGAAGTTTTGGGGATTATAAATACAGTGAAAAACATACTATCGACATAATTGGCTAATATCTAAAGAAAATGATGCGCGATGGGGATGCAGTTTCATCTCGTAGTAGTTTGATTCCATTTGAAATGGGGTGTGAAAAAGTGACGGAGTTGCTTTGGCCGATTGCAAGAAAGAAGGATTTGATTAGCGTGCGTTCAGCTGCTCTTGTTGCCATTTTTGTATGTAATTTGGTCTACGTCTACAAATGTGATGATAATTTGGAAACCGCGAGATAATTTTTTTTAAAAATTTGACAATCTCGAGATTGGTCATCAATTTATATGGCCTGCAAGTTTCAAGGACATTGAAGATTTGCAAGGCAATAAAATAGGGCCTCCAATGTACCAATTTTTTCCCGCAGAGTTTGTGTTTACAAGTGAGCGTCCTCATTATTCACGGGTATTGTTTTCAAGTTTCATATGCACGTGCAAAACTTTACAAAAAAAATTTATTTGCATCGAACAGAACGCTCGATTGCTTTCCGAAGAATTTTCCGAAACATGCTAATAACTGGCTTGCGTTACGAATAGCAATGACAACAGTACTGATGAAGACAACGTCGGAAACGTCACGTTTCATCAAGTGCCGGATGCAGAAATAACACATTTATGATTGTCTCACTCTGGTTATTTGTTGCAATCGGCGTAGCATCTGTTCCTTATTTAGATATAAAATAGCGCAAAGCAGAATTCTCAGCTAAAGTATAAAGTTGTCACGCTGTTCTTGCGTGTGACATATTAAAGAAGCACTGTTTCTGCATTACGCTTATAAATTTCCAAATTGGGATATGTTCTTCTTGTCCTGTAATTTTAAAGAGACCCTCGGTATAGCTGCATTACAGCGTAATAGCGCAAAATCGAGTGCGTAATGTTATTACAATTCTCAAGCCAGCTTTTAGCATATTTCGGAAAATTCTTCGGAAAGCAATCGAGCGTTCTGTTCCGATGCAAATAAACTTTTTGCTAAAGTTTTGCACGTGCATATGAAACTCGAAAACAATACTCGTGAATAATGAGGACGCTCACTTGTAAACACAAAATCTGCGGGAAAAAATTGGTTCATTGGAGGCCCTATTTTATTGCCTTGCATGTCTTCAATGTCCTTGAAACTTGCAGGCCATATAAATTGATGACCAATCTCGAGATTGTCAAATTTTTAAAAAAATTTATCTCGCGGTTTCCAAATTATCACCACATTTGTAGGCGTAGACCAAATTACATACAAAAATGGCAACGAGAGCAGCTGAACGCACGCTAATCAAATCCTTCTTTCTCGCAATCGGCCAAAGCAACCCCCTCACTTTTTCACACACCATTTCAAATGGAATCAAACTACTATGAGATGAAACTGCATCCCCATCGCGCATCATTTTCTTTAGATATTAGCCAATTATGTCGATAGTATGTTTTTCACTGTATTTATAATCCCCAAAACTTCATCCCTAAAAATTTCGAAAACGCTCTCATACATTTCTTTCAAACTTTGTCCAGTTGATGCCCATGGTCTAATCAATTAGTCCACTAGCGGGTTTTACAAAAATTTCTCTTGATCTAGAGAAACTCCGCAACTTGTGAATTTCAGAGGATCACCATTCCGTTGCCATGGAAGCACCGATGTAAACAAATCCTATACTCCCATAAAGTTCAGTGTATTGTGTGTTTGCATGCAAAGTGGCTTGTCTTTTTATGCACTACAACAAAAGATATGGCCCATTAAAATTGAAAGGGTGTGGACTTGAGAAATGGCCACGAGCCTCCTTAAGATTATAAACATTTAGCTAAAAGGAGATTAAGAATGCCTTCTAGGGAAAAACATCTTTATTGTTTTGTCGAGACAAATGGCTATCGTGTAGATTTTAATTACGACCAAAATATATTCTCTGCGCAAATGTCGCACTATCTGCTAATGCTATTTATGAACATTGATGTTTTCATTTTTTTGCTAAAACCGGCTGGTGATTCGCAATAATTTAAACGTCTTTGTTCCTCTGAACTCTTGATGATGGTTACGCCCTATGTAATTTTTCAGACAGACTCAATTTAAATTTAAATCCTGCTTTTGTGTTTACGAAAAACATCCAGCAAAAATAATCAACGCAAGTTCATTTCATATACCTGCTTTAATGGCATGTGGCAAAGTCGTGGATGAAATCCTTCTCGGCAAAGAGTTTCCATTCACTTCAAGAAACTAATAAATATATAATATATCTGTTAAGTTATTCGTAGGAAATTCTGCTTAGAAATACAAAAGCAAAGTAGTAAAAATACCCGCAAATAAAACAGTCTCCAGCCGTGTTGGTCAACTTTAATCCAATAAGCTTTTGTTCGTTAAAGAGTTTTAAATTTTCATGAGAAATGTGGTAAACAATCAGACGCCATCCCGGCAAACGATATGACCAATCAGCGAGTGATATATGGCCTGCTCTAGTGCCGGGCTTCAAATATTTATTTATCGTTGTGACATCATCATGCACTGCATACGGAATTTTACATGCGAGGCAATGATACGCCTGACTGAGCATGTCAGGAACTCAATAGTCGCGCTATACACATTGCACAAGAACCACGACTCGCCGAAGAAGTTTTCTCGTTTTAAGCTTAAACTGGCCTGGAATTTTCGCTTTGAGTCTTCTGGAAGGACAAAAAACTTTCCAGAGGAGCCAAAAATAATGGCGAAATGTCTCCTGATGAAGGAACAAGATTGTAATCTCGCTTGATTGATGAGATATTCTTGTTGAATGATTCTATTCAGGTGGCTGGTATAGAACATCACAGGGCGATACAAGATGACGTCTGTCTTACCACCCTGGAAGTTGGAACTTATAGAAAGGAAAAAGAAAAAAGAACAAGATGAACGACTGAAACTCGAAGATGAAAGATCTCGGAAAGTGTCTATTCCAGAATGGAAAAGATCGCTTTTGGAGAAAAAGAAAGAAGGCCCGAGCGATTCGCCGGAAACTAAAGGACAAGCTTTAAGTGTCAACAGTGTTTTTGGACCCAGAATCTTGAGAAAGACGTCTGAAAAAACTATAGCGATTGCCAATGCCAGCCAAAGGCCTGTTACTGAAGTTGACGATGACAACATTAGCGAAAGAAAGGTCTTTGGAGAAAACGCGACGCGAAGTCATGGCTCTTTGTATTCAAGCCCGGCGGATTCGAATAGTTGTGTTACCAAAGCTGTCGAAATACCGACAGAAGTGGTACACAAAACAAACAAACATGGTTTTCTTCAACGAGAGGTCGAAAACTATCGTGAAAGTACGCAGAGATCAGATGGAACGTTGTCGATAGGAGATTCAAAAGTGTCTGTCCCCTCAGATGTTCAATCGGCCGGCGTCCAGTGGGCGAAAACAAAGGTTGACAACGAACCAGTCAAGGCACCATCAGTTCTCAGCTTTCGACGAATGTTTGAACAGTCGAAACCAGCAGACAAAACGGAGATCCGTAAAAATACAGAAAGCATCAAAGCTGATGCGAGAAACGACAAAAGGACTACAGAAAGTAAATTAGTCGCTGCTAATGACGATTCACAATTGCACGTCTCAAACAAAAGCACAGGAGACAATGCTCAATCAATTCACATGGAGAAACCAACAAGTTTGCACGCTTCTGAAACAAACCAGCTCAAGACAGCGATAGCTAGCCCACCACCAACGATTGCTTCAAAGCCGTACAAGAGCTTTGTTTCTACGCCGCCTTGGTTGAAAAACACTTCAGTGAAAAATGTTACTTTCTCTACTGGAAAGGAATCAGTCCAGGAAGCAACGGTGGCTAATGTAAACAACGAGGTGGAAGACGTCTCAAAAGATATTTTGAAATCTGATCAAAAGAGTGTAGTTACTGTAGAATCTGATGTCAAGGAAAAAGCAAAGAAAACTTTGAATCACAGTGATCTGGCAAAACTGGGAAGTGCTAGTGAACCAGGCAGAGATAAACCTGTAGAGCCAGATATGAATAAACGAAATCCACAGTTAATACTGCAAGATCAAACAGTGCAGAAATATACAATTGTTAAGCAGTCTGAGGTTGAAGAGGAACAGAAAGCTGTCAAACCTGTTAAAGAAAGTGGGAATCAGAAATATGTAGTGATCACTAATAGAAAGCAACAAGAACTAACTCGCCCAAGTGAGAAAGCTGTTACTGTCATTAGTACAGACAACGTCTCTCAAGTTTCTAATGAACTGGTACCACATAAGGACAATCAAGAAGAAAATAAGGATGATTTCGCACGTCACAGCTCTATTGAATCTGTGCGGAGCATGTTTGGACCTTCTGTGGGATTTCGGAGGCGCACATCTTCTGAAGAGAACCTTTCTGTCTCTGAGTCGATTGAACATGGTAGTGTTTTACGTAGACCTGGGCAAAGTAAAAGAACACAGTCTGCCACAGTCAGATGGTCAGCTGATGTCTTAAGTTTGATGTCACAGCCAATTGATGATGATGATGATGGTGATAGTGACATGTCGATACTATCACCACGCAGTGACTCTGAGATCCCGTCATCAAACAGTAGTAAGGCCAAAAGACCACCTCCTCCCATGAAAAGGTGGACGGCTGATGTGCTGAGTGTGATATCACAGTCATTTGACAGTGATTCATCAAATTTATCACCAAGAAGTGATTCTAGTGTAACATTCTCTCCAAGTAACAGTCTTAACAGAGCCAGGTCGTCATCACTGTCTGACATCAGGGAAGAACAGGGGCTTGACTATTTCCAACACAAACCAAACGTCTCTCAGGGAATTGAACACCGCATGCACAAGCTAATTAGAAGGTTATCTATTTCAGAAACCAGTCTGCACGCCGAGGAGGGAGATTCAGATTCAGATTCAGTGAGTGATGACGAGTCTTCAGGTTTAAATGACATGGACTTCAACTCCAAAGAAGCACCAAATGCACAAGTGACATTGAAAGGCGAAATTACAGATCATGCACTTGTAGATACCAAAGATTCACAGCCACCCTTATTTCCAGTAGAGCAAGAAATACAGCCTGTATTTGCAAGAAAGCATAGCATTTCACATGACATTGAACACAGAGTGTGTGAGCTGTTTCATCGACAACTGTCACAACAGTCTGATGGAGGTGAATCTGAAGGCGAGAAGACCTGGGAAAGTGATGGGAAAATTAGCACTGACCAGAATATAGTAGAAATGCTGCAAAAGACATCCTCTGAACCTGTAACTGAGGCCATTAATGAAAAATCAACTGATTTAGTTTCAACATCTTCAGAAAATGAACCCAAGGAAGATTCTGATCTTGTTGTTCCAGAGAGCAAACCATCAAAAGGTTCAGTGCATAAACTGTCAGCATTGTTTGGTTCAAGTATTTGGAAACTGAATAAGAAAGACAAAGGCAGTTCTGAAGAAAAACCAAAAATCAAGGCAAGTGTTGAGAGTAAACCTCAAAAGATCCCATTGACAGAAAAATTAAACCTTAAGGAATCGTCAGCAAAAATGGAAGACAGCAAAAAATCCAGTCTGTTCGGTAAATCTCAGAAGACAGAGGATAAGTCAGTGGAAAAGAAGGAAAAAGAACCATCTAATGGAAGTTTCTTTCCTTGGCTAAAGAAACGTGACAAGGAAGAAGAGAGGCCTGGTCAAAATAAAACAACCAATGTGGAAGGCAAAACTAAAAAGAATAGTGGTTGTAGCTCTACTAATGAAGTGGTTGACACTGTGCCAATTGCCACTCATGGCTTGCAACCAGTGCATAGGACTGAAAAAGTGGAACAGAAACAGAGACTTGTAGGCAAAGTGATGATAATAAGCAATGCTAGTCAAGAACAAGCTCCTCCTAAAGGTGTCTATCATAAACCAAAACCAAGCTTCCAGCTTCCGGAGCAAGAAAAGGAGAAAACACCCACTCAGAAATCAAACAATTATTCCAAACCGGCTGATTTTAAAAGAAAGGAAGCTCAGATCCCAACAATTGTAACACAGCACTGGAATGGAAACCAGAAGAGTCCAGAATTATCTGAAAAAAGAACAAGTGAGTCAGTTCCTATAACGTCAATTGATGAGGTTCCAGTTTCCTCAATAGATATGCCCGAGTCTGGCAACAATGATGTTGCAGTGTCTGTGATTGATGTTCCAGTATCTCCAGATGTCTGCAGTGCTGGGAAGTTTGTCTTCCTTAATGGCAACACTGAAAAGGCACCACAACCTAATGATGATGTCAGTGTCTCTGTGATTGATTTGCCGTCACCTGTAGCCAAGGAGGATGCACCATACACCATTCAGGATGGTCACCTAGAGGCAGATGAGTTGTCAGATGGAAGTGACACTGATGAAGTGGAAGGAAGCTATGATTTTGCCACTGGAGAAATAACACATCATGTGAATGGTGACATTGCTCCAGAAGATGACGAGGATGATGATGAGGAAGATGATGATGATGAGGAAGAGGAGGAGGAGGATGAAGATGAGGATGTACCCATATCATATATTGGGGCAGCACCCCGTTATCCAGTGCCCCAAGTGGTGTTTGATTCAGAGCCTGTCCAGTTGAAGTCTTGTTTGAGTCCAAAATTAGGAAGAAGGAAGGTAAGGTTCAAAAGCAGAGTATTTTAATTTGTTATAAATGCTGTAGACCTGCAGCTGTAGTGATTCATGCACTGGATTTTTGATCAGAAGATCTGTAGTTCAATTCCAGTCTCTTCATCATGTTTTGTCCTTAGACAAGAAACTAAATAACTCCACATTGTTCTCTCCACTATGGGTACAAGTGACCTGTTTTGGAAACCAAGCATCCGATTTGGGGTGCAGGCTGCAAGGAGGGGGATAGTAATGCTCCTAGGCAATTAATGCCTCAGAAACCAATGCAAAGGACTGCCACTGTGAAGCTATGATCTGTCACATTGTCTTGGCACAATCAGACATTGACTTTTTTTTTCATACAGTCTTGAATGTAAAATTATTTGCCAGTAACAAGGTAATTAAGGTTAGGTTGTGCATGTATCAAAGGTGGCCCTTTTGTGGCCAGAGTTTAACCCCTGTTTTTATTGTATTTGCTTTTATTGAACTATGTCGCTTTTCATGGTAGTTTCTTGGTGTTGCGGATGGTGTGATCGCCAAATGACGTAAAACAAAAGATTCAAAAGACACTGAACAATACCCACACCACAACACAAAAGCTAACCAACAATGGCTTCCGCAAGACCAAGAAACACCCCTTTTCATACAAGTTTATTTCGATGCTCTTACATGTAAGTTGAATTTGAATTTAAAATGTTCTATATACAGTGTATTTCAAAATACCTTGACCGTGTTTACTAACAGGCTTGTTTTTATTCCAGGTGAAAAAAGGAAACGTTTCTTTCAAGGGCTCACACATGATCCATGACTACCCATCGGAAGAAATAGCCAAAGTAGTTTTTGATGAGCTCCAGAACAACAATAACGTGCAGTTAAAAACCTTGCAGAATTACCGACCAGCAGGACTAGTCAATATGGAAAAGAACTTGGGACATACAGGAGGAAATGTGAAGGTTCAAGTCACACAATCTGTAAGCAATGGTGAGAAAAGAGTGCATGACATCTCTAATGGTGATAGTCATCCAGAAATAAAATATGCTGATGAGGGACAGGGCTTCACGGATGCTACTGATTCTGCAAGTGCTCTACTGTTCTAAAGCTTTATGCCCCAGTATTCAATATGCCATATATTTCTTATTGGCAGGAATAACGAGGCTAGGAATCGGCTAACGAGGCCAAGTAGGTTGATAAGCATGCATATAAAAGAACAATAAATCAACTGCCATTTATGAAAGGGTCTATGAATGGAAGAAATAATTTCTTGTGTGTTGGAGCTGAAAGATTGGTTACATTTCAAACTGTTAATAACATTATTAATATTGAAGAGTGTGTTAGGCATAGTAGTTAATTGGTAGCCTGCATGGCGGGCATAACTGGGGAGGGGGAGGGGAAGGGGGTGGGGGTGGGGGTGGGGGAGGCAGAGGGGGAGAGGGAGGGGTGCAAAAAAGGAGAGGGGAGAAGAGAAGGAACGGCGGCTGTAAGAACCAGGCTATTGGGGGGGTTGCACATGGTCATAAAAATTCAAAAATCTATAGTATACATCATACAAAGCTGTTTCTAACATGGTATGTGGATACCAGTGTTATAATCTTTCACAGAAAGTTTCAGGTTTTAATGATGTTTTACTTCCAGTTTATAAGGTTTGAAATGTGTCACGCAATTCTTCACATTATTTCAGATAATCCGTGAAAATGAACAAAATTGAACCAGTTGAAAATTATTTTTGCATTATAGTAGCTTATAATCTGATTTAATGAAACTTATAGTGAATACAATAATTCGTGATGAGATTTTTGGTCTTATTAAGACTTTAAATTTTTGGCAGCCATCTGCATACATTTCTTACTAAAAATGTTTAACACTCGTTCGCCTACAACTCTTGAACAAAACTCTTGCTCTTCAAAACTTGTTCCAGGTGTGTAGTTTTAAACTCTTGACAATTCCATAAACATTTTGGAATTGAAATCTGTTGTTTAATGCTTCTGAATTTTAAAGGCCCACTATCACCCAAACTGCATTGCGAATTTAACGCAGTCGAAAATTCCCGAAAGAGCCAATCACAAGCGAGCTCGTCATTTGAAAACAAAAACAAACAACCGCAAAGCCGAATGGGTGATAGTGGGCCTTTAATATGATGTAAGTGCAAACCCCCAATTTGCATTATGCCCACTGTTTCCTGGTGCAGTGGAACCCTGCCTTACGGTCACCTCGTTATTACGGTCACTTTTGTTTGTCCCGGCAAAACGCGTTTTGTTATAATGAAACCCTGTTAGGGACGGACCATTATTTTTTTGACGGGGGGGGGGGGGGGGGGGGGAGGTTGGAAAATTTTGAAATAAATTGTTTGCAGAGGCTATAAACACTGAAACAAATTGTATGCAAGCAAGAAATAAAGAAAAAAATTGTTTGCTGGAAGTATAGCAGTTGGACGGAGACACAAAATAAATTGTTTGCAGCAGGTGCCACATATAAAAAAAATGTTTGCATGCGAAAATTTCCCTACCCCCCTCGTCAAAAAAATAATGGCCTGTCCCTTAGTGACTTTTTTTGCTGTTTTTTGGGGGGGTGACTTGGCATGACTTGTTTTCATGTACCTTAAATGCTGTCTGTTGCCATAGTTACAGTAAATGGTTTTCAACCAATCAAAGCATACATACTGTAGTATGTCTACTCAATAATTATTTTTATTTGATAAGTGTACCAGACAGACAGGGCTTACCAGACAGACAGAGCTCTGTCCATTTCATATTTTCCATACTGATCTTTTGAGCAAATTCTCACTTTAAGTAACAATCCGTGTAAGAAGTAGGCAATTCTCTGTTGTTCCGCTGCATTTTGCTTTCCCCACAAAAGAATGTTTAGATTTTCGTACTGAGAATACGTCAACCTATGGACAACATGGTTTTGAAATAAAATTTACTGAAACTTTATTTTAAAGCAATGTTTCTTTTGTGTTACAAGATTTCATCCAATCATGAGACTCCAAAACAATGGCCAAGAAAGACTTCTAATTTTCCATGTTCCCCGCATAGAATTTTTGTTGCATTAAAAATCACAATAGTAGGGAATCGATTAGTAAACTAGAGATAAATAAATGCGCTGCCTGATGAAGTTATGGTCAATTTTCATGTTTTAGCCAATGAGGTGGACGGTTTCAACAATAGCACAGTTCACACCTTTCTGCATTCCGTAGATTTGGGTTGCCTACTTCTTACACAGATTGTTACTTAATAGCAGTCATCTGTTGCTTGTTCATTGCATTTACCACATTAGTCAATTCTCACTTTTATAGTGGCAATTCGTAGCTTGCTGGTAATATGTTATTACCAATGACCACATAATACATTTTGAAATTGTTGCTTCAGTCACAAGGATTGTCACCAACACCAAATTTGTTGGAAACCGTAATGTTCCATGTTTTACGTTGTAAAATAATACCTAGTATAGTTAGTAGATTCATTAGCATAATAGTGTACATGTACAATTTTTTCATTGAAAGAATGCATAGGAAAATTTTACAAGATATTTTGTACAGAAGAGTGATGTAATAAGTTATTCTAGCAGTTACAAGCATTCCTTTCTCTTATTTATTGGTTAACTATTGCTGGTCTTCAATAATAATATATTAACCTTTTCATATCCGTTTGATGGAAACCTAGACCTTTTTCAAAATGGCAGCCAATTTATTTATTCTTTTATATTATGTTAATATTATTAGCCTTATTTTAGAGTAAAAATTCTTTTGTAGTTTGGACACACTAACAAGGCCACTACATGTAAGTCTGATTAACATATAATTATATATAAAGAATAAATAAATTGGCTGGTTTAAAGGAATTGCAGTATGCATAATTATTGCATACATTACCATACTTTTTTACTGGCATGATTGATTTCTGTTTGGTGATCAAATCTATATAACTTATTACAATTTGCAACAACGAACGAATGTCCTGCATTGTACATCTGGATATAATATAATGAACTAACTGACACGGAATGAGTGTTGAATTGTGTATAAAATTAAGACACTGAATGCAAACAGGAAAAGATAATTATGTTATAATCTTTATAGTGATTTGATATCACATAACTTATCACATAGTAATATTGTGTAATTCCAGAAAAAATCCATACCCACCCCATGGAAGGTCATTGGAAATTCCTAGGGGGAGGGGGGTCTTTAAAGCCAACATTTTAGAAGCAATGTATGAAGCTAAGCTGGAATTTCCTGGGGGGACGGGGGGTGCTAAACAAAAAACCTTCCGTGGGGGGAGTATGGATATTTTCTGGAACCGCACATTCATGTGGTACTGAACCACTAAAATTTGAAGTAGAAACAGTGAATATGACATCATTAACTATTAATAGAGATAGTTATTTAAAATGCTGACTTCCATTTTAATCAAGGCTACTGTTTTGTATTATTGGAGGGAAATGTACCAGATGCTTTTTTTCCAAAAAATTGGATTGGATATGAAATATTGGAGATCACTGGAATATTTTCTACTATAATGAAGTGATTAATTAAATAAATATTTTGTTTTGTATCTATAGATAACCTAATTCCAAAATGATGCAGGATTAAGAGAAAGAGTGCCTTAGGTCTGATAATGCCTTACTATGGTTTTCAGTATATATAGTAAATTCAGATGCAGTTAAATTCTTAATACAGACACTGCAAGGATCACATATTAAAGGGGAAATGTCCTCTACAAGTGCACAGAAACTAGTATTGGTCGTCTTTGGCTGCGGATGGCCAGGACGGAAAGGGTTTGCAAATTGAAACAAACTGTCCAGTTTTTTCAAGTTCTCTCCGTGTGTCTTGGAAAAAACGCTAAAAACTGATTTTGGTTCATACTTTCTTTGAGGAATCACTTGTTATTTTCATCTCTATGTTCTAGGATCAATTATTTCATGTGTAAGCCAACTAAAATACTTAGTTATTATTTAGTGTAGTTTTGATGAAGACAACAAAATCCCTGTGACATAATGATTGCTCCTACCCTTTCACTCCCAAGAGTGCCAAACATAAAAATTTTAAGAAAAATCCTAAATTTCTAAATGTGTACAATATTGAAAAACAAATGGTACCAAGCAAAAGTACTGTCTAAGAGGTTTCACTTAAATGGTCACACCATTAGATTTCGTCCACAGACTCAAAAGTTAGAACTACACTACATGTCTTCATGATTGATTCTGGAAGTGAAAGGGTTAACATTAGAGTATTATTACTAGCCTCTGCATGTCTTGTGCTACTGCTTAGGCAAGTTGTTTACTGCTCCTTTAAATAACATACACTCTCTGAAGTTAAACACTCAACCAATGGCTTTGTTATTCACTGCTACAATAATCATAGTTGACCTCTTGGGAAACAAGGGGGCTTAATTCATCTGGGTCAACAGGTCATGGTTTGTGGGTTTTGATTGGTGGATTTCAATCTAATTTCTCAGTCCAATATTTGCCACCATGATTATCATTGACAAAAGTGTAAGAATTAGTTGGGGTTTAAACTTCAGACTATGCATGTTATTGAAAGGCACAGTAAACAGCTAAAAGTTAGTGGTGGTGATCATTTTCTTAATTCTCGTGAATTAATATCACAAGGAGAAATTAGGTTCTGATGACCATTGGAGCTGAAATTATTAATAGACCATTGGCTTGATAGCAAAGAATTCCCTAAAAGTAGTACAACTGCCAAGTTTGAAGGTAATATTTTTGAAACAGCAAAGATATAGTTCCCCAAAGTTGAGAAATTTTACAGGCCATTGTATGGCGATAGACATTGTTTTGGCCTTTGGAGGGCAAGAAATTGGCTGTTGCCTTACAAAGGTTGAGTTTTATCAGAAGCTTCTGGTTTTACATAATACTTTGTTGAAAGAAATGACCCAAACTTGGCCATTTTACTAGTTATTTTCAAGGTGCTCTTTTAAGCGTGTGAAGTTTATCCCGTTTTTTGGTACTAAATTTTGAGTGTTGTAAAAAGCTACGGTAATATTTAAATGCTAATAAATGATTCTAAACTGCTTGTGGAGAAAAGTTTCTTGTCTAAGGAAACAATTCAATGGTAGAGACCAATTCTCCAAGTAACAACCTTTATTTGAAAGTTGAATGCACTAACCATTACACCTCTAGCCTGCATAGCAGGCACTGGTTCATTGATAGGGTGAAATTTCGAGGACGCGCATGAGAGGGTAAAGCATGAAAGGAACTAGAGGTGGCCACCTCTCTATACCTTTGCATATTCCACTCACAGTAACATGCATCCTTGAATTTTTGCCCCATAAAACATTTCTCCCCATAAATAAACTGGTACCTGGTATAAAGGCTACTGCACCTCCACCATTATTTACTTATGTACATGCATAATAATGTCTTAGTTGACTGTAGCAATGAAGGTCAACCTCTGAAGATTGATGAGCAATCAGCCTTGAGCCAGGTCTGCTGAAATGACCAACAGCTACATCAATGTAATTTTCAGATTATATCCAGTGTTATCTGCCTGATTTCGGTAATCTGTAAAAGCCATTTACAAATGACCAACAGCTACATCAATGTAATCTTCAGATTATATCCAGTGCTATCTGCCTGATTTCGATAATCTGCAAAAGCCATTTACAAATGACCAACAGCTACATCAATGTAATCTTCAGATAGTATCTAGTGTTATCTGCCTGATTTCGGTAATCTGTAAAAGCCATTTACAAATTGCAATTCTTGGTCCTTAACCTTACGGTCAAGGAACCGCCTCAGGTCATCCACACTGCACTGGCTGGAAGAGGGACCTTGCATTGCAAACATGCGCAACATGGAATGTATTCTGTCCAATGGCAGGCTCTCCAGATTTGTAAGCATACCAACAATGTATGACCAAAAGACCTGCAAGGATATCAAACAAATAAGTTGTTAAATTTAAAAAAGAAATAATAGCACAACCATATTGGGGACAGAGGTGACTGTTCTCCTTACGGAAAATTTGTTGGTCTTGAGAAAGGAAGGAAGATACCAGTAATTAAAGCTGCTCAGTGCCTTTTTGTTGTGGCATTATACTTCACACTCCCCTTCCACCCAAATGTACAAACAAAACAAAATGCTTAAATGCCTTGGGGCGATACTTTGAACTTAGGCATAAATTGATGGCAAGTTTTGATGGTTCCAAAGTAGCGATTTGCGCCATGAAAGTTGGAAGGGGAGTACCAAGGTAAAGGAAAGGGAATTAAGGCACAGAAGTCAGTAGTAACCTGTAATTCCTCTTCTCTTTGATCTTGTGAAGAAGCCATTACAGACTCGACCTCAGCATCCATGACTACCTCTGCAATAAAACAGAAAGTTTTTACAAGGTATTTAATATATAGTGCCTCTGAGTTTCTGCATCGCTGATCATCAAGAGGCATTCTCTTTAACAAACCTGGTATTCTCTGTTGTCCTTTCTGCTTCTCCACCACCACAAATGTATCAGAAGACTCCTCTTTGAGTACCCCCTGACTAATCCAAAATCCCAGTCGTCTTTTGAGTAATCCAGGGGGGACATGCATTACACCACTTAGCTCCTCTAGAGTCCAGCACTCTGAAACAGTGAAGTGAAACAACTTAATATGTTTTCAACATCGCAGTTTGCCAGAAGATTGACATTTCTGGTAGAGGATTTTGTTATTGAAATTGCAGTCATCAGCTTCTAAAAGACTATTATTTCAAAACAGAATTTCACATGTACCTTTGTCTTGAAAGTGCATAATAGCAGTGGCCTGAGCAGGAGTGACAGACATTGACAGCGTGCGATCAGCTAGCTCAACATCTAGCTCCACCAGACCCAAGTGTGGCTTCCATCGTAGAGTGCGCATCCCCTTAAGAGCTTCAAACCCACTAGTGTATTCATCCATTGCTCTATATGTACAGTTGATGATACAGAAAAAAAAATAACCAACTTGTTTAATAACAAATTATAAAATCTTGGGAGAGTGTGACCTTTTCCTCTGTTCCAATGCAAGTTTTCTTTAACTCAATAACAAGCCAAGCCAACAAGCCAATCACAACAGACACAGACAATCAAATGAACCAATCAGAACTCAAAGAATATACATATAGCTGGCGCCAAGCACGGGAAAACGTGTGCGAGTACGACGGTTTTGCGTCTGATTGGTTAAAAAAGTGGCATGAGATTTTTTAGCCAATCACAAAGCATAGCACTGCAAAACCAAAGCAATTGTGTAATTACTTTCGACACTCAATTGAAAACTGCTCTATTCTAGTAATGAGCACACAGGCTTCAAATTATACCTTTGCACGTCATCAGCAACTTTGAGCTTCTCTTCACGAAATGCAGGCCAAAATACAGCCGATAAAACCATGGCGGTCAGTGGAATGGAATCAGACTGAAAATGAATAAACCAACTGAATGAATGCAAACATGAATGAATGTAGTTTCATATGTGCATAGCATGTGGTCCCATATTATACCCCCCCCCCCCCCACCCCATAGAAGGTCATTGGAAATTCCGAGGGGAAGGGGGGTCTTAATAGCCAAAGTTTTTAAAGGACAGTATGAAGCAAAATTGGAATTTCCATAGGGGTGGGGGGGGGGGTGGTCCAAACCAAAAAAACTGTGGGAGAGGTATGGGTATCTTCTGGATCAACACAATGTACCTTTGTAATTTCATTCTTTGCAGCTGAAGCTTGAATGTGGGAATTGATCCGCCTGGAGTCAGCCACATCCTTCAGCATTATCTCACAAAAGTGTAAGTGGGATTCTCCAAAACGCAGCTTCAAAAGCTCAAGATAACGAAGCTGAAGAGAAAAGATGAAAATAGTTGATAAAAAATACAGAATTGATTCATTTGATTCAGGAAGCCTTTCCATGAACATGGTTTTATTTGTTACTGTACATTCATTTGCACAGCAATGCTAAATCACTGTTGTTTTTAACAAATAAGTAAGTTCCTGAAAACTGAGGCTAGTTTTTAATAATTTAAATTTAATTCTAATTTAAAGCCAATTAGGTTAAAACTTACAATAAGGAGAAATACATTACTGTACTTTTTGTGTATAAATGTAAAATCCACAGTTCTTTCCACTGAAAAAAAAAAAAACAGACAGAGTGTACGACGTCATACAAACCTCTTTTTCTGTGTCGTAATTGAACGATGAAAGTATACGGTCAGCCAAAAGGGTACGATACTCAGAAACAAACAGGTCTTTACTCCCATATATGTTCACAAGCATGCTATAAAAAATAAAATTAAATCAATAAACAAGAACACATTCACGGTTGCCAAATAATGTAATCAGTCATAAATTAGAACAGTTTTCAATATTACAGAGTATTGAAAGTAATATTCTAGCCTGCAAATACAGCCGCCTCTCATCGCTCCAGACCGCCAGGGGCATTTTTTTTTTTTTTTTTTTTAATTTTATTTTATTTGTTTCCACAATCATGTATTTACAACCCAATATTTTAATTTAAGTTAGTTAAAATGTAAATAATTAAATAACTAGCAATAACAGTTACAGGTTATAAAGCACATTGTTTAACATAATTGTGGACTTAATTATTTAAAAGATTCATTTCCTCAAACATTCTCCATTTTTTCCTAAAGAAGTTCATATTATTCGATTTAAAAGAAATATACTTTTCGGTTTGATATTTATTTAATAGAATTCTTTCAAAGTGGCAAAAAGATGGTTTCGTTTCTTTACACCGGCAAGTCCACAAGTACGTTTTTCCTAAAATAAGAATATAGTTTTGCAGATCCATCTCCCCCTTTAAAAACCCTAAAATAATCTCACGATATTCTAACGAGAGGCTTGCGCAATTCTTAAGTTTGTTTAAAATTTTGTCACAAACTTCATTCCAAAAGGAAGACGAAAAAGAACAGTCAAAGCCAGGGGCATTTGCCCAAATGCTCTTAGCGGCCGGGAGCAATGAGAGGTGGCTGTATTCACAGGCTAGTAATAATATTCCAATTGCTTTGGTTTTGCATTGCTACGCTTTGTGATTCGCTAAAATATCTCGCACCACTTTATCAACCACAGAAGTAAAACCAAAACCAATCATGACTTGCTTGCACACGTTTTCCTGTGCTTGGTGCCGGAGGCATGACATCTTTGCATCACACTTTGATTGGTTCATTGGATTGTCTGCGTCTGTTGTGATTGGTTAGAGAAATAATGATTGGTTTTGGTTTTACAAAAACTGCACTAAAAGTCAGCTTCAATTTTAGCAATGTATTCTGAGTTAGAATAATTTATGGTATCACCTCATAACTCACCTTATGATGTCTGGTGTTTTTCTGCTGCTTGATATTTTATCTGAAAAGAAATTTAAATATCCATGGAGTAAGCTGTAATATATATTTATGTTATTTTGAATGACGTCACTGAGAGAAATAAACACTTCAAGAAGAACTTATTATAAAAATAAATCATTAAATATATGTACATTGATAACAACAAAGGAAGATATTTGCATAGCAGTCATGACGCACAGACTATGTGTCTGGTATTCTGGTATTCCTACTCAGTCAATAAGCTTTGATGGCATATACCGGTATGTTGTATCATATCCAAGGACAAGCAGTAAAACATTTCATTACTTCATGCTACCATGTTGCACAGGTGTTGAGGGAGAAGGAGACTCGGACTGGCCAGACACTGCATTCAACACCCTGAGCTAGCTGCAACTGACTTGGTCTTCTGAGAACCAACCCAGGAAGAAGCCTCATAAGGGGGACAGGTCCTTACATACATAGATCTGCTCTGGCGGGACACGGGTCTAAACACTGTGGCAGAGATCAAGATATGTATGGAGGACCATGAAGTTTGGTGCGCTATGTTATGGCTACCATGTTGCACAGGTGTTGAGGGAGAAGGAGAAAAGACTCAGACTGGCTGGACACTGCATTCAACACCCTGAGCTAGCTGCAAGTGACTTGGTCTTCTGAGAACCAACCCAGGAAGAAGCCTCAAAAGGGGGACAGGCCCTTACATACATAGATCTGCTCTGGCGAGACACGGGTCTAAACACTGTGGCAGAGATCAAGATATGTATGGAGGACCATGACGTTTTGTGTGCTATGTTATGGCCCGAAGAGGAGACTCAACTTGATAAAGGGCAGTTTGGTTCACACTTTAATAAAATTATGGTTCGTACCATGACACTTCCCCTACCTGGATCTGCATCATTTGGAGCTGGCATCCAGTTCTCATCATCATCCTCACTGTCGCAATTGCCTAACTCCTCAATGGTACGAGGATCACCTCTCATTAACTCCTATTAAGATCGTAAGTCTCAATAAATTCTTCAGGAAAATAAATGTTAAGTATGTATGACTGATTCACAGCAAAGTATTATAGGCCTTCTTTTTGTCTTAACCACCTGGTGTTAATTTTTTTAAGTTCTCCACTTGCCCCACTATCAGGTTTAATGGAAGCTCCATAGGGCATCACATTGCAGGTGATTGTACACATGCACTATACATGCATGTTATGTACTGTGTTCTACTTCAAGTATAATGCACATAGTTACAATCAACTATTCACTTTGTGCAGAATCACTGTCATTGTTTTTTGTTTTACTGGGCAGGCCGTATTTATTCATCACCTCTGCTAGTTCTGTGCTGTTTTCATCTGTCAAACTTGTCACAATACAGCGGACCGTATCCTCTCGAGTTCTAAGAAGCAGAGAATATTATTTTAAAGAAAGAAATCCAGGAACAAAAGGATTGAAAACTAATTAACATATAGATTACATACTGAAAAAAAGTACCATAGACTATAAGGAGAGAACAGTTGAAGAGCGTTGATCTTCAGACTCAAAAGTAAAAACCAAATCACAAAACTCATAAAAAATGTTGGTTTTATCAAAGGTAAATTGGCCACCGTAAAGAGATTCAAAAGTTGAAGTTTTGAGCACTAGACGAGTCACTTTGATGAAGGGCTAACGATTCAAGGCTTGAATCGCTCTGATGAAGGAAAAGTGCTCAAACCTTCAGCTTTTGAATCTCCCTAAGTACGGCGACAAATTTAACTTGTCAACTCCCCACAGACACAGCACCTCAGTTTCTTTAGACATAAACCCTTTATACAAAACTCAGTTTGTCTTTAGGATTGAAAGGGCTTACAGACAGTATTTTTTGCAAAACTGCAGTTGCTATAGAGGTTTTGCACGGCAGCCATGTTGCATGGCAGCTGGAACAATGAAAATGTTTTGCATTAGAAAGAACATTCTTTCCCATAGGGAAAAGAATCTATTGTTCCTGCCATGCAACATGGCTGCCGTGCAAAACCTCTATTATCATAAGATGCATTATGTGTCTTTTATTACCTAAGATATTGTCTAACAGGTGCACAGACATGTTCTAGAATAACTCCAGCAGGATCCAAAACATGCAGAGATCTGATGGCAGACACATACTGTGTCAGAATATCAGATGTATTTGCACCAGGATGCAATAGACGCTTCTCAAATCTGAAAAGAAAAAAAAAACAATCCAGTAACACACAACCTCTGACAGGGTATCTGCAGCAAACAAACTGTACATTGTTTAGTGTAGTTCTGAAAGTCAAAATGGCAATGCTGCCAAAATTAAGTTTCTAACCCTGGAGGAGGACATTATAATTAAAAATAGCTGCCAGAACTGACTGTCTAATACTTAAGGCAGCTATTTGGACAACTTCTCATAAAAGTAAAAACCAAAACAAAGCTATAAAATGATGCCATGCAGCCAAAGCTGGCAATATTATGAAAATTAAAACAGCCAACTTGGCATGAATTAAGTACATGTAACTGGGTATAAATTAGAGAAATACAGTAAGACTTGACAGGACTGGGATGCATGGTGAAAATATCTATCATTGCTAATAATTCTTTGCTGTAACCACAAAAGGACCAAAGGATTGATGATGATGACATTGACAATGATGTTTATGATGGTGGTGGTGATAAAAATGATGATGATGATGATGGTGGTGGTGATAAAAATGATGATGATGATGATGGTGGTGGTGATAAAAATGATGATGATGATGATGGTGGTGGTGATAAAAATGATGATGATGATGATGGTGGTGGTGATAAAAATGATGATGATGATGATGGTGGTGGTGATAAAAATGATGATGATGATGATGGTGGTGGTGATAAAAATGATGATGATGATGATGATGATGATGATGATGATGATGATGATGATGATGATGATGATGATGATGATGATGATGATGATGATGATGATGATGATGATGATGATGATGTGGTCCAACACTATTATTTACCAAACCAGTAGCTACAGTTAATATTAGAGACCATTATGATAATAAACTAACTGGATTGCACTGAACAAATTTTAAACTAAACTACAAACTACATTGTATACATCATTATTAAGTATTTAGAGCCAGGTGAAGCATTCTTACGCTGTTCGGAGATCTACTATTAGCTCTTTTCTTTGGTCTGTCACTTCTAAGCACTCCTGAAACATGAAAGGAATCACAAATTATTTGTAAACTAAACAACAAATGCACATGCCATATAGCCAATTTGAGTCTTCTTGATATTTACCTTTAGATCTTGGATTGCTGGAAGAGAGTCTGGATATTCTACTATAATGTCAAACAACTCACTAATCCTGAAAATTGAACAAAAAATTACCACTTTTAAAATAAAATCTATTTGGCAGGGAGACTGGCTATCACAATAGCGACTTAGTTCTGCATTATTTTATTGTTTGAGCAAGAGGACACTGTCCTGTTGGAATAACAAAATTTTGCTCACTGAATTTCCATGTTATACCGCCAAATGCCACAAAATTAGATAAAAAGATTGTATAGAAGCAGTAGTTTGGTTAAAAAGTGCAGCATTGCAAGGATGGAAGTGGATTACAGTTCATCAATTTTGATTTTGTGACAGGCGGTCAAGAAATCAAAGTTTCCATTCTGGTGGAATTTTGAGCTTTTTGGTCATTATTTTGTCTTTTTAGTTCGTATTTCTTGCGTTTAATCCCTGTTTATAGTGTAAATAAGCAATTTATTTTGTAAGTAGTACATAATTTTGTAAGTAGTATTTTGTTACTGATTTGTGTTAAATTAAAGTTAATTATTAAAAAAATAAACAAATAAATAAATAAAAAAGCAAGCTTAAAGCAAGCTCCTGGCCATGGTTGTGAAAACACAATATTTAAGCCGGGATGATACCCCTTTAAATACAAATAATGAGCCTATTACTTTTCAAAAGAGGAACCAAACCTTGATAGATTTATTTTTTGTTTTAGTTCAAACATATAACAAAGGAAATCAGTAATATAAAATGCTTTGCTTGAGTTGGTTCAGTTTTTAGCAAAAAGTAATACCGGTAGATTTAAATTCTTTGTTTTTAAACCTTTTGTTAAAAAAAACAGAACTGTGCCAAAATAGAGCTTATTTTATATTCCTGGGTTAAACTTCCTGCCTTTAACATTTTTTTATTATTAGTTAAAAAAACAAAATTTGGTATATTTCATACCTAAGATCAGCAAAAGACTTGTACATAAAGTATTGAAGTTTGGGTTTCCAGTCATCCAATGACATCTGCATACCAGTAGGGCTGGAATCTGTACCATTACCTAAAAAATGTCAAAATTTTAACTACCATGTTAAATTCCTTTACTGTACCAAAGGGGATTTTTGTCCATAAATAATAAGGATGAACATGACATGTAAGGTTATTTATAGAGTCTAGCATGTCCCATATTATTAAGGAGCAGATACACGGTGCAACTTTTCTTCAAACATTACATGCAACAGTTACAGAATTAGAATTGAGTTCTATTTTTGCAACGTCGTGCACAATAAATTGCATTGTATGACACCCCCCCAAAAATGTGGCTGCACACAACATTGCAAGACATCATCATGTGTCCAGACCTTTAGGACCCTTGCAACCCACCTCTCTCCCCCTCCCACCACTGGATGAGGTTCATATTTCCAGGGTATATCCCAGTTTTTTTTTTGCCAGGTATACCAAATGTTTCACTATCCCTTTGGTGTCTGTATTAGAGAGGTCCAACTGTAACTAGCTTTACATTGTATTCAGTTGTTTGTAAGGCTCAAACCACCCATCTTCTAAACAAAAGTCTGAAATGCTAACTTGTAGACTACCGCACCTCCACCCACTTTAAGACAGCCAACTCTCTCCAAGCAGGCATCCCTGTTAAATTGTGTGGCCATTCAAATGAAACCTTTTTGACAGCGCTTTTGCACGGTACCACTTGTTTTTGTCTTTGGCACTCTTGGGAGTTAAAGGGTTAAGTGGACAACTCTCCAAGGCAGATGTTGGCAGTTGGCTGGTTCCAGCCAAAGTTCATGTTATTAAATTTCTGTAACTTAACTCTCTAAAAAGGTGGACACTTCTCTTCTAAGGTGGACAGTTAGAACTGGTTCCGAGGGTTTCTGACTTAGACACAGTTCAATGTAATAAGGGTTTATAAACACATGGGGACAAACATACCTTGAGTTTGAAAAATTAAAAGCAGCCAACCACACAGCTCAGTATCAATCCAGTGTAACAAGGAGGTAAGGAAAGATGACTCAAACACACCTTTACACTTCTCTTCTATTCTTGTTTGTATCTAGTTGAAAAAGCTACCACATTAAATATATCAAGCCAGCTTAACTATTTACCTATTTTAAGGCCTGGTTGGCTGTCTCAAAAAAATTGAGACCATGTCCTAACAATAAAAATGAACCACTCTGACATACTGTAAGATAAAACAAAAAGGTAGTGGTGCCAAGCATGGAAAAATGCAAAAGGCCCTAGTCACAACCAATATGCATGGTTTTGTCCCTGTGTGTTTGAAATGGAGAGTTCTGAGAAGTAGTTTCCATGGCACGGTGAGCATTCAAGATCAGGAATTCCCACACAAAGGAAACAAATTTAAAACACTTATGGAATGTTTCTAAGGGTGACAGTGATAAATACCTATAATATAGTAAACATACCTACATGTATACACAAATGTGCAGGTATTAATTTATGACGCTGTCACCTTTGGCCACATTCCTCAAGACTTAGCGTTATTACTTTATTAATTAACATGTACACAGACTAGCTAGATCATTTGGTACCTCTTTATGAATGACTGACAGGAAAGCTGGTTCAGCTACCCTCTTCATCAGCCCAAGAGAGTAAAGCTGTGAGTTTAGCTGTGAAAATCCTTCAATAATCTTTGTACAATGACAACTGTCCTTTTCCTCTGTACAACCAACACAAGTGAGTGATTCAACATCATCATCGGCTTCATCTTCATCTTCAACACTCATTGAAGATGCACCTGTGAAAGCGAAATAACTAGACATCTTCACCTGCATTTTTTTAACCATTGATGAAGTGAAGTCAAGCCATATATAATGGTTTGGGTGGATTACAGTGACATAAAAATTGACTGATAGCGGCAGTCGGAGGTGACTTCAATTAGCTGATGTCCGATCTAACTGTCAAACTCAATACAGTACTACCTGTATGGTATGCCGACATGTGTGCATACAATGCCCCAGTAGCTGCCTAGCTTATTGAGGTCTGACACCTACAAGTACATCCATGTACTAGTAGTACTTCAAATGTTTCTGAGATCCCTAGTCAGTTACAATCTAGAAGACAGGTCTGCTAGTCAGGTGTTTGTCTGATGTACATCTGACGTAAGGATGAACAACCAAGTATGGAAATTATACAGTGTGCATTATTAAGATCATCAGTTCTACAAAACCTGATGTATCCATTTGTCCATTTTTCTTTTTGTTCATGGACTGATATGCTTGAAATGCCTGGCTGTAGAAAGCATTCACCAAACCTTTAAACTGTTCAGGCACATTGCAAAAGACAACAGCTCTCACTAGTCCTTCAAACTGCAGATTAAGGTCGCTTAAAAGGACAGAAAAAACATAGTGAATGAATGTCATAAGTAGCAAATGCAGTTACTAGTAATCTTTTATTTACTCATTTTAAGAAGTACCCCTGGTATTATAGTTATGTCCTCTCAAAATATTTTGTTATAATATAGGCAAAAAAACAGGAGTAGTACATGCAGCAATGACCAGGTCCAGTTCATTGGCCTGCTAGTGGGTCCAGTTGGAAGTGACCAATATTTAAGAATACCTCCACTTCTCAATTTACATAATCTCTCAACAAAAGAAACAAATCTACACCAAATTACTAATAATTTTGACAAAGTTATAGCCGGCAGTTTCAAACTAAAATAGAAAGTGTACATATCTAATTTATTATTAACAAAATGTGCCCAACATTCCTGAAAAAAGAAACTACAGTGGAACCCCGATTTTACCATCATCAATTTAACGATATTCCCGATTTAACAATCAACATTCTATGTCCCGTCAAAAGTTACAGTAAATTGTATAGAGCAAAATCCCGATTTAACAATATTCGATTCAACGATATTCCCAGTTTTACGATGGAAATCTAGCAACCCAAGCAAAAAATTTTTCCCGTTACAACGATATAGTTGATATCACATACCATAAAAGAGTAACAAACACCTAGCAATTATACAATGTTTTATTTAGTACTCTACGTACGTGGGATGGCTAAGTTACATTACACAAACTGTGGAAGGACTTGATGATGTGTTTCGGTTGTTGTAATTGTGATCATTTGCCCTTTGCAATTAAATTAAATACATATAGTACAGGTATCATGTTGCGGAGACTTATTGACTGCAAGTGGAAAAATTAATTATTACACAGTAGAACCCTGATTTTACGATTTTTTTAGTTGCTTCGCCGTCATATCGTTAAATCGGGAGTTCGTTTACAATGATATCCTGATTTAACAATATCATTTTGCTGTCCCCTTGCGATATTGTAAAATCGGGTTCCACTGAAACTAACTTATAAAGAACTACCTTACATATGACAGCAGGCAGAAAAACTACCAGCTGCTGGCAGATTGTAGAGAACTGTAGTGTAATTTTAATTCTTTGCCATTTTATAAGCTGAAAATAATAATATTAAATTAGATTTGTTAACTGTACCTGAGGGGTAAAGATCCTGTTAAAGATTGAAGTAGTTGCACAAATGGCTTAAATGCCAATACACTTGTGTGGAGCTCACTTACTGCACTGAGTAGAAAGTTGAATGTCTTGACATCAACCTATAAAATATTAGCCATGGCAAAGGAATAAACAGTAAATCACATTTTTCAGAAATCAAGTTTGGTTTACCATTTAATAATATAAACTGCTCTCAAATCTTTAGAAAACCATAAGACTCATCTCTGATTAAGACACACTTACACCCGGCCAGCTGGTGCAACTCACTTTAAGAACTGCTGTACCCATTCCAATGTACTTTGAGAGTAGTCATGTGTGACATAAGGTTGAATGATGATGGAAGACCAGATTATAGATTTTATAATGCAATCGTCCTTAGTAGCAGGTTTTAAAAGGACACATCTCCTCTCCAGCAAGAAAAATTATTTCTAGTTCCTTGTAAGAGGGGGGCGTAAGGGTTTGCGGTGATGCGGTTTTGCGTTATTTTTTATGCAGTTTTGCGGTAATTTTAATTTTAACCCGCGGTATTGCCGTTTTACAAAACTACGCGGTTTGCGGTTTTCATGAAGTTTGATGAATTTCGATGCGGTATTGCGGTTTTGACATTTATTCTGCGCGGCTTTGCGGTTTTCGGACCCCCCTTACGCTCCCTCTTGTAACTATGAGATACTGATCTACCTGGCAGTAGGTCTAGACCATTATTTGGGAGTGTGGGGGTGGGGGCATACTCCCTTATATGACCCATATGGGGATGTGCAGCTGGTCTCTTCACCCTGAACAGAGTTTACAATTTTATGTGAGTCTGCCTTTAACGGGGTCTAAATATGTCCTTAACAGGATATGGTTGCACAATTGTCATGGTTGATCTCCTGCTGGTTCTCCTGCTTCATTCAATCCATTTACTCTGACAGGGGGCATGGCCTTCTTCGGGAGCGATTATAAAATTCAGGGTTATTCTGGTCCACCTTATCTAAATGACACAACAATGACTATTTGTACTATTATCATTCAGTGAGATCAAGCTGGACCTGCATTCTACAATGTAACCTTGTAAACTTTATTAATTAAGATGTATCATATCATTAAAATAACCCTTGCCGATTGGCTCATTAAAAAAAAAATAATTCTAAACGTAAGAAGCTTACCTCACTTCTCTGGAAATAAGACCAAAATTGTGGTCGAAATTGATCTTTTAGATCTTTCTGACATTTTTCTGAAATGAAAAATCAATTAAAGCAGCTTTCGTTGAATTTTCTATATAACGTACTGTCTGTTTAAATTTTAGTGTTCTATTGCAGCTGGAATTAAAACCTTTACTGATTCCCAGTACATTGAATCTCTACTGAAATTACTGATGAATTATACGCTTTTATAAATTAAGATATCAAAACAACTCCGCTGCTCACCTAAGAACCACTCTCGTAACCGAGTGAACAATCGCGGGTCTTGCCTCAACTGTTCCAAGAAATCGTGAGTTCCTAAAAGAAATCATATCAAACAATCATTACAGTTAAGATAAAGCATTTTTCATGTCAAATGTGTTTAATACCAAGTGTTTGGGGAGCCGTGGGCGTCAGGTAATTCATAAGATTACTCCAAACGACTTCAACATTCCCGCCAGCCGCCATTTTGTTTTAGTTTGGACACTGGTTCTCAGGCCCCACAGATCTGGGTCTCCCATGAGGCTTCGGAGGCAGTTCGTGGGCCATTTGCACGATGACGTCATTTGAATACAACTACAAGAGTTCATTTCGTTTTTCCTTTCTTATTTACATTTTGTTATCCCAGTGCGGTTTAAATAACAATAGCCCTAATTTGCACTACAAAATAAAAAACTGAAGGATTCTGGTAGTTGTAGTCAAATAACGTCATCGTGCAAATGGCCTATTAGAAGTAGATCATCCCAGACAACAGAGATAAGCATAATCTTTTCATTGGATACCCCCTTCATGCCAAATACGAGGACTGGGCCGGGATGAAACTCAAACCTTTTCATGAACCAGGATGCCAGCAAGGCTTATGCTATATGCTAAACCCGGGCTACTACACGGATAATTATTATTAATGGCAAATCTCCAACTTGCTTATAAGGAGTTAAAATCATGGCGCTTGTGTGGTTTCAAGGGTCATTGGAAATTCCAGAGGGATTGGAGGGGAGGGGTTGGGGGTTAACCCCCAAATACCTTCTGTAGGAGATGCATGGATATTTTCTGAAACAAAAATAGGAAGAAGGTCCATGCCCCTCCCCTCAATCTGCCTCGATTTATCTCATGTTGCAATCTCTTGTCATTTTCAACAATTTTATTATTATTGTTATTATTATTATTATTATTATTATTATTATTATTATTACCACACAACATGAACATTAACAATAGGCAAGATGGGACACAAACATTGTAGTAGTATGTAATATTACACATTCTAAGAAGAAAATAGTTAGTACAGGTTACAGAAAAAAGTAAGGAAAGTGGGGTCCCACACTAGGCAGCATATGACTGCATCTGAACATGATATGGATATTAGCCTTTGTAAAACAAACATTCTTCTGGATTTTCTTATACTTAAGCTCCACTACTATTCATGGTTTTCCCAAACAAACCTCAAAATAATTATTAACATTATTTTTTTTCTTTTAAAGGCAATTTTGTAAGAAACATTATCTCCCAAAATAAAGTAGCTTGTGAGCAGACTCTTTCCTCCATAGTGCAGGGTGCAGTGTAACTAGGTTAGAACTTCAGGTGCTCTTGGGTTGCGACTACTATCCCAACATTTAAATGCCTTCACTAAGAAGCCCATTCACAGGCTAAAAATATTGACACTGATAAAACACTCATTAATGTCTGAAAATCATCTATTTTATTCTGGTAGTAATCAACATACTTTGAAGCTCAAAGCTCAAATAATGATTTTCTAACTTGTAAAAAATACATACTGCTAAAGAACAGTCATCTGGTGCTACAAAGTCAACCAGAAAACTCCTGGCTCTTGTTCGCTTTAAGTTACATGTCCTACATTAAATCTTTCAATATTTATGTCACCTACCAGGACGCTGAAAAGAATGGCCATTCTTTTCAGCGCCCCATCACCTACTCAGGCTCCTGAGAGGTTTTGAAGCATTTATGTTTTACTGTGTATACATAGATCAAGGCTGGGAAGATAACACAGCTCAGTGGTGTATGCATCGCGATACAAATAATTTATCAAGTACATTATTTCTGACACTGGTATTCTCACACAAGGATAAACAAGCTCTTGACCTCCATTACATACGTTATTGCCAAGTACTTCTCGAATGTTAATTCTGAAAATTTGATAATACAGCAGAATCTCAACAACTTGAGCCCATGTTAACTCATGTTATTACAATAACAATCAATCTTTTATTTGCCACATTAACATTAACATTAGTCTTAACCCTTTAACTCCCTGAAGAGGACAAAAACCAAAATTCAAGAAAAATCCCAAATTTCATTTTGTAAAATATTTCAAAAGAAATGGTGCCATGCGAAAGAGCTGCCAAAGAGATTTCAATTGAATAGCCACACCATAGGATTCCATCCACAGACTCAAAAGTTAGAACTGCACTACATGTCTCCATAATTGACTATGCAGTGGTGGATCCAGGGGGAGGGCCTGGGGGGTCCGGACCCCCCTATCAGACCTGTGCCTCCCATGTGGTTTATAAAAATAATATAATAAAATTGTTTTATACGTAGTTGTTCCACTTCCACCAATTGACTGATTGTCAAGTTTTTTTACTTAACAAACGCTTTACGACTCTCAGGAATGCCGGAAATGGCGTTTTAGAGGGTAAAATTGTAAAATTTTGCGGGGAACTACTACTACTACTACTACAATCTTTATTTCATCACAGTGTCACCCACCCCCCCTTTCCAGAAATTCCTGGATCCGCCCGTACTCTGGGAGTGAAAGGGTTAATATTTCTAACTTCTGTTAACTTGAAAAAGATTTGAGTTTCCCTTATCATTCTACTTTATAACAGGATTCAAAACTTCATGAAAACAACTTTCTAAGTGACCTGTTTAGATGGAAAGAGAAATTAGATGTTGAATCAAGTACTCTTGGGAATCTGAACTGTCTTCCTGGTTTTACCACCATGTTGCAAGTCTGTGTTTGCACCCTTCTTTGCAGAAGACACGACCAGAGGAAACGGGCTTTTGTAAAACGTTTTGAGAGGGCTTATACAAAGGGTTACTAAGGTGTGTAATGATGATTGTGGAGTTTTGTATCTAGACCATGTTGACTTCTGCAAAGGAAAATTCGAGACTCATTACCAAGCTAGGATATTTTGTTAATTCATCAATTTACCATTTACATGCAAGTAAAAGAATACAGAATAAAAAAAAATCCTAGCTTGGTATGTATTAACAATTTGAACTGGGAATTAAAGGAAACTAGTTGAAAGTTATGAATCCAGAAATTTGATGTATTAAAACAGGTTGATCAATGAATCCAGATATTTTTCTATCATCAAAGCTGGATTTTACACATGTTACTGACGTTAGTGTATTTATTTAAGAGTACGTACAATATCAATACATAAAGAAACATTCCTGGATTAAGTTATTATCCTACAATCTTGCAATTAAAACAGCAGCCTTGATTTCATTGTCTTGATGAAGCTGGTGGTAAGCTAAGGAAGGCTGGCACATGAGCAATCATTAGATGGTAGGATCGATCGCCTGTTCGAATCTTGTCTTGCGGTATTACAAATCAGCAACTTGAAGTATAACACCATCCATCGCGAGTAAGCTTGCCAAAATACATCTCCAGTTTGTTCTCCCATAATTTATCCAACTACAAAGCACGAATCCAAATGGAACACAACGTGACGAGACAAGACGAAAGGACGATGTGAGAAGATTCTGAGTGAAAACGTTCACAGGTTAAATCCATCCCAAAAGGAGATTGAAGATCCATGTATATAAAGTAAAACTATTCACATATAATTCTTGAAGCATTGGTCAAGCTCTTTACTGCCTCTATTTATAAATCCAAGTTCGATTAATTAATCTGTAACGTCGTGACATGCATGTTCAAGTTCACACTCCTTGTCGTCTTGCATACGCTCCTAAGCAAGCACATATTCCCATAATACCGATAATAAGGCCTATAATAAGAGCTGCTGCATCTCCACCATCAAACGCTGAAACTTGCTCGAAAAGGCAAGCCAAAATAACTGCAAAAAACAACTGAAATACTCCTCCGGACGCCATTTTCGATTCCACTTGCAACACTGAAAGGCACGTGATAGGCCACGTACTGATGTCATTGTCCGTTTCTAGGAATGATATGGAAACTTACCGGGTGATAGTAGGGCGATAGTTTGTTTTGCCATGCATGCATCTTTGTGACAGACTTATTTTAGCTAAAGCTATTTTATTTTATTCCTTCATTGAAAATAAACATTTCTCGATCTCAACTACCATTTTGCTACTAATTATATCGACAGTTTTTTTCGCAGCTTTCCTCTTTTAGATAATGGTACATTTTTTACCACCAGGGTCCCCTTGTCAATTAGAGCTTAGTCCCCCTCAACATGCACTCTGCTCTTCTTTTGGCGGGAAATTATGCGGCGCGGCGCGTAATTCGCGCGGCTTGTCAAATTTTCTGCAAGTGTTTTCTGCTATCTTGCAAGTTTGGTAGTTTTTGTCAACTCAATATAAAATTCCTAATTTCTTCTGGCGCACTGTAACAATTCAGAGCAGCAACTGACAGGTAAGTGTTTGTTTTTTTAATATGAAGTATGAAACGCTTGCTGCATGCGCTAGCGACCGACAAGGTACAAAACGTTTCTTCTGCTTACAGAGGGATCGTAATTTTTGCTGTTTTACATAAGCTTAAGTACTTAAGACTTAAGTTAAGTTAAGCATAAGCTTAAGCTTAATTTCATTAACCACCTTCGCACTTTAAACTAACACTACGTAAGCTAAACATGTTATTGTCTCCATTTATAAGGCCTCCGCAATTAGCTGAGCCTCTCCAAGAAATATCAACGAAACGGTCGATATTGACATGTTTTATTAGACTCAGCTGATGAAGATAGCTTTGCCACATAACTGAATTGCTTGTTTTTTTTGATAATTTATGTTTCATAACAGGGCTTCACATGGAAAAAGAAAAAGCAGCAAACAAAAGCACAGACCTGAATGAAGATAAAGAACAAAACAGCACGGAAGACATTGTTTCTAGAGGAGATAATTTAAAGCCATGGTAAATAATCAGTCAAGCATATTGAAGCGCTTTTTACTGAAATATTTTCCTTCCTATCGACTTTTGATTATCGGTTCAGGTGCAATGTGTGGTTCTCAGTTGACAGTTGTGAATGAAAATCTTAAATGAGTATATATTCAATTTTAAAGCTACTTAATGGTCGTACTTTCCTTTGGCTTGTAGTTGGTTTTCAATATTTTGTAAGCTTATATATTTTTTAAGTTTTGAGCCGAAGAGCGGTACAAAATTCCGATTCATTTCGTAGAGTCACCTTCCAGTAGCGTGAGGTTTTGAAAAAAGTCAGGGAATTTTGAACTGAGTCAAGGAAAATTAATATTTTAAAGGGAAGTTAAATACGGAAAGTTGAAATTTTAACTGCATAGATGTGTTAGTTTTTAAGGTTGGAAGAAAATTTTGCAGTTATCTTGGCAGTAATTCATGTACTTTTTACATACTTACATGGACTATGATTGGTTGAACAGATTCAAATGTTAATAAGGGGTGCTTTATCTGACATTTGGTCAAGAAAATTTTACCTCTGTCAAGAAAAAAGTCAGGGAATTTTGAAAAGAGATCGCTGTGGAAACCGTGAAAAAAAGATAAAAAATTACAGTTTCATAAGATGTTTGACAGCGTTAACAACAATCACAAATCTTTGTCTGAGTACGAAAAAGTTGTTTTAAAGTTCCTCCAAAGAATCGCAGTAAGCTTTTATCTGAGGTATTTTATGGAAACATCAAGCTTTCAAATTTTTGTTTTTGAGCATGAATCCAAGTACCATATATTAAACATAGGTACGCAATGCGTACAGAAGCGACGACGAGTTTCAACTTGGCGTTGAATCAATAGCTCTGGGGTGCTCTGATAAAATCAGTGTATCACTTGGCTCCACTAGAAAAGGGTGACAAGGGTCGGTGTGAAATGCAAATTTCGGCGACTTTTAGTCGGTGCAGAGCGTCCTGTAAATAAAATTTGTTTGAAAATGCTCATTAAACCAGAATATTGCCCCAGCAAATAATATAATACCAGAAGTAGCCAAGGACTTGTAATAGAACTTTCATTGGTAAAATGACTTTTTTCCAAACATTTTCAATTTTTGTACTTATGGTGTGAATGGTCAGGTCAGCCCTTTTTATACCAGAACTTCCTGTTGAAGACCCAGTAGTGACCATTATGCATTGCGTGATAAAAACAATGTAAGTCTCGATCCCAGGAAATAAATAACAGAGGCGCGTGGAGCGTAATGGTCATTACTGGGCCTTTAAGGTCCTGGCTGACACCGATACTTGTGATCATGATATGCATGTGAAGATTTATTACACAATTGTGGTTGCTGCATTGGTAATTGCACATTTTATCGTGTGCAAAATCAAAACAATTCGTCGTTTTTCCTTCATATTTGTGACAAATATGGATTGGAATTTATTTTGCCATACTTGGTTGGTATAATTCTATGCTGATTAGGCTTAATATAGGTCACACACGCATCAAGAACAAGTAACATTTTCATTTTCAAATTATTTGAGATTAAAATTACATCTGAGTTTGTTTTACTTATGTGCAATTCAATATTTGTACATCTTGCAAGTTACAATTGATAATCAGTCCATTGTTGTCCGGATAGCTGTTTTTCTGATTCCTTACAGCGTTACTATGAAGTGTTAATACAGGAAGCACAATTCGAACAGTACAATGTACATGATTAAAACTATTACAATTGCTAAATGACAACAACTGGAAATTGTTTCCATGTTTGTGCTTCACAAATTGAAAAGACTTTGTCAGTTCTGAACATGTTTTCAGAGATTATTGGTAGTTTGACATTTTGTGGTTTCATTAACGCATGAACAGCAGGTCACCAGTTTCTTCAGCACTTGAGACTCTTTGTCATTGTCACCAGCATTAGTTGATGTGCTAAATGTTTGCAGATGCATTGACTGGAGGTGATTGAGTACCTTTAAAAGAAAATAAATGAATACCTTGAGATTCAGTTCATTTTTTTAAGTGTTTTGTCATACTAAAGTTTAAAACCAAAATGGCTTTATGGGGACTTAAAAGCGGAATTAAAGTGCTTCATTAAGATATACAATGGAAGGTGAAGAATTCCATTTGGGAGCTGAGAGTTTCATTGTATATATTGAGAAAACTATTACATGTGGCTAGTCACATGTAATAACAGATGAAGACAGAAAGAAAATTTAAAAAAAAAATGCACAGAAAAATTGCCCAATGCCCCCCCCCCCCCCCCCCCCACCTTCAAAATTAAAATAGTCCATCCCTTAGCCCAATATGAACAAGATAATGTTCTCACCCTTTCTCAAGTTTCAGTAATGTGCTTCATGAAAAATGCACGAGGAAAACACTTTGGTAGAAATTCTGAAGATATTGCACCAATTCCCCTACACTGTTAAATTCCAACTGAACACATGTTCCAATTTTGTAGCCACTGTTTACCAGAATTACTTCCAAACAGCGAGACATTTCCCTGATGAAAATCAGCTGTAACTATCTTTGAGGTATCTACAAGATGGCAAGGAACAAGGATTCATTTCTACACCGTTAGAAGGACGAATCAAAAGTGGAATACAACGATACGTGCAGATTTGTGAACCAATTAGTGTAGTAACTCATTTGCCACGCATAAACAACATAAAACAGAAATAACAACGTAGGCCAGAATTTTCCTTTGACACGATTTAAACATTCTCTGGCTTTGAAATGAGCATTATACAACCCCACAGCGGCTCTATATTGCATTATAAGATACCATAACTGTATACACAATATGCTGGTAATGATGGCTCACCTTTATTAATAGCTTGAATCCGAGATAAACTGTTTAATTTCCTTCTCTTCCTTCGATACAATGAAGTTGCTCCGATATTCTGTACACAACTGATAGTGAATCACCGCACACGGCTTCGTTTTCAGGTAACAGCTCTCGTAGGATACTCAGTTATAAGTCAAGTTCAGTAAGCTTAAATCAATGCTATTTCAGTGCTATTTCTGGCCTTCAGTTCTGATAAGTTCTTTCTGAGACAGGCAAAGATCCGCTCCGAAACAGCGCCCAGACTCGATAATTTAGTGGAGAACTTTTGACTATTGCGAGTGCGAGTATGTACTACTGATGAATGTACATCACTTCGTGTCTGTTTGTCTGCAAGTGAGCGCAAATATATTCACGGTAAATAAAGCATGACGGTGTAAAATTTGAAACAGACAAACAAACCTAGCTTTCTCCACACTTCGAAACAAAATGGCGGAGCAAACGACGAGTGACCTAGTTCCCAGTGTTTTTCTTATCCTCCAAGGCTAGTTCCCAATGTTTCTCGGGTGTAATCCGGACATCCGGACAGCCGGACAGACACCACGGCACGATGGCAATAATACGATGACTTCGTCATCGCTTAAAAAGTGCCATTTTATTCGAAGAGGCCATTCCAGAGGTTTAAAATCTCGGGTCATTTGCACTAAGACACCAACAAATTCTCATGGTCATTTCAGAACCTCGTTCTGACTGAGGCTGTTGCAAATGTGATTAATTTCCTCCATTCCCTTGTTCGTGGACTTAAATTAGATACATCATTAAAAGTGTGATTTGGTAAAACAGAAAACGAAACTACAGAAAGGCCATTGTTGTCTGATTCTCTTTAAATCACCTCGAGTTTTAAAACTGTGACCCTATGAACTACTATTTGTCACTTTCGTATGTCACTATACCTCAGGGATTTCGAAATATGTAACTAAAGCTGGTGGCTTACGATGATGACGATGATGATGACGGCGATGATAAACAATATTATGAATTCTCGTTCATGAAAAGACAAGTTGGTTGCCTACGGGACATAACGAGTTCGAATTATGCAAAAGGGGTCAAACGTATTTAGTGTTACAAATGAAACGTCTTTTAACCAATTGCTGGCCGGATTAAAAATGAACGAATCTTAACTTACAGTTTTAACCTTCTCATGAGTGGTCGCGGTCTCTTATGTTGGCACGGCATGCGGCAATGGTCGCTTACAGGTGTTTTTAATTACAGAGTTTTACTAAAAATGTAAATGGGATTTTGTGAGGGTGGTCGCTGAGGGTTAAGGTCGCTTTCGAGAATAATCTCAAGAAGAGCTTCAACCATATGTTGTCTTGTTTCTGTCTGTTTATTTCTAATGTTGCTTTTAGTGAGCCTAAAGAAAGAGCGAAGGAACCAGAAAATGGAAAGAGCAGTTTAGCTGGACCAAAACAGGAAGCCAGTATTGCTAATCATGAAAATACTTGTCATGACGACGTTCAGAGAAGCTGTCAGCAGCTAATTGATGACATCAACGCAAAAAGAAAGCGAGACACTGATTTGTTAAACGGTACGTCGGGTAGTTGCTTCTCAAATGCATTAAATACCTGTAATAAACACATTCTATTTGAACGAAGAAATTTTACACGTGAAGGATTGAAGTTTCAAAACCCGTGCCAATTTTATTTTATTTCAATTTTTATTTTATTAAATGGTTAGTTTGAGAAGCTATATGGAACACTCGATGGAGTTTTCTAATTAACATTGCTGCTACGAATAGTTTTTTCAACTAGATCTCTTCTTGCTGTTGGTAATCCTGACGAAACACTCTCTCGTGTTTGATATATTCCCTTATTACTAGTGTACCCCCCACCCCCCCCCCCCCCAATGCCATACTACACTACTTATAAGGGTAGTAGTAAGCGGGGCTACTCCACAAACATAATAATAAACTGCAAGGCTGATCTGACTACGTAAACAAGTTGACTTTGCGAGACACCAATACGACGGAAACCGATAAAGTAGGGTTGCAATCGCTTACGACAGGAGCCCGTCCTTTACAGATTTTACTTTTACTCCACAAACGTTTTGGTGGGGGTTTGCGTCCCGCCTCTTAAAAGGCCACAACATTCATGTTGGGTTGGGTTAATATCACTTCCGGCCACGAAGAACTACAATAGTTCTTTTAATACATAAGTGGTCTTAGAAGAGCACCGTATAGTATTACCGGTATCTTCACTTTTGCAGATTTCAAGAAAGCTCTCGAAGAACAAATCAACACCTCGTGCAATGTTTTGGAAGAAAGCATTGTTCAAACTTACGAGAAGCATAGCAAAATCATTCAGGACAAACTTCAGGAGTTATTTGCAGTTCTAGAAAGAATAAGTATGTAGTTCTTATTATTTACTTAATAGAGTAATAATCAGTTGTTGCGGCCGACGATGCTTCATCAATGGCGTTTTAACCCCTCCTAGTCTGTGAATACAGCCGCCTCTCATCACTGGCCCCCACGGCCGCGCGCTAGGGGCGAAACTAATACCTTGATTGAATAGCATCGACTGTCGACACTAGAACAATCCTGTTCCATGAGTCGCACTGAACTGACGGTCTTTGTTTTAGTGGTTTCATTCCGTCTCCTGCGCTGCACAAAAAACGCATTATAAGTCTTGCATGAGAACACTTGCAAATTGATCCAAAGGGGGAGGGGGGATTTTCAATAAAGACGGAGAGCCTTTCACGTACCAACAAATATTTGTACCCCTTTTTTACACCTCAAATATTAGCCAAAGACCAGAAGATTATATCATACGAGGTCACATAAGCGCTGAAAAACAGAAAAAAAATGTAAGAACTAGCTTTAACGCTAAATATTTTTCCGGCTACAAGCGTATTAAATCTTTGGGTGTAATTTCCGCCCAGTGTTTGCTACTTTTTTATTTTTAGATTTTATTGTTACAATTTAATCCAAGTCTATTTTTGCGACCGTATTAAACGCTAAAAATTCAAATTTCTCCTCTCTTTCTCGTAAAGTCCACTATATGGAGTACCCCCTATTCGCGTTGGCATTTGATGTAGACATCAAATGCATCTCGTGACCTAGCAAGCAATGTCATGTCTGCGACGAGTGTACATGTGGGCTAATAGGAAGTTAAATAGTGTTAATTCAATTTTTGCTAATCAGGATATATAAAATACCTTGATGTTACCGACAGTAACCTCCGTGGTCGGAACCAAAGTATGACCACTTGGCATTTAACACCGAAACATCTTCCCAACTCACAATATTGGTGAATTCGATTTAAAAACATGGTTAAGTAGTCAAGCTAAATACTCAAATATTGCAGATGAATATCTATTGTCAACGGTTATCACTCATTTTAATTAAGGTCAGCTTTGATAAGGTCAACAGTCCTAAACTGATGGCCAAATAATTCTCGCCCCATAAGTTTTTGTCTACCATTTACATGTTCTCCATTACATGTACCACTGGTTATGTGTTGATTGTTTCTCGCTCCGGGTTTTCGCTCCAATAATCCTACATTTTTTCGGCAGGCAAACTTGAGAGTGAACTGATGGACTTCAAACAAGCCCTCGGTGTGCTATATAACGACATGCAGGTTGTGTAGGCAGGATACATTATACAAACAGCGGCTTCTAAAATTCTCTTTGATCCTTGAGAATAATATGGTGATTTTCCCCTTCTGCTCTAGCTTGCCTTTAGATATAGTCTAAAGGAACTTTTCTATAATTGCACAATAATGAGAACTTGTATCTATTCTGAATTTTTACCGACAACCTACGACATTATACACCGAAACTATTCAAACGATCTCATGGTTTAAAAAAAAAATCACGGAAATTTTGACGATTCCAGCTATTTTTTGTAACCATATTTTAAGAGGATTGTGATATTCATATTAAATATTTCTTTTAAATGATTTTTATTCATTCCAGTCAGTTTAGAAGAAAGCTATTTTTCAGTTTCGAAACCCGGCCATCCAGGTGTAAATTTTAGGAGTGGTTTAACAATTTATTATCTTAGTAAAATGTCATAGTTTTTTTATATGGCGTGGACATTTAAAGTACCTATAGATGTATGTGATAATTTTAACAACTTTTCAAGCCGAAGGGTTAAAATAACAAATTATTCGATCAGTTACCAGCAGGGAAATTGTACACCTGAGTTCAGCTTTCAGCACAGGAACAGAGGGTTGTGTTAATTACTTAATAAAGTGTTCGTGATTCAGTGTGAATAATCAGCTGTATGAAGAAAAGTACTCGGTTCCCACGGCGGGGGTATGAGGTAGGTTTATGA
Source organism: Cladopsammia gracilis (assembly GCA_022457155.1). Taxonomy (NCBI): domain Eukaryota; kingdom Metazoa; phylum Cnidaria; class Anthozoa; order Scleractinia; family Dendrophylliidae; genus Cladopsammia; species Cladopsammia gracilis. Next base: position 117,114 of record JAJGOT010000183.1, on the reverse strand, counting down.
AGGCTAAGTTGTCTTCAGAGAGCGCAAATAATCAGTGTAGTCAGTGTAGGAAATGTTCCTAGATCCTTTGTCATTCAGTCTTATAAAGCCTCAGGGCTGCTTCTTGTTCCTCTGAATACCGCATTTACGGATAGAGGTTTTCAAAGTATTTCATACGGAATTCATTTCACAGTCAGAGGGCTGCTGGCTGGGTAGATCAGTTGCAGACACAGACAAAATATTTTATTAGACAGGCAGGCGTAGAAAGATCTAGAAAGACTTTGACGCCGAATATATTTTTACTTTTAAAATCGGATAAATGTTTTGTGCAGGGCCATGGGTCATTCAACTCCGTCTGAGAATGACCTCCGCCGGTATTATTATAATGAGTGGTCATTGCCCACTTATCTGTCACCGAGCATCAGTCTCAGCGAACACAGGCTATGTTAAGTTTATATGGGTTAACGGCCGCTGTTTGTTCAGGTATATACTCGATATATACTGAATGGAACTCGGCCGTTTAAGTCATGGTTTATAGGAAATGAGAAATCACTTACCATGAAAACGGCCTCAAAATGGCTCGTATATACATACCAAGATAATGACTTATTTCGTGATTATCAAAAGACGCCTTAGCCTCGCTTCGTCACATGCAAATCCCTGCAGTATCTAAAGGAACGCGGCCTTGGGGTTTGCGGTTCAGCTTGAATTACGAGTACCGTATGACCAGACGCGTGAAGTGCAGTATATTACGGCTTTTTAAAGTGCGTGTTTATCACACCCAAGTCTATATATCACAATCTCGTACCAACATTTTTCATCTGTGAGATGCTTATCGACGATCCACACATTACGGTACGGACTTGAAACAAATTTTGCGATCGTAAGCTTTATACTTCTGCCTGCCGCCAGGAAGGAAGCATATCAATCAGTTGATCAGTCCGAAATACTATTTATTTGAGATACATATTTTTTAACACAAAAAGTCTTCGTCAGGCAGTTTGACCACTAATCTCCAATAGCGATAACCATGGTGACGTCACCGACACCGTCTTTGTTTACGGCACGGGGTTGGGTTGTTTCTGTCGATGCTATTCCGCGTACGCGCTTCCCGTATTTTTGTACTTACTTGCTTAAGTGCTTTCGTCCACATTACTGATGGAATAATGGTGCTCAAGTTGGATGATTTCCTTATTCGAGTTGGTGATATTAACCGCAGATGTTACAATGATTCTTGGATTCTTATGATTTTTGTCGTTCCTTTGCGTTTTCATGAAGCACTTATGTTCAGTCTACATTTTGCAAAACGATTTTAATGTATTCGTACCTGAGATTGACTTCAGTTACCAGTTGAATTGCCTTTCAGGATTCTACGGATATATATATTTTTCTGCAAGCTAGTTTGCATGATTCAGATTCCGTTCCGCTGGAATCCTCCGATCTTTCAGGGTGTCGTTCGACCCAATCTTGTTGCATGATCAGGAAAGAACATTGTTTTATCGACCAAAGAATAATACTAGGACTGAATGATAACGCAAAATATACCCAGTTGATTAGTTCCAGTGCTAGAGTGATTTTACTTCATCTGTGAAACACTATCTAACAATTAGTGTGTGATAGTCAAAATTAAACAAAAGAAAACAAAGGAATTATAGTCTAAAGTGCGTACTATTCTACTAACTATTTCACAGATGAAGTAAAATCACTCTATCAGGGGGACTAACAACAAAATTTAACCGATTAATCTGGAAAACATGGAAAACGGTAATTCTTTCATTTTAGGGGTTTTCCGGTAAGACTTCGCGATTTTGTTCTCGTTGGTTCTGTTGCTACTCGAGTTACTTTTAAAAACATCTCATATTGTAAGCAGTATACTTGTTATATGAGCATGTATTGTGGTTTCTGAAAGTTCTCGAAATAGACTACGGTTATACGTGAAGAAAGACAATAGTCCCAAAGAACACAAGGATACTATTTTGCCATTCAAAGGAATGTTTAAAAGATTATGTTCTACCTGTTGGCTTCCTTTTTCACCTTCTTTGTGTGTGTGTGCAGTTTCTGACATAATCTAATTTATTGCTATTTGGAAATAACTTCTATTTAGCACTTATTATAGGATTTTTGTAATTTTTAAGTCTTAACTTTTTGTACTAGGTTTAATGCGCACGGCTCTTTAGAAGACCACTCTTTAGTGATAAGGATTCCGTGGATAAATAAAGTTATTATTATAAGTGAACCCTCTCGATGAGCGTTGTAACTCTTAGGGCAAATTTCGTCCATAATATGTTTAAATAAAAAAAATACTATTTTGCAGTCATACATGACAAATCACGGGCGTCTTCAAGTCACTGCAAACTTTCGGATTGCGATTTGCCACATTTTTTTTTACTAATACTGATGTTTTTTGAAGAACTCAGTCCCATAATTTTTTACTGTATAAGTGGATATTGGAGGCCTTGTTGAAGTGTAGTAATCTGTAAGGCGACCCTTCTCACCTCTTCTAAGAGGCCGATTACATGGAAAATTTCAGCCCAGGCTAAAATTTCAGCCCAGGCTAAAATTTCGGCCTGGTTGCCGGTTGCCGGTTTGTGTGGGAAAATCCAAACCAGTTGCGCTTAAAAATGAACCCTTAGATTTGTTTCAAATAAGCAGTATTGTTACACTGCAGACATATCCTGGCCATATATACCTTCACGAAATGTTTCGTGGTGAAATAAAATTCACTTTATTCGCACGACTTATAGTTAGCCAGGCATCGAAATAAATTCTCCATTTTTTCATAATCCTTATGCCACCGACACCTTTTTCTGTTATTTTCCTTTTCAGCTGACATCTGTGCATATGAAGCCGTGTTTTGTCATTGAAATCGCTATGGTTTCCGCGGTTTCGCATGGCAAACGACCGGGCTAAAATTCGATTGCGATCGCAGGTAAAATACCCGGTCCATTAGTCCGACTCTGTTTATATAACCTTTCTTTTTGTCTCAGTCTTGAAGGTTCAAAAAGAGACTTATTGACTCTAGACTCTAATACGGGTCAGAAAAATGGCTATCAATACAGTGGCAATAATATATCAACGAAATTGTGCGCACTCTGTCTCTCCGCTTCTCAGAAAGAAGAGGACTTCGGACCCTCTGAGAATTTATAGCCTATCTCGTAGAAGCAGGGATGCACAATTGTTCAGTTTTGTAGCATTGAAAACCCTTCTCTCGGCTTTCTTGCTTTCTTGACATCGTGGTGTGCAAAAGAAGAAAAGGAAAGGGAGTGACCTGCTTGGACGATCTTGGACGCAAACTAAGGTTTAGTTCTACTTCCTAATTACGAATATGCACTCTATGATTGTCAAAGTTGTCAGATTTATTTTAGGAGGATTTGAGCACTTCAGTGGTATTAGAGTATTTAGAGTATTATAATATGCCGCTGAGGTGTTTATATTGTAAGGCGAGATAATGAGAAAAGAATTCTGAACACCGATTAAGTTATCTTGCGTTTTAGTGTCACAAGCCTTTCTTATCAAAATGCTTATAGTCACAGTTATAGTCCAATGACTGCATGAGATTTTCTTTATCACGTTTGAATCCCGGTTTGCGTGACACAAGGGACGGGAAGAAGAGAGACACTGGGAACGGAATTGCTTGCCTCAGGAAGCCGGCCGGATTGTATTTCTCTTTTTACGTAATCCTGATCCTGAGCTCTTCTTCTTGGCTTTTATACACTGTTTGATTCTAGAATTCGAGAGAACTGGGAACCTTGTGAATTTCTCTTAGTTCGAAATCTAGAGTTCATTCGGAAGAATAAAAAGCTCTTGAAAAGAATCTGCCGTGATTGGGTGCATTACACCCACAGGAAGGTGTTTCCCAGTTCGAGCAACAAAGGCCTTGTTGTTGTCGTTATTGACTGGACAAAGCCGCTTGGATCCAGTCCTGACGCATGGCTTGCACTGGAGATCGCGTGCAGTGTTTTAAACACAACGAGACCAGGAGAATTCTTCAGACTGAAGACTGCAGGTAGGCGAGTCATTCGCCTGAGAGTAATCTTAGAAAGATGAGGATAATTTTTGTTAACTTAGAAGTAAGCTTACGTTTTGAAAGCGCTGCTTGATGAGTGATACAGAAGGTGAATACCATAGTGTATCCGTACGGAGATGGTCAAGGAAATTGGAAGGAAGAATAGAGATAACTCAATATACAAATAAGGGCAAAATCACTAGGATTATTGAACGTAGTGTCTCATTCATCGTCTTGGCTTTTTATGTCTCCCCCAGCCAAAATCTGTCTGCGAAATGCGCAAATTTGTATTTGTGGCATTGACATGAATTCGACATATGGCATTGACTCGATAAAAGAATCACTGAGTTGCGTGACAATTCTCCTGGATACGATTTAGTCAGCTGTCAATAATTATATCAATAGAAATGTCGCCCTGGTATTTGTTCTTAAGTTTCCTTTGGAGTAGAAATCTAATCCACTGTCATTCCTTTGTCTAAGCCTTGCTTCGCAGAGGATGCGATGATTACCTCGTTCCATGTGAAGAAGGACGCGGCTGCCCATGTAAATGTGGGAGATTTCACCTCGAATTCCTTCTTTGGCCTTTTCACCAGCAAACTTGCAAGGTAAGTAATCCATAAGTCCTTCATTTCGCTTACTGTGTTGGCGGAATCTCGTATGTATGCTTGGGGCAATTAGAAAGCCATCATAAAGCTTAATTTGTGCGAGGAAATTTTCGTGAAATATTACAATCGGGCATTCAAATAGCACGGCCATGGTGTGATATTTTGAACTAATACGTGATTGTTAAGTTACGTCTAAAAAACAAAAAAACGTTTAAACAGTAAGTCAAAGCAATGTTGCATTAGTTTTTTTAGTTAAGATTTTAGAAGAGTGATTATAAAAAGGTGCAGGTTCTAGTTTGACCGAATTGCAGGCTGTTTATATGCTACTCAAATGTCAAGGTTAATATACACTACAAAGCTGTCAATGATAACCCAAAGTTGTTGTGGCGTTTCAAACCAGTTTTCCGGTTTGTTTCAAGGGAATTTTGTGGAGTAATAATAATCAAGTGTAAATAAACAGCTGACAGAGATCTTTCAGTGACCATCATACAGAACTATACTGTCTGATGAACTGTAGAACGTAATCTTCAGCGCATGTGCGCATTTTTGTAGATTTGTGTTGACAGTAACTTGAATTTTTTTTTTACTGCGGAAATATTCAGGCCCTTAATTGTTTACAACTTGGATTTGGTAATTTACTAATTGCCATTTTGCAAAGAGGGAATCCCCTTTGGTATGACTACAGGCTAATACTACTTAATTTTACATGTAGAGTATTAGGTATGCAAGGTGATTAATTGTAATAAACACTTGCATGTGTTGTTACTTATTATGTTACATTTTCATGGTAAAATGATATTTACTTCATTGTACTTCCATATATTGTAATAGCCATTAGCTATATATAGAAAGACAAGCTTCTTATAAAGAAAACCAACACATTTTATTTAAAGCAATATGGTGGGCCTTGGCATTCAACGCGCAATGCATCATGGTAGTACGTAACCAGAAATACTAACACTAGAAGTCACACAAAACTGACTAACTTGATATCATAACATCCCCCTTCTCCTAGTGAGATAAGGTGGGAAGCATAAAGCTAGACATGCAAAGAAAACTAACTGAATAAGCTTCATGTACAGATCATTAGTGAAAACATCACAGTTCAACATGCTGTAAAAAACCAGCCATCAGTAAAATATGTTCCTTGCATAAAGTCAATATAGTTCAACTGGGCATGGCTATAAGTCCAGCTTCTCAAGCGGTTTAATAGACCTGCCACTACGAGTCATATAAGTGCTTGGGGGTGCAGCAGTCTGATTCCCTGGTGTTGGTGGCTTGGGCTCCAAGTTGTCCATCCTGGTCTCGTTTAATTTCCTTGTTGTCTGGGGGGCTTCCTGTATATGTGGGCTCTGTTGTTTCTCAGCTCTCTACCAGTTTCGGTTGTTACAGCATATGAGCATGGAACTAGGGGCAACTTCTCCTTCACTTCGGCTGGATTTCACTTTAGTGTTGCCAGGTCTTAAATGGCTATTTGTTGCCCTTGGACAAGTTCTGGGAGTTGGTTTACAGATTTATTATGGTAGTATCTCTGACATTGCTGTCTTTCTTCTAGCCTTGAGGTGACCTCTTCATTTGAGGTGTCTCTTGGGATTTTTCTTGGGAGGTTGTCTTGGATTGGGTGGCCCGGCCAAGAGTTGTTCAGCAGGTGATGGAAGTTTATGATCAATTATGGGAGTGTTGGGGTCTGTCTGGGTCATTCTTGCCTTGAGGAGAGTATTTTAACTGACTTCACTTGGCTCTTGATAAAACCCTTGCTGCATGAGGTAGTGCGGGGAGCTTGTAGTATGTTGGAAAACCAGATCTCTTGCAAAGTCCTGGAATGCTTGACCGCTGTAGTGGGGCCCATTGTCAGACCTTACTACTCTTGGGATTCCTTGTTCGCTGAATAATTGTTTAATCATCCGAACTATGGTATGGCTGGTGCTTTGACCCCTCGGTATCTGCCTGATGAATGCCATTAGTGTGCCACGCCCTTGGTGGTATCTCTGAGGAAATTAGAGGTTCTCTTTGCTGGCGACATTGCAGTTCTTGACATCTTCTGCATGTTTTGGTGAGCTCATCTATGTCCTTGTTTAACCCTCTCCAGTACACAGAGGTTGTAGCTCTGAGCTTGGTTTTCTTGGTTCCCTGGTGTGCCAAGTGGAGCTTAATTGTGAAGATCTTCTGTAATGTGGTGGGAATGATGATGCAGTGACCCTTCGTGGATATACCATCTTCTATGGCTTGTTTGTTGCGAAAAGGCCAGTAGGGTTTCAGGAGTGTTGAAACTTGCTGAATGTTTGGAGGCCAACGTGAGTGGACCATTTCTTTCAGTGCACTGAGCTCTAGGTCTGAAGAGGTCTGCTCCTTGATTTTCTGCAGCATATTGTTTCTGAATTGTGGGTAGATCTCATGCACTTGAACATTCATTCCAGGAATGGCTTCTTTTTCCTCAAGTGATAATCTTGAGAGTGCTTCTGAGATTTCCATACTCTTGCCTGGTTAGTAGGGGATGGTGAGGTCCGGAGGTGCAGGTGTCTGGTGTTTCAGGTGGATGCGTTCAAGAAGCTTGTGGTCTGTGTGGACAGTGAAGCTGTGACCATATAGGTATGTGTGGAATTTCTTACAACCGTAGACGACAGTGAGCAACTCTCTTTCGATGTTTGCATATCTTGTCTCCACATCTTTGAGTGCCTTGCTAGCCAAAGCAACAGGTTTGTTGTCTTGTATATGTGAAGCGCCCAGGCCTTTCATTGAAGCATCAACTTGAAGGGTGATCTCCTTCTTTGGATCAAGGTATGTTAGAGTGACCTCATTGCTAACAGAATCCTTGACTTTGTCATAGGCCTCCAGATATGCTTTGTTCCAGTCGAATTGACAGACTTCCTTTAGAAGTTCGCAAAGTGGGGCTGTCAGTGTACTTAAATTTGGGATGAACGGATCCATGTAGTTTGCCAGACCTAAAAAGGTGTAGAATTCTTGGGGGGTTGTTGGGGGCAACATTATTTTGTTTCAGTGCTGAGACTTTGTTTGGGTCTAGCCTGATCCCATCTCGGCCACAAACTACTACATAGAATCTGTTTTTCTCTTGTTTCACAAAACACTTGTCAGGGTTTAGTTCTAGGCCTGTATCTTTGCATCATTTCAGCATCCCATGCACGTTGCGGTAATGTTCCTTAGTGGTCTTGCTGAAGATGACAATGTCGTCTGCAATTCCTACCACTCCACTCCTTTGCACCTCTCAATTATCTGGTCTATATATATCTTGTGATATTTTAAGGCCAAAGGGCATGTGTTTGAATCTATATCTGCCAAATGGAGAGTTGAACATGGTGAGATAACTGGACTCTTTGTCTAGAACCACATTCCAGTATCCACACTTTGCATCTACAGTAGAGAAATCTCTTCTAGAGTGGGAGTAACATGATGCTCTCTTTGAATGGCTGTATTGAGGTTTAGGGTACAGACAGAGTCTTAACATTCTGTTTGGTGAACATCAGAAGACCAGACTGTTGACCCATGGTGTAGGTTCACCTTCTTCAATCTTTGTTATGATGTCATTCTTGACCATTTCATCCAATTCATTCTTAATATCTTCCTTGAGGCTTATCGACAATTGTCGTGGTGGATGGATTACTGGTGGGACAGTGACTGGGGTCAAGCATTATGTGGTCACCTCAAAACTTCCCAACTCTGTCAAAACACCTGGGATATTGGTTGATCAAATCTTGTTTGTCTCTTATTGGAGCAAGTTCCTTTGTTGGTTCCAGTGGCTTGTTTTCAGGCTGTGTTTTCTTGCTGGGGTTAGAGGTTTGTTTCTGGATTAGTAAAATTGAATAACAACAGCTTCATGGCAGTGGAGGTTGGAAGGCCTATGATGGCTGGGCGTGGGGTATCAGTTACACAGAAGGTTGCTAGGGTGCTCTCATCTTGGTAGGTACAGGGTACGGTTATAATGCCATGGTGCTTGATCTGTGAGCCCTCATAGTCAGTGAGCACAACTTCTGAGGGTAACAGGTTGCCAGGCTTGGGGTTACCATTGTTGTCCAACTGATGAGGGTACATCTGACAGTAAAGCCTCATTGGAAGTAAGTTTCCTTGAGTGCCAGTGTCAAGCTTAGCTTTTAGTTTGGTCTCTTTGTTGTCTCTCTGTTGTCTCCCTGTGGTAGGCTTATGTTGGTGGACACAAACACTTTATCTTGACCAGGCCCAGGTACTCCATGTGATACATTTGCTTCAGCGATTGATTTGAAAACAATGGATTCAAAGGTTATTGGGACCATTGATTCAGGGGGTACTGGGGTAGTTGCATTTCTTGTTTCCTCCACCATGTGGAATCTCTGTCTGTGGGCCTTGGATCTACAGACTTCTGCAAAGGGGTTTGGTTTATTGCAGTAGAGGCATATCTGACCATGTGCTGGACATTTGGAAGAAGTATTGTGGGGATGGCCATATTTTTCAGAGGGCTTGGGGGATGCAGGGTTGTGAGAGTGGCTCTGATATTAGATTGGGTTCCCTGTGGTCCTGTGTTTTGGTTCCACTTTTGTACTAAGTGTATGGCCCCGTCAGTGCGTTTAGCTGCCATGACAGATAATTGAGCTTGAGAGGACTTGAGTGACCTGGCAATCTCCGCCACTTTATCCAGCGTGAGCTTAGACCCTTTTGCTAGCAGCTTTTCTCTTACTTTGAGTGAGTTGGTTCCAAATACTATTTGGTCTCTTATCATCTCATCGGGATCTTTGGAGTCACCATCCTGAGCTAGTATGCGTAAGGTGGTGATAAATTTTTCTGCTGTTTCAGATGGACTTTGAATACGGCTGTGGAATTTGAACCTGGCGAAAATGGAGTTTGCGTGTGGATTTATGTGACTTTCAAAATGATCGTAGTATGTTGTAATTTGTTTCTGTCGTTGTCGGAGATATCATTCCATGTGTTGTAGATATCTCTGCCTTTTTGACCAACCCAGATGAGTAAGACAAGACAAGACAAGACAAGACAAGACAAGACAAGACAAGACATTTATTATCATAACTATCGGCATGTACAATTTCTTGGCATGCAGTTTGTGTTGTTTGAAACGATGCCAGTTTTCTTTGAGGTTGTTGCCATCCCATTGCAGTACCGGATATTTGATGCTGCTTAATGCCATGTTACTGGAGGTTCCTTTTAACTTCTGACACCATGTAATAGCCATTAGCTATATATAGAAAGACAAGCTTCTGATAAAGATAACCAACATGTTTTATTTCAAGCAATATGGTGGGGCTCGGCATACAACATGAAATGCATCATGGTAGTACGTAACTGGAAATACTAACACCGGAAGTCACACAAAACTTATTAAACTTGATATCACATACATATTGTACTTATCTATATATAAAGAGAAAATCATACAGAAGATTGAACTGCCAACTGCGAGGCATCTCCCTTATCAGCCGTTTACCAGGAACTATTGCAGTTTTGGCAGCTATCAACGGGACTACAGTTCCTGGCACCACCAGTGGCAGATACCACTGGGTGATGCGTGGTCAGGTGTCATAGCAGCAAGCGTATGGTATATAAAGAGCATCCCAAGCAGCAGACCTTGAAGGTCTCACTGGATGTAAAGAGAGACTCCCAGGCAGCAGATCTCAAAGGTCAGGTGCAGTTCCAGCAGGGTAGCAGAGAAATAGGATTCTTGGCCAATGCAAGTTTAGTTGCGTGAAGCACTGCATGATGATTTCCAGATCCAGCTAGATGCTTCCTCCACTTCCTCTTGGAGAGACTTGATGGTTAACCACTGAGTTTTCTTGGAGAGTCTGACATTTGACAGAAAGGACATGGTCGATCTAGCAATGAAGCCACGACAAACCGACTTCAACAGGTATAATGCTGCAGGATGACCAGCCTCTGTTTTCACAGATAGCTTGAAGGGGCCCATATTGAGTTGGCCTGGCGCACAGTACTGATGATCACGGCTGTAACATTAGCATATGCACGAAACGTTGTTTCAATTCATGCTCAATATTCGTGCATAAGAACCATAGTTACTAAAAGAAGGAATGACCTACAATGACCTACAATGACCTACAATGACCTACAATGATCTACAATGATCTACAATGACCTACAATGACCTACAATGAGCTACAATGAGCTACAATGAGCTACAATGAGCTACAACGAGCTACAATGAGCTACAATGACCTACAATGACCTACAATAAGCTACAATGAGATACAACAATCAGCCACAATGACCTACAATGAGCTACAATGAGCTTTAACGATCTACAATGAGCTACAACGAGCCACAACGACCTACAATGAGCTTCAACGACCCACAGTGAGCTACAGTGCCTTAGAGAAAGCTACAATTAACTAAAATTAGCTACAAGGGGTTTATAATATCACCATCCTTACCGTTATATACCACAGAAAGGTCAGTCCCGCGAGAGGAGAATAATTAGTGACCACCCGTTCACTTCTGAAAATCACCGGAAGTAACAAAAGGCCGTACCTGTACTACGTTATCTTTACGTTATCTTTCCGGACCGACTCACGTCAACCCGTCCGGCCCCGCTCACGTCACCTTGCGATTCTATTTTCTGTAGGATTGCGTCAGCGGGCCGTATGGTCATATTATAAATAAGTTTATTCCCGGTTCAAAAATATTATCTTTTAAACATTTCACTTCACCTTTTTTTATCACAAATGTTTATACAAGGATATCGGTAACTATCTTTCGGGAATCATCAGCTAGCATCGGCAATCTGCAAAAGGCCCCGTGATTCCTTCTTCAAATCTTGGAAGGATTTTTTTATTCTTTATTTTAATAGCTTTGAAATGAGGTATAATTATTTATACACTTTATGTCATGTATAGTAGTGCGTTTATACACGTCGCTACATGGATTGTCATGCAATGCTTCTCACCTGCCACGAAAGCTAGAATCATGGAAAATCTGCAAAAATTTTAGAACATGCTGGGTTATTCTTGGACACCTTAGGATAATGTTTGGTATTCTTGGAAAGTGTTCCTAACAAAACGAGCACCTTGCCCCTTTGTAAGTTATGTCCCTGAGCGGTGATCGACAAAGAACCAAGACCACTTCCGGTTCAAAGATAATGTAAGATGGAATGTTTGTACAGGTATGGCCTTTTTTTACTTCCGGTGATTTTCAGAAGTGATCGGGGAACTTTCTATGGTATATAAAGGTAAGGATGGTGATATTATAAACCCCTTGTAGCTAATTTTAGTTAATTGTAGCTTTTTGTAAGTCATTGTAGCTCATTGTGGGTCGTTGAAGCTCATTGTAGGTCGTTGTGGCTCGTTGTAGCTCATTGTAGCTCATTGTAGGTCATTGTAGCTCATTGTAGCTCATTGTAGCTCATTGTAGGTCATTGTAGCTCATTGTAGGTCATTGTAGCTCATTGTAGGTCATTCCTTCTTTTAGTAACTACGGCATAAGAACGCATGGAAATCAGAAAGGCATGTTTTAGACATTTTCTTAAAGCAGCATCTCCATACACACGATGAAAAGCAGTGGAGAGATAACACAGCCCATCATGATCCCGACCTCCAATGCTTGCCATGTGGTGGTGTAGTGTTGGGTAGTGTAGTGTTGGGTAGTGAAGCTCGTAAAAGCTGAATCAAAGTACTTTCGTAGAAGAAATGGAGGGATCTATAGATCAGGTCATGGGGGACTGATCCATAGGCATACTAGCCATACTACATGCAGTTCTTTCTTATCTTGCTTAGCCATCTGCCTGAGTGGATAGAACTCCAAATCATTTGAGCGTGTTCCAGGTATCCAGGGAACTCCGGGATACTGGCTTTCTGCACAGAAGTATCAATGAGCTCATTATCCATGAAGGAGTTGGTCATGCGCCGGGCGATGATGCTGAAAAAGATCTTGCCCTCTACACGCCGGGCCAGCAGCACGCACAAAGCCGCCATTAGGGAACTACTTTTGTGTTTTTAATCCGATGGAGCTCAAATTTTGCAACACAACAGACATTGCAAATCCAAACAATCGTATCGTTTTTGTTTTTCGATTTTAACGGTTTTTGGCGGGAAAATGGCGTCATACTACTAGCAGCAAAAAATTATTTTCACCTTATGACTAAACTGATGCATGGTTTTGAAAGAACATGTTGAGGCAAATTAAAATATGAAAAAATTATTGAAAAAGCTCAATTGGTTTAAAAGATATAAAGACCTGAATTTTGAAATTCCCGCCATTTTGTTACTATTTTTAGAAATTTGGCAAATTTCAATATGCAATATCTTTTTAATCAACAATCATTTTAAAATTATTTTTTCATATTTAAATTCGTGTCAACATATTCTTTCAAACTCATACATTAGTCACACGATGAAAATAAAATTTTGCTGCTAGTTGTATGACGTCATTTTCCCGCCAAAAACCGTTAAAATCGAAAAACAAAAACGATACGATTGTTCGGATTTGCAATGTCTGTTGTGTTGCAAAGTTTGAGCTCCATCGGATTAAAAACACAAAAGTAGTTCCCTAATGGCGGCTTTGTGCGTGCTGCTGGCCCGGTGTCTGACATTTGCAGACTGCAGACTGCAGACTGCAGACTGCAGACTGCAGACTGCAGACCGCAGACTGCAGACCGCAGACTGCAGACTCTAACGACAGTTACGTCATCAACAATATTTCCCGCGTAAAATCAAGTCAGCCTCGTTCCCTCGTGTGGAACCGTTATGGCGTCTGACTCCAGGTAAGATTTGTTGTTCTTCTTCAAGTTAATGTAAGCTAACAAGAGAGGATGGTGAAGCTAACTAGTACATGTCTAAGTAGTCCTTTAATGAGAAAAGTTCCGTGTGTTATTGAACACGTGTAAAGGTGTTGTCCCGGCGGTGTTTATCTTTGAGCGGCGCGGGAATTAATAGAAGCGAATGTTGGTACATCTATTAAAATACGGTCTGGAAATGGACATACTTGTATTGCAATTTGTCGATGGAATTTTAGGAATGACCAGAAATTCTTCACCGTACTTACAATGTGGAAACAGTCCACCGAATCTAACTACACGTCGATACACGATGATACACTTGACCCAGGGCGCCTGAGAAACCCATTTTCAGCTGCAATTCATCGCTTGGGCCGATGACAAACAGTGGTATTTCATTTATAAAGGAAAATATGCCTTAGTAGGTAACGACTCTAGCATGCAATACAGGTAGCAGCATTTGTTTTTAACAGTTTCCGTGAGATAGAGGAATTCTTGTTTTTGATGGTAGTTTTTATGGGTGAATGACTTTAGAAACGTGATCTTGAAGATATCCTTCTCAGTTGTTTCTTGTCAAAAACTTTGCTATAAATATGACCCTGGGAAAGTGATGCACAGCTCAACTGGTCAGTGTTATCGTTAAAGTATTGTAAGGATTGTTTATAATTGTAAATAATCTTGGGAACGAGGCTGACTTGATTTTACGCGGGAAATATTGTTGATGACGTCACTGTCGTTAGAATTTTTAGTCTGCAGTCTGCAGTCTGCAGTCTGCGGTCTGCAGTCTGCAGTCTGCGGTCTGCAAATGTCAGACACCGCTGCTGGCCCGGCGTGTATGTTGAGTAGAGAAATTGGGCGAAAGCTGGCAATGCTTATTGAGTTCTTCTCTTTGGGGATCAGGATGCCATCCGCAAGAGATGATGAATACATAAAGATATTCATTTTTGCTTTTAGTTATCATTGATTCAATTCAGACAGTTACAGTTTTGTTTTTACTGCAAATCATTTATGTTAACTGGTATTACTGTATTGATTATTTATAAAGTTACCACCAATTTCATAGCTCTGCAGCCTTTAAATCAAAACACCACTGGGCAGTTTGTGCTAGATTTCTGTCAATAATACCTGTTGTGCCTTTGCCTTCACAACACTTGGCCTGGCCTATGAAAGTACAAACTTATGGTGTATCATGCTGTGAAGTTTAGGAACAGGCCATTTTGTATCCAAAGTCTCTTCTGGAGAGCTGTTTGACTGGCTATGTCTTTCACTCTTCAAAATTTAGCAAATGGCATCAGAACGGGTAGCCCCAAAACCCTCTACACACAAATCTTAAAGAGAGGTACCCTCCTGACAACTTTATCTGTTTCTGTGGCCTTAGGTGACAGCAAAGGATAATTACCAACTTCTATGATATATGTCATGTTGGTGTTCTAATCATTTTATTTTTAGTGGGTTAACATGTAGTATGGTATAGAAGATGTTATGGTTAATAAAAATTATTAAAATATAAAATTTAAAAGTTATTAAAATTATATTATTGTCTGTCTTTAAGATTCGTGGAGTGGTAGGGTCGTAAAGTCATACTGTAATATCAATAAAGGAGGTAATACCTTAAAATCGTAGTGAGGAAGAGTCCTAGTGGTGTACATTTAAGACTTCTTACTTGTCTTAGCATAGTAGAGTCAACCATTTATTAGGACTGTTTCCATTTTCTCAAAAATGATAAAGTTAACCCAAATGTATTTGGAGACTTTAAATGACAATGTCATAGACTCTGGTTTACTACACTGTATTCAATTCCCAACATCTCAAGCAGAAACACTCACATTGCATTAATTTTACTAGTGGTAAAGATCTCAACTCGGCTGTAGGAATGGGAAGGCATTTGTGGGTATAGGAGAGGATGGCCTAAAAAAAAATTGAAAGAACAAATGTAACATCCTGTATTGTTTTAAGCATTGAAACAAATGGTGTTGCTATGGCAACAGGAACACATTTAAAGAAGGATACTGGAAAGGAATGGTTTGCGAAAGCTGAAAGAGAGGAAATATGTCAAGTAGAGGCGTAGAGGGTGTATGTCAAAGTGTACATATTGAAATACAACCAAAACTAGACCTAATTAGTAGACTAATAAATAAAACCTTTAGCTGTTGTAATTGTCTCAGACTTTGACCTGGTCAAAAAGGAACAAATCTAATTGTTTGACTTTAAACCTTAATTCTTTAAAAAATAAAATAAATACAGAGTAACTTTTCTTAGATGATAGCCATTTTCTTTGCCAATTAGGACTTATTTGGTTACTTGCACCCATTTTCCATCCATTCCACCATTTGGGATGGTCATAATCAGCCAAATTATTTCCTCCCACAGGTGATAAAACAAAATGCAATGTTTCTTGGCCGTATTTCATGTCTCTTAACATTTATGCAGTATTGAACTGAGGAAAATTAAAGTAAGATCATGCTTCATTTAAATTCAGTTAATATGAACATGGCTTATAAGAATAAGTTGCGCAAGTTTACCTTTATTGAATCATTTATGGCGCATTTGTGGTTTGTTGAAAAATTTATTTTAATATTGGTTTCTTGCAGATCTGTCATAGTTTATCTTCTCCTTATCACTGTAACTGTTGGCGGGTACCAAAAGAAAGTTTCAGCTGAATTGTCTTCATTGAAACAAACAGGTTGGAAAATAAGTTGTTTTTCACAAATAATAGATCTTTTTAACTAATTAAGTTATATATAGCTGCTCCATATTCACCCTTGTCACCATTTTTCAACTAGTTGTTTTCTTGGCTCCCTACCATATGGCCAATTAAAGCTGCTTATACAGCTGTAAGAACACCTCAAAACTAGTGTACTCTCCAATTTTGATCGAGGGTTATGCAGTGTTTGGAAACAAAAGTTGTAATAGAACAAAGTTACAAAAAACGAGAATTTTAAAAACTGTGATAAGGGTTTGTTGGTTCATGATTATCTTATAAATTATTATGTGATATATATAATTACTAATTAAGAGGGGAAAGCTGCAGCACCTGGCAGGCCCTCCTTATATCTAAATCAATTAGTAGAATTTGGAAATGTTTATTTTCAGGAGAGAGGAATTACAAAATAGTAATGACAATAAAAATCCAATTTATAGTGCACAGCAATACAAAACCAAAGCTGAGTGAGTTGAAAACCAGCCTATTCAGACAACCAAATCTTTAGACTATATAGACAGGTTTAATGCAATCTGGTCTTTAAATAAGAAGTTCTTTTTTTAACTTTCCATCAACCATTGTCTTAATGTTCTTAAAAGCTTAAGTATGTTTTTTTTGTTTAGATACACATGGATTGAATGCTTCAGGAAGACATACATCGGACAACATTACAAGCAGGGTTACAACAAATATACAACATGATAAAGAGACTAACACAACAAAAGAAAGAGACTATTTATTTACCCTAAACCCTTTACAATATTCTGTACTCTTTAAACTTAATCAGAAATTAGACAGTAGAAGATTTCTTGTACATGTAAATGCTGTTGAGGGAAGTTTATCTGAAGCTTTGTTTCTCATTGTAGTTGAAAATAGAGCAGTTTTGTTTTATAGCAATAATTCCATATTTGGCCTGTTTAAATTAGCAAATATATCATCATGGCAAAAACTAGTAGTAAGCTTTAATCACAGAGAAATATCTGTAACCCAGGAGTGTGCAGAATTCAGCTACTTATCTCTGCCAAGCAAACCTAAATTGGAAGAATGGGAAAAGATTACTGTTACAGTTCAAACAGATGATTCTCAAGATGATATCCAGGTATGTAATATGTACATGTTTAGTTCCTTAGGTTTGTTAAGACTAACATCTTGGGTTTCAAATTCATTAGCTTTGAAAGTAAGTGTCAGATCAACTAGTTAACAGATACCTGTGGGCATTTGCAGGCCGATACTTGGGTTCAATAATGTCAAGATCTGCCATTTGCCATCTTTTAAAACCACTGGACTTACTCTTGTGTAAAAAACAAAAACAAAACGAACAAACGCATAAATTTAACTTATGCCCTTTGATGCCCTGTATTATCAAATAAGCTAACCAAGGATTAGCATTAATTTTTAATCAAAGTAAATAATACTAATTAATGAAAAAATTTCCAAAGAATTGTTGGCTGAGATCCCAACATTGGGAGGGTGGGGGGGAACTCTGAAGAATAAGAGATAATAATAATAATAATAATAATAATAATAATAATAATAATAGTATTTTTTTAATAATAATAATAATAATAATAATAATAATAATAATATATTTTAACAATTTAAAATAACTTTTTACAATACATTAAAATTCTAATTAATTAAAATTCTAAATAATAATAATAATAATAACTTTATTTCACACAGAATTCAGATTGAATCATTATTTAACATTAAGAGAGCATCAATGTAAATTAGCACTTATGCTATTAATTTTTACAACCTTCCCAACTACTTCTGTCTACAATTGTAGCATTGAAACTAAAAAATGGCATGTGTGACTTCCATTTTTTGACTATTTATACCTACAACATATAGGCTACAAGTTTAAAAAGAAAATACAAGGGCTAGAATTAGAGAAATGGCTTTGATATCTATGGCTATGGGAACAAGAATCCTCCACAGCATATAAAATAATATTGGTCTCATAAATAGGGTCCCAAGTAGTGTAGGGTCTGTGGCTTATAGACAGGTGGATAAATACTTAGTAATACATTCCATTGAATTAGCTTAAGTGGTAAGCTATATATTAAGTGATTCCTTTTTTTAATGTGTTAACTAGGAATTCATTTGTGAACTGTTGCTAGTGGATGATCAGGAAGTTCGGGATGAGTTTTGTCACAAACCTTTATCCAGTAATTGCTCCAGCAGAGAAAATTTCAGCTATGAACAGCAGATACAGGTGATTGCTTGCCTTTCAGCTATGTTAGCTTGCTATAGTAAGCTATTGTAAGCTATTTGGAATTTTTGGGATTGTTAATATATAATAATCCGTGTATTGTTTATGATAGGGAAATCAAAACAATACAGCAACACAGTCAGGCCAAGGTTTTGTAAGTAGCAATATCCTTTATATTTTAGGTGAAAACAGCAATATAGTGCTGGGCTAGGGTAATGGTGTTAGTGATAACTTTTAGTTAGGGAAACCTTTTTTTTCTTCCTAGATTTACCAACAAATTTTCAATTATAGTCTTAGCTTGCTAACTATTATTGTCAGCTAGCTAAGAGTAGTATACACAGGGTGATCAGATTTGGCATAACATTAAGACTGCTCTTCAGCTTTACTTTGTGAGGAAAATAAGAATGGTTCTGTGAGAAAAAAATAAAGTGTATCAGGTTACCTTCACATTTTAGTAGTCCCTGGGACTGGAATGGGGGAGTGGTAGTTTTTTCACATGTTCAGTTTTAGGTACAAAAGTGTGTAATAATATTACAGTAGATCCCTGCTAACTCGAACTCAAAAACAAAAAATCAGTTCGAGTTAGCGTGGGTTCAAGTTATCGTGGTCAGTGAAAAATTTATTTTTGTTAATTATTAATAATAATGACGATATATAGCATGAACATAGTTTTATTATCTACTTATCTTCTAGTTCATAGTCCAACATACAAAACAACATTAAAGAAGATAGGTAAACGATTTTTCGTTTGTCTCACGATGGAGTCACTTTAAGATGTTGATCGCGACGTTTCGACTGCTATTACTGCTAGTCTTCATCAGGCGATGAGGTCGATTGGTTACGTGTCGCTTATGTAGCATGTTAACTTGTTGCTTTTGGTGCATTTCGATCCTCATTATTATTCCGAAAAGATGTTGTTCCGATTTGATATCGGTCGGCTGTTATGCTTCTTGATTGTAGGCATCCACGCTTCAGGAATTTCAATTCCACTATCTCTGTTGATGTTATTAGGATGAAGTCTTATGTGGATGGCCTCTTTAACTCTACGGGCGTACCAGTGTGGGTCACGGTCAATAAACTTAACCTCGTCCCAAATAGGAAAATGCCCGGTCTTGTTAGCGTGTTCTGAAACCGCGGAGGTTTGAGTACGAGCAAGCCGTATGTCTCTATCGTGTTCTTTTATCCTTTCATGCATAGACCTCCCTGTTTCTCTGATATACACTTTGCCGCATTCGCAAGGAATCTTGTAGACAACACCGTCCTGTTTATTAGAGGTGAGGACGTCCTTAGGTCGTACTAAGTGTGACCTTAGAGTTGTGTCAGATTTGAAAACAGTGCGTACGCCTTGTTGTTGTAGAGAGCGGCGAAGAACCTCTGATACACCTTTGATATAGGGCAATACTGCAGTAGATTTAAAATCCTGCGTGGATTCCTTCTTTGTTGTTGGTCCTTTCGTTGTTGTGATTTTTTGTACAAACGAGGAAGGATATCCGTTAGAAACAAGAACCGACGACAAATGTTCCTTTTCGTTGGAGATAACTGATGGTGCTACATAAGCGACACGTAACCAATCGACCTCATCGCCTGATGAAGACTAGCAGTAATAGCAGTTGAAACGTCGCGATCAACATCTTAAAGTGACTCCATCGTGAGACCCCCCCCGATTCAAAGATGGATTCGCGCGAAACCCAAAACGTGCCATTTTCCCATCACTGAACTGTGGGGGAGGGGTGGTATTTATTTTTCATTTGAAATGCCAAGATTGTAGCTGGAAAAGCTGCACAGGATTGATTAAAGGAAAAGCAGATTTTTCCGTTTCCGTTTCTGTTTACGTTTCGGTTTCTCTTTCTTTTTCTTGCTAAAAGACAAAACTGTATAAGCAGCCTATACATTTTTTTTTTCAGGGAAGGAGTAGGGGGTGGGGAGAAAGGGTAGGGGGGGGGAGGGGTGACAATGGCGCAGGTTACTACTTCATGTAAGCCTATAGGAGCATTGTAAACAAAGATGGCGGACGGTAAACGGCAAGCGAACCCTTGAAAGGACCTTCTACCAACGTTTTTGATTTCAAAGAAAACTAAGTGGAACGGCGAAAAGCCTCATATGCAAAGCGAGACATCACCAAAGTTTAGACCGGCGGTACACCCTCCCCAAGCTTTGTGAGGTTCTTTGAGAAACATATTTCTAGTAAGTATTATTTCTGATATACCCTGTTAATTTTATAGGCAGTCAGTTGGGGGTTCAGTAGGGGGTCAGTAGGGGGTCAGCAGACCGGGGGTCAGCGTTTTGTCGAAACCCGCATTGTATCTTGGTTAACTAAACATGTAGTTTACTCAAAGCCAGTGTTTAATTTACCATGATTCAATGTGGGTATTAATCCTAAGAATACACCTTTTGTAAGCTATCATGACATTTATTTGATCTTGTCTAGTCGGCACACATAGAAGATTCTAGGTGCACAGAGATGTGACATTCCTCTTCAAGTGTTCAACTCGATGTTTCATAAGTGAGCTGCATAGCGAACACCTTTTGCTCATTTGGCATTTAATAAGGATCAAGTTATGATTTTTCTACAAATGGGAGAAATCCTTGCATTATAAATGTGTTTAATTAATTTATTGATGTCAAACTATTATTAATTAACATTTATTGTTGTAGGTTGCCATGCCAGCACCTTCTGGAGTAAAGGTAAAAAATGAGCTGTTATCTGGAACATTAATTGAAATCATAACCTCGACACTCTATATGGCATTACTGGAGGCCAAAACTTCTGTTTTCTTTTTGATACATTCTGATAAGTTCTTCTTAATTAATAAATAACTTTTAACCTCTGTGCTATTTCACTAATTGAAAATTCATGAAATGTTGAGGATGGTTTGAGTCCATGAAACCAGCATTTACTACGTAACATTCTTGGATATAGCTGCTTCTTTTCTTTCCTCAACAGGGTCCACCAAGCAATTCAAACTATAAGGGTCCAATTACAAGAGTGATAAGAGTCATTGAGTCGCCTGGACATCCTGTATGTTGAGATGTTTGTTTGAAATTTGTTATGCAAAGGGAAAAGGTTACAACCATTTACAGTAAAATAATTAGGTATTGGAAAATTGTGTTTTCATTTATGAGGCATGTGTGGGGGTGGGGGGCGGGGCTGGTAACATTACTAACTGGAAACTGTGTACAGGTACTTTGTTGACATTATTTGTAAAATTAGAGATGGATCCTCTTGATTTTGTGACCAGTTCCCTCCTTTCTAAGACCTTTAAATTATGCCACATCTACATGTACTGATCAGTGCTAAAATCTAACGATATATTATGGACTCTGGGCAAGAAAACATTAATTTTAAAAGTTTTTTTAGTCCCTAAAAAGAAACAGTGTCTTGTCGAAATTACCACTAGATCATGTAAACACACTGTGTAACTAAAAATATTTCAACTGTTCATCATTTCAACAAAATTGTGTATTTTGAGGCCTAAAAAAGATTGGCAAATATATTGCCAAAATAGTTAAATATATTGTCAAATGTATTGCCAAAAAAGTCACGTAGGACATTCTTGCCCAGAGCGCCTTTATATATTTGGCATCATGTGCTGGATCAGGTCATGTAGGTAGAAGTGTCAAGAATGTAATGACCTAAAAACTGGGGATATTTTGTTTTATTTATTTCTTACTTTATATGTTATAACACAACCCCACCTCTTTATGTTTCAAAACCTATCGTGTGTAAATAAAAGTAAGTGTATCATATTGTATTTTAAGTGGGACCCAATGTTACTAAGCAGCAACACAAGTTTCATAGAGTGGGGAACCTCTTTATGTTTCAAAACCTATCGTGTGTAAATAAAAGTAAGTGTATCATATTGTATTTTAAGTGGGACCCAATGTTACTAAGCAGCAACACAAGTTACATAGAGTGGGAGTTTGGTAATATGCACCTCCCAACTGGAGGTTTTGCTTGCAAGTGGTAGATTAGACACTTGTCTTTAATGGTTTTATTCAAAGTCATTTTTTATCAACATTTTTAGGGAGCAGTTGGTGCAACAGGACCAAAGGGATTTAAAGGTGATAAAGGCAGTAAGGTAAGGGGATTGTTTGTTTGTACAAATTTGTTGAATTATAAAATCAAGAACATGTCAATTATAACTGGAAAGCAAATAAGGCTTTCTATAGCTACAGGGGTATTGGTAGGGGTGTCCTGGGGGTGCCCCCTTTGTGAGATACTTTAAGAAAAACACAGCATGGATGTCGACATGACAATCTGGTAAGTACCTTGGGTGTGACACAGTGTGACCCCCCTTTCAAAAATTCTAGCCACGCCCATAAGCTGTACCCCTAAACCACCATAAAGTGTTAATGTTTTATAACAAATCCTTATAAAGGGTTAAATGCCTTTAAATGCAGTTTAAAACACCTCTCCTCTTTTTCTTTTTCCACTGGTATGTCAGTGTGATGGGTGCCTGTTCCTCTGCATGGGGGCTCATGGCTGGGTTGCGGGGTTGTGCCAGCCAATCTAGGGGCTGGTTGCTAAATGTGGAAGCCCCTGGATATTCCAAGGCACCCAAAGCAAATTAAGCAGTTATTTGTTAAATCTGGAGAAATTTATGTCTTTGCACTGTTTTCATAAAAAGCATGTTTACTTACATCAAAACATCTCACTCACCTTTATAAATTTGGTCAAACAATGATAATACACCAGACTTCAAATATGCCACTGTCTAAAGAACACTGTTTGCATAGGTTATAAAATTATAATACTGAGAGGCAATTCTTGACACTGTATTTTTTTACCTTCATTAATAATTTTGTTTTTGCTGTTGTTGTCAGGGTCCACTTGGCATGTATGGAAAAACTGGTCCTCGTGGCCCTCCAGGTGAGAGGGTAAGTTACTGTTGTAACTGCAGCGTTCAAATGTAAAAATAGCATTTTTATGAGTAAATCCTATTTTTAATTAGTTGTTAAACAGGCGCTGACAGGGATTGATAACAATGAAGATCAATCGCTATTACTGTCAAACTCATAAAACTTATGAAATGCTGTTTGTTGTTGTTCTTGTTGTTATAATCCAGTCAACAGAGTGATAACAAACTTTTATTGTATTTTGTAATTTGTAGACACAATGTTTTAAAGTATGTATTGTGGAAGTGTGACTGGTCATCAATTCATTATAATTAATCTGGTTTTACCTGCAGGGAACTCCAGGACTTAAAGGAGACCCTGGAATTGTTGGACACCAGGTAAAGTCTTCCAAATGCAGAAGAATGCCTCACCAGCCTGGTGGTTGTGGATCTAAGGGAGGGGCTTGTCCTGTCCCCACCCCCCACCCCCCCCCCCCTCCCAGCCCCACACACACACAAAAATAAAGTAATATATATTATTTTTTTTAGTCTCTAACATTTTCACTCACCCCCTCCCCCTGTTCACTCCAGCCTCCGCCACCTCTACCGATAGAGTCTGGTTCTGCCACTGGCTATCCACAAACCAGCCATGAGTGCCCCATGGCACCTGTCACACTGAAGAGAAAGTATTCAGAAAATACCAATGGTAAATTAATAATAAATTATAGTTATGTCTGGAGGGGGGTTCTCCCTCTCTTCATTGGTAACATGGCGAAGTCATCTGTTAACCAACTGACATTTATACAAATGTGATTAATTGTAATGAACCTGGAGCAGAGTTTAGCCACATTTATACTGTTCTTGTTGATGAGTCTTTTTTACTGAGCTTGTTGTAAACTGATATTGTGAATTGGGGGGGGGGGGGGGCAATTATTCAAGGGAGGGATGCTTATTACAAATTTCTCACTCAATGGTGGTGCTTATATTCGAGGGAGGGCACTTTAATAATCAAGAGTGAGCATATAATTAAGGGAGTTAACATTTTCAAAAAGACAACAACAATTTTTAAATTTTAAAGAATATGGTTTACATTGGTCAGGAGTACATTTTACTTTGCAGGGCCGTCGTGGTAAGAAAGGTCCAAAGGGGCTCCAAGGACCATTGGTAGGTGTCAGGTGGTACCCAAGTCAGTGCTATTGAATTTGTATGTCCAACAAGTAACTGTAATCTTGATATAATCAGGAAAATAAATATGTAATTGATCATTGAAAGGAGTGTAATATAATACACTGTTGCATTTAAAATTTAACTTATTTTGTTGTTTTCATAAGGATATGCATTGTAAAACTTGTCAGTTATAGTTTTGGAGAATTATAATCAGTGAATACTCATTTCTGAAGCTTTTTTATTGTCTGAAGTCTTCAATAGTTCCAGTTACGTGTTATTATTGCAGTGGTGCTCAACATTATGTACACTCACTTTTACTTGAAACTCTGTTCTTGTTGACTTGGTTTTTCCAATCCTTCACTTGCAGGGGGATCCAGGTGAACAAGGTATGGCTGGACTACCAGGAGTGGAAGGTGTTCAGGTAGGGGCCATGCTTTGAGTTCTTGTAGTTCAAAACATATCAGTGTGGTGTGCATTATTCTTATTTATAGGTGACTAAGAATGATATGGACGGAACGGTGGTGTAGTGGTTAGTGCGTCGGACTTTCAACCTGAAGGTCAGTGGTTCGAAGCCTGGTCTCTGCCGTCGTGTTGTTTCCTTAGACAAGAAACTTTACTCCACACTGTCTCTCTCTCCACCCAGGTGTATAAATGGGTACCGGAGACAAAATGCTGGGGGTAACCCTGCGATGGACTAGCATCCCATCCAGGGGGGAGTAGCAATATTCCTGGTCGCTTCATGCTATAGAAACCAGGTTTAAGCTCCAGCCGTTATGAGCCTCTGGCTCGGGTGCGCGACTTTACTTTACTTTTTAAGAATGATATGCTACACTGCATGGGTTTTGTAGTTCAACTTTCTACCCACAGTATCCAGTCTTGTACTTTTCAGAATGGTTCTTGTTCTAAAACCCTTCCAAAAACTTTTCAACAAACTGTGCTTCTTTGTGTTTTTATTGTACATTGTAGGGTGAATCTGGAACAGCTGGTAATCCTGGGAATCCAGGACCCCAGGTTAGTGTGCAGTCTCATCGTGTACCACTGTGATTGTTGAAGTACAATGTTACTTATGCCAACTCTCCCGGATTATCCGGGAGTCTTCCGGATACAGAACGAATCTCCCAGTCTCCCGTATAGGTCACCAAATCTCCCGGATAAAGGGGCTTTGGATCTTTTCTCTACAGTAGGCTAAGATTTTCATCCAAATGTTCCCAAAGTCCCCCCCAAAATTTGGTCCTTCATCACATCTTAACTTCACAATGCTTCTTGGGTTTCAGGAATGCAGAGAATGGCACTTTTAGAGGGTAAAGCCAAAAAAATTTCCTGACCTCCCTAGATGCTTGCAACTACGTCTCTCGATTCACGCCTTTGGTGTGAAAAAAAATTCACCCTCAGAAAAACTCCCTATTTTCAATCTCCAGAGGTTGGCATCTCTGCAATGTTGACTGTTAAAACTCTCCCTTAGTTTAATTGAGCTAGACAAGCAGCATTATTAAATATTAAGAAAGCATGCAGGTATCAATTTTCATTTCTGTCACAGCTTAATAAACTAAGCTAATGACACTGCTGTCTCTATTAATAAATTAAAATACTTTTCAAATTTGTGGTTTAAAAGGAATTATTACAATTAAATTCTGGAAATGAGACTGATGGGTCAAGAAAAATAGAATATTAGTCACTCGCACTACAGTAGGTTGAATAGCAAAAAACAAGTACCAGGTGATTTAAGTTTATGTGGTTGGTTGGGATATTTACAGTCAGTGTAACTCAAGATTGGAAATGTGGGTGTTAAGTGAATGTCGTGATCTGTTGTTTTATGTGATAGTAAAGAAAAGTAAAGTGTTTGTTCATTTTTGCTGACTTAACACATGATTTGTTTAAGGGTGAGGCTGTCCGTTATAACCTTTGTTTCATATTGATAGGGTTTTCGAGGTTCTCGCGGGCCCATGGGACTCCCAGGAAAATCAGGAAATCCAGTAAGTAGGAAATAGGACAATTATATATATATATATATATAATATATGTTAAACAGATGATGAGGATGTGGAAAATGATAACTGGACTACCATTTTAGGCTATTAAAGTCTTGTTGTCATCAACATTAGATCAAGTGTCATCATTTCAAATTTTTGCTAAAATTTATGCTGCAATTAATGGTTAATTCTTTGGTTAGCTGGGAATATATAAAGTGAGCTGTCAGCACCAGGGTAGCAAGAACAGAACGAACATATAATTATGGGATATAGACATTCTCAATGCATGGCATAAAGTTTGGTAGAAGTTGTGTGTACATTGAAGGTCAATTACGGTAAGTTACAGATGTGGGTCCATTTTAAGGTTCTGTGTAAATAAATGAATAAATTCACTTTGTTTAACAAGGGTTAAACACTTAACAGTCTCTCGAGAGAGAAACCTGTGGTCCTCGAATTCCGGATCAAATTAGAATTTAGAAATGTTGGTTTTTGTGTAGATTACCGATGGCTAAATACCATAACTTGCCTTGTGTGGATAACAGGATATCAATTTTAGGTTAACTGAAATTATGAAAACAAGGCACAACTTTCAACCTGAAAAGGAGTGGTGATCAGTGGCTATTCCATTTGGGTTTAACAATGTGCATGTTACTTTTCAGCATTTGATGTAAAGGAGGAGGGGCTTGTGGGGACGTATTTCATCTCCAACAGGCTATTTTGATGATTTCAGTGCATATGCATAAAACATTGAAGCAGAAGAAGGAACTCTGAAGCAATTGTTTTCATGAATGTAAAAAAGTGTAAAAAAATCTTGACTGGATTTAGGCTGCAAGACCTTGAAGGCTGATCTTACCAAAATCTTGTCAAAGAGGTGCACAGACTTATTTCCCAGTAAAAAATAACCTGTTTAATTACTTAAGAGTGTGATAGGGTGCACAACTCGATCTCCCTGCTTTGATCCTTCATTAAGAAAGTAATGAATCCAGAAAATAGGTCAATCAATGCATTTTGTTTCTTTAAGGGAGTTCAAGGACCTCCAGGTCCTAGAGGAGTTCAAGGACATGAGGCAAGTTCCATCACCAGTCTTTCCTTTCCTTGCTACATGCATGCATGCTCCAATCAGTGATTTGTATCCTGATAATAATTCTTCAAGCCTCATTAGGCCAGAATGTTTTGAAACCAAGGCAACAGCTTTTAATGGTAGTGATCTTATCTAACTAATGTATTGTTTGTTTGGTTATACCAATATGGTAGGGAAATCGTGGGAAACAAGGACCAGAAGGTAACCGTGGTAAAAGAGGAGCAAAGGTAAGGAAACATGTCATAAATATGTTGTTACACTTTGCATGCACTGTTGCTGTTCTACATGTTTAAAACTAGGTCTTATTTTTCAAGGTACTTTTTTGCTGTTACATTAATGTAGGTAAAACCAAAATGCCTTAAAATTATATGATTAGACTGCTCAGAACTGAATTAGCAAGCAGAAGTGCTTTTGTTGCAGACTAGTCAAATGACATAACATTATCTTGGTAGCTTTCAGGTAATGTGAATCTATCTAATGTGCTAATGTAATGTTGTAATGACTTTATTAAATGACACATGTAGAAGGCACTTGGTCTGTTTCTGGTGAATAAACTCTTAAATATGGTCTTAAGGATTAATCTTTATCTTTTTTTAGATATACGAATTCATAATCATAGACAAATTATATCAGTGTATGTGCTTAAATAATCTGTATTGTTTTTGTTTTTTCCTGCTAGAGTAACCCAGGTAGTCCTGGTTTGAATGGAGTTAAAGGCAAAAAGGTAAGATTAAGATACCTCACTTAGTAACAATACAGCATCCAGCATACCAAATTAATGTTGACCAGCAGCAAGAATGATGTGAGAAGTACATGAGCTTTTAGGACTGGAACTCAAACATATCTCTTACGATTACTGTAGTTATTTCATTTATTTACTGTATGTCCTGCTTTTTTCCCAGGGAATTCCTGGTGCTGAAGGCTCAAAGGGAGAACAAGGGGAAAAGGGGCATAAGGTAGAGTAGTTGTCAGAAATGTTCTTCATACTGTTAATAAACATGCCTTTTGATACTTGCAGTTAGCATAGATTTGTAATTTGAACTTTGGACAATTTGCATTGTACAGTTGTAGAATAGCAGTTAAGTAAAACCATAAATAAGTAGAACACAAATTTGTATATCACTTTAATCAGTGTTAACACCCATTCACTGTCACCATTAGGGCGTTCCAGGTCTGGTGGGATTAAGAGGTGCACAGGGAATTCCAGGGGCAAGGGTAAGATTTCATCTCTCTTTAGTTTGTTGTAAGTGAATAAAAATGAGGTGCTTTTTAGTTGCTCACATGTAAGTTAAATTTATCCTGTATAGGGCCCACCAGGAGATCCTGGAGGTGAAGGTTCCTCAGGAGTACCAGGTCATAAGGTATGCCTTGATGGGAGTGTCCAGTATTAATAGCTGGAAAAATAACAAGCACTTACCTTCCTTTTGTATATATTAATAATAATAATAATAATAATAATAATAATAATAATAACAACAACAATAATAACTTTATTTCACTTTCACTTTTGTTTCACTTTATTGCTTTTTTGCTTTATTGCTTTATAACTTTATTGCTTTTATATAATAAATTTATCCAATAGGTCTCAAACTCTCACATGTAATATAACTTTAGGGCATGCCCGGGAAGCCTGGAAGAGCTGGAGCACATGGTCTTAAAGGAAGCTTGGTAAGATGTTATTATACCCTCTAGGGAGTTTAGGGTCTCTTTTTGTTGCTTTAATTAATCAATAGATGCCAACTTCCTTGCAGTGTCATGGTAGTGACCGTTACTAAATACCAGTGAATGGTGTACAGTTTATATCTTGGCTGTTAGAGCATTCTTTCTGATGTTTAAACTGCAGCTTTGACAAAGTGTGTCTTCTTCATTTTTTTAAGGGCCCTGTTGGTGATATAGGAAACTCGGGCCCTAAAGGAAACAAGGGAGATAAGGTACAATTTGTTTACAGTGTCACTACTATTATTTGTCCATGAAAACATCAGCTTTGCCATAATTAATACCAATAACGTTTTGTCATCAGGGTGACATTGGTCGCCATGGTTTCCGTGGGAGACGTGGAGAACGAGTGAGTTTGTTTCTTAATAATTGATAACATGACAATAATAAAGTAAAGTGATATTGTGGACGGAAGTGCCTGTCTCATGCATGGAGGTAACTAAATTAAAATTACATGAACAGAGAAACATTGGAAAGCTTAAAATGCCTAAAATATAAAATATAAGTTCAAAAAATATTAATGCTCAAAAACAAAACTTGGTACTTGCACTCTTGATGTTGCTTCAATATTAATAGTTTTTTTTAAATATATATTGTACACAGCATTATTGGCTTTCTTAAAATCTCCAGTGAGGTTTGCTTAGATTTCTTTGCCCCTCAGCATTATAATCAAGCTTTTTTCCTTTCTGATTTGTGCGCAGTAACTGACTAACACAAAAAAGGATTGGTGATGGTAAACAAAACATTTTTCATAGCTTATTTATTGCTCATTTCTCTATGTTTAGGGAGATCCTGGTAAAAAGGGTAGAAGAGGATATATTGGTTTGGATGGAGAAAAGGCAAGACATTTTCAGTGTCATAGCTGCAACCACTAAGTACAACCACTATAAATACTCAAACACTCCATCAAGTATCCATACACCTTGAAGTCGGTTACAGTGTTCGGACATCCTGATGAAACACTGTTGCTTGTGTTTCATATATTATCCAGCAAATTGTAATTCTCATTTCAACAATAAATTATATTTAATGTATAATGAAGATATCAATCTAACCTTCGATTTTGTACACTAATTCGGTTTGATAACCAGTAATTTTTTTGTTTTTAATTATCTGCAGGGTTCATTGGGTAACATTGGAGAGCCTGGCTTACAGGGTGAACTGGTATGATTTATCTTGCAACATCTGAGATACCTAAAAATGACAAAGAATAACTTGTGTTTTGAAATAAATTTGCCCTACCCCAACTAGCCCTTTGACAATATATAACATTTTAACCTTTGTTTGAAGGACTCAAATGACCTTTAAGTATACATTTTTAAAACAAACTGCAATTACTGTATATTGTTATTTGCAGATAACCAATCTTTGGAATTATATATTTTTCCTTAGGGAGAACCAGGTGCTGGAGGGGCTCTTGGTAGTCCTGGACCAAGAGGACCTGCAGTAAGTAAATTATAGTTTTTTAAGCACAGTATGTTTGTTTTTATAGCAATTTCACAACAAATTGTATATATTATATATTTACCAGGTGCCAATCTTTTAGCCAGAAATTGAAAAGTGGCTGTCTCCTATACAATTTTAAAAGCCTTGGTGAATTTTCCATGAATTTCTAAAATATCTGTCTGTCCTCAGGATGCCCAGACACCCTGCTGGCTAAAAGTAAAGCTTGCCAGGTGGTATTTTTATAAGCAGTGTTCATATTAATATGTCAAACTGTAAGGAACACTCTGTTTTAAATTACTACTTCCATACTGTTTTCAGGGATTTATCGGACCTAATGGTACACTTGGTGAAGAGGGAAAACATGGGCCTAAGGTATGTAAACCTGCAAGCCTAAACCTATAGTGATAAAAAAAAACATAAATACGTTTCCTGTGTTGACAGCTGTCTGGCAACTGTTTTCACTCACCAAAACTAATGCTATTGTTGATAATATCTTCAGGGCCTTGATGGAAAGCCTGGAGACCAGGGACAGCATGGTCCAAAAGGAAGAGATGTAAGAATCATTCAGTGTTAAATATATGTATGAGTTTGTGTAAAAGCCATTATTTAGTGATCGTTCCTTTGGTTGTTTACTCATTCTTTCTTTTGTTTTTTTTTTTTGTGTGATTAATAGATTCTTGCTTTCTTCATTTATTTATTCACTATTCCATTATTTCTCCTTTGCAGTCATTGACTTACTCATTTTCTGCAAGAGCAATTAACATCTAAAGTAAATTTCTGTATTTTTTAAGCTACTATTACAATTTTGTGACTATTTAACGGTAATTTACAGGGACCAATTGGAACCCCCGGACCAACTGGAGAAAGTGGGCCCCAAGGAGGCCAGGTACTTAAAATCTACTTGTTGTCTGATGATACTTTACCTTTTATCCTAATACACAATTTAGAAAGCTTGTGTCAGAATATTTGTTGAAAAGATGAAATTTTCCCTGGACATACATACCAGGGCGATAGTCAGACAAAAATTCTTACTGAGGCAATATCAGAAAAAAAAACCCACTTCTTTCATGTCTTTTTTTTATGCATAGCCTCTTACAAAAGAGATCCAATGCTTGTACTAGTATTAAAACATATATATATATATATTTTTTTTTTTTTACCAAGACAAGTGCCTCGGTTCGCTTCGCGCTAGCTACGGTCGTGCATACTAAACAGTTGTTCTATCATTAGGGTGAATTAGGACCCAAAGGACTCCAGGGCGAAGTTGGAGATAAAGGAAAACAGGTCAAGTTTCATTTGTTTTTATTAGAAGCTGCTTTTTCCGAAGTTATAAGAACAGTTAGGATAACGTTTGGATGCAAATGAAAGAAAACTAAAGACAATTCCAGCTATACTTCCCAATGTAA
Source organism: Cladopsammia gracilis (assembly GCA_022457155.1). Lineage (NCBI taxonomy): Eukaryota > Metazoa > Cnidaria > Anthozoa > Scleractinia > Dendrophylliidae > Cladopsammia > Cladopsammia gracilis. The sequence goes on along the minus strand of JAJGOT010000183.1, from coordinate 85,265 downwards.
ATAAAAAGTCATTGCACAGTTTTCCCTAAATGTTTTCTAAAAATGATTGTGTACTAAATTAAGAAGACCACTTAAAAGCTAAAGAAGTAGTATACTGGAGTACATCAGACACTGTTCACCACATAGAATTGAAAATAGGCGACCTTTTCAAAGACATGCTTCTGTTGTGAAAAGATTTCGTGTTTGATATTTTTGTCTGTCCTGTCTGTTGTTTTGTGTCCTTTTAGGGTGTCACTGGTCCCCCTGGTTTCAAGGGTGCTGATGGAATAATGGTGAGAGAACATATTGATTTCTACATAAAGATGTTATGTTAAAGAGAGACTCTTTATCTGTATTCATTCAGTCTTTTGGTTGTTGGAAGACATCGTTAAAGTGTACATGACAGATTGTTTTCATTTGCTTGTTGGAATCTACATGGCGTTCTGATAAGAAAGTCGAAAAGTTTTTTCTATATCGATTTTTCTTGTCCGTGATTAAGTCGTCTAAAACGTGAAATTTCACTTCCAGTGGGGTACAAAACCGCGCAAGAAGGAAGACTGGAAATAGTCCGCTGTGATGTAAATACAAGAACGCCGGTGTCGAGGTTTCTCGGTTCCTCACATTTTTTGGTGCGCCCTGAGGAAGAAACATGGTTCTATTAAGGTGTGTTGTCTATGTTATATTATGGTTGTAGCAACACGCACCAAAAAATGCGAGGAACCGAGAAACCTCGACACCGGCGTTCTTGTACTGACATCACAGCGGACTATTTCCAGTCTTTATTCTTGCGCAGTTTTGTACCCCACCGGAAGTGAAATTTCACGTTTTTAGACGGCTAAAACACGGAAAAGAAAATCAATATCGAGAAAACTCTTTTCGATTTTCTTACAAGAACACCATGTAGATTCCATCAAGCAAATAAAAAAAAAATCTGTCATATACACTTTAAATACACACAATAGTTACTGCTTCATCTCCTCTTTTGCTCTTGTCATTGTGCCAGTTAATATAGGGGATATTTCTTTTCTTTTCTTGTCACTTTTGAATGCTCTGTATCCATAAACAAGCATTTATCTTTGCTTTCCTTTCTCTACTAACTGATTAATCCGAACGGTTACTTTTGCCAAGTCAATTAACTCTAAAGTCATGACAAAAGTAACGCCTCTTTACATTTGGCTGCCACATAAGCACATTTTACAGTTATTAATGAAGAACTTCATTTGTCCGTAAAATGATATCTTAACGTAACAGCAGTCTGTGTTTACTTCTATTGTTGTTTGCCTTCGCAATTTGGCAGATCATTCAAAGAGGACGCATTCATGATTCAAACCCAAGAACAAACTGTGGCAGCTTTTGTAAGGAGGCAATCGGACTCTTCACTTCTTTTCTCCTCTTACTTCTATCGCTCTAATGACCTAACTTGTCTTCACTTGTCTTTCCTAGGGAGAAAAGAAAGAGAAGAGTCCGACTTGCAAATGCAAAAAGTTCTGGGACTCCTTTCCAGGTTTCTGTATGCTTATTCCTCTAATTTTATAAGATGTGTGTAATTGAATTATTCTAGCAGACATAATACCCTTACTTGTAACAAAAAAGTTACGATCATGTGTAAAGTATGAAAGTACAATTTGGTATAACGTGTTGTAACATCCCCATGTCATATCACTCATAGTAAAAGATCAGTTGTACTTACAGTTAACAGAACAGTGTCATTTTCAGTGAGAACCACTGAACTACTATTTCCATACACATACATGGTGTAGTGGGTAAATGATTGGACAATAGAACCGGACGGAGCCGAAGGACGTGAATTCGATTCTCGCCCAGGACAGATTTTTTTTCTTTTTTTTTCCGAACTAAAAATTACTGTTCTTTTCTTTTCTATTTTGCGTTCGTCAAAAGTCGTTACATTTAGTTTCCAAAAAAACCCCCGCAATATTGCGTTACCTTTTGCATTTCGTATTCACGGGTTGGCTCGCAGGAGCCTTTGATTTTTTTTTTTGGCCTTCCAAAAATATATTGAAAGATGGATCACTTAGTTTTTCATTTAAATTTGAAAAAATAATATGTGAATAGCCAAGCCTGTTCCAGGCGTTAAGCTTTTGGGGCCGGGGAGCAGCTAAAAACCGGTGCGCGAACGAGCGGGGAAAATGAGGGGAGCCTGGGGAGAGGGGGAATCCCCCTTCATAAGCACTCGCAATATTTTTTCTTCGTGCTCCACTAAACTGAACACCTGGGACAGGGTAACATGTGAAACGACAGGTACCAAAACACTAATGATAGGACAATGTAGTGTTATTTGGACGAGGGTTTGGGGAATTTCTGGCGTGTACTCACTGAAAGAGTTTATTTTCGGCAGGGGCCACGTGGTGAGGAAGGAGAAGAAGGAAGTGCGGGCGACCCTGTAAGTTGCACTACTCCGCCTTGTAACAAAAGCTTTCTGGAAATGGAAAGAAAGGAACAAACTAGAGTCAATGGTGTACCATGCAAAGGACATTTATTATGTTTAATTTAAAAAATAATAAAAAATGTAAGAATTAGTTATGGTAAAACGTTTCTCCACAATTTGTTGCATAGACTGAACATTTTTTAACCAATGATAAAACCATACAATCTGTGTTCGGATGATGTTTTTAGGAATTCCTTGCACAAAGGAAGTGTTGCAGTTCACTATTCGTGACTCAGGTGCGCAGTAGATAGGTATCAAAGTGTAACAGGTTTTCACTTGCTTTGTGAGGAGAGAGAGAAACAGGCCGTTTTCTCTGCAAAGTGTAGTGAAGATCAAATTTTTTTAGCATGATGGAGAAATGAATTGTTAATAATCATTGACCTACTCTTTTCAGGGCGGCATAGGTCCTCAGGGATTCCAAGGAGTTACTGGCTTGCCTGGACCGCAGGTAAAATAATGCAGTTAAAAAAAAAAATGTTACAGTGTTTTTAGGGCGTAAATTGTCAAATCTTCCCATTTGATCACACAGACGAAATGCTCTCCAAACGTTTGTGTACTGATGGCAGATAGATTTGATATATGAAGTAATTCTGTAGCTATCAATATTGACTGTAGATCCATGATCATAGGGTCCACGTGGTGCACTGGGTAATCCTGGACTGGCAGGGGCTGAAGGAGAGCAGGTTGGTTATTTTCCTTCTTCCAATTGTTTTAATTAGGTCATTTTAGATTCAAATAGTTACAACATAGTCATTTTAATCATTTTCGACTGTGTACCAAGACTAATTAAGCTGCGATTACCAAGACTAGAATGGAGTATTCTTTCTTTTTGCAATGACACTGGTTTCTCCTCATTTTTATTGTCATTAACAATACAGTCAACTGTTTTACATGGCTGTACAAAATTGCCTTTGATATTTAGGAGATACCTTGATGTTTTTTGTAGGGTTTTCATGGATCCCTAGGTTTGCCAGGGCCAACAGGGACTCCCGGTGAAGAGGTTTGTGAGCGCTTTATTTTTGTATTTCCTACCATAAGAAACTTATATCATCGCTATATTTAATGTGACTGTATTGATTGCATTTACTAGTTTTCCATATCTCATACAAATCTATTCTTAAAGGGAGATGATGGTTTGCCCGGTCCAGAGGGTCCGCCAGGAAGTCAGGGACCATTTGTAAGTAGAAATAGTCATTGATTCGCTTATTACACAATTACTCATTGCATTAAATGCAATACTAAAGGGAACTGCAGGACGCTGATGAGAGGACCTTTACCTGTAATTAAAGGCTTTTGAGTCCGCTTTCACTACAGTTCATTTATATAGGCTGTACGAGAAAAATGTTAGGTGTATTTTAATATTAATACTTCACACTCATTGTTTATTTTCTTTCAACTCAGAAGTGTTTATCTTCTCTTCGTATAATATTTCTGTAACTTCTTCTTTCTTGGAGTCTTTCTTACCTCCAGCCTTCTAGACCATGTACATCTCTTACCTTGTATTAAAGAAGGATTTTTTTAGTATGAGTGCTTCTAATTTGGACGTATTTTCAACTGCAAGAAAGGAACACCTTTAATTTTTCTTTCTTCTGTAAAAAAGGGTGCACCAGGACCACCAGGCCTATCAGGAAGAAATGGAACACGAGGGATTGAGGTAAAACCACTAATTCGAGTACAGGTATAAACGTAATGGACTCGGGAAAACTGATCCTCCCCGTGTCAATCACAAAATGTGGTACTTAAAAAAAAAGGTTCATTAGGTTTGGGTCTATTTTACATCAAGTGTTTTCTGAAGTATCATTGAACTGACATATATATTGTTTCATCATTGTACAGTATGAAATGTTGACCAATTAAGAAAGGGAGAGTATGTAATGTTGACCAATTAAGAAAGGGAGAGGCGACTAACATTTCTTTAGCGAAGTGTTGCCGTTAAAAATATTAGCTAGTTCCACTATTTTGTGCGTTTGTTGCTAACCTTGGTCATCTAATTCTGTTGCTTTTTTTTTATCAGGGTGACGATGGTGCACCAGGACCTAAGGGTCCTCAGGGAGAACAGGGACTGAAGGTTATATCGTTTTCAATCCATACAGCATAGTTTTCGTTATTTTGTTATATGCTTTTTAAACCACGATCATTTTCAAAAATTTTCAGGGACCTATTGGAGAAGTAGGAGTGCCTGGAATTCAAGGGAAACCTGGAAAAGAGGTTTGATTGTGCCACAGTTAAGCGTTTTAGCTGTCTATAACAATACATGGAATCTTAATTCATATTGTTTTGGTATTTTTTTTTTATCTTGTTTCTAGGGCTATCCTGGACTGACTGGCTTAATGGGCACTCAAGGAATTCGAGGACCTAAGGTTTCTTTTGATATCTGCATGTTTTAATATTATAATTTGTCACTCTCTTTCTCTGTTTACAAAGTAACTAATAGTTATGATGTATGCCTTACTGTGTAGGGCGAAGGTGGTAATCCTGGACAGTGGGGCGAACTTGGAATGAAAGGGACCGAGGTATGTTGTTTTTGCCATCTATGGAAGTGTTGAATACTGATACAGTGTAGTTCAAGTGAACGAAGCAAACTTGGGAGTGGCAGAAAAAAAGACAGAGAGATGACTTCCCTCGCGATTCCTGCAAAATGATCTTAAACATTTAAAAGAACTTCACTTTGCTATGATGCTGTGGAGCGATTTTCACCTCAGTCGTAATCCAATATAAAAATTATAGCCAGAAAATAGACATTCTTTGATACTCTTGTATAACGTGCTTCCAAGATTAGATTGAATGTCACCTTCTTAGCTGAGGAGACGTTTTCACTCAGTTAAATTAAGTATCTTCTATCAGTATCCGATCTAGGATTTGAATCTTATCTAATCCTTTTTGTATTACCGTTGTTTTATTTCATAGGGAATGCAGGGTTTGCGAGGACGTCCGGGTCCTACAGGTGATGTGGGCCCTATGGTGAGTATCTAACGCATTCAGTCTTGATAATCATCGGGAGACTTGAAAATGTCAGGCTTGCCCAGATGCGTAAATGCATAGGTCATGTCATTGTCTTTCAAGAGGTGGAAGATAGATGGTGCTTTAACGCTTACCGGTATAAGCAGATATTTAAGATACATTTAGACCCCTATGCTCTATGGTTCAAACGCTCCCATCTTTGAGTGAAAACGTTTTTCATTTGATCTGAACATTTCTGATCTCCGCTCTCATTACTGCGCGCATAAAGCAACTTGACACTTCTTTTGCTCATTAACGTTTCTGTATTTCAGAGTAGTGAGCCTGGAGCTCTTGGTGAGATGGGAGAAGAAGGTGACATAGGAGAGACGGTAACATGAACTTAATCATATTATACTTGGATGTTGAATTTAATGTCTTCCTGGTCATCACCTGACAAGAAAGCAAACTGAATTTTTGCAAAGCTTGTAGACTGTATGTCTCCACTTCCTCTGGTATTCACCGACACTGAAATGAATGGTGATGTAGGTTTTCGTTGTTACATACACCGTTAAAGAAAGTTGCATGCGTTTGGAAAATCAGCGGACAGTGCTGTCTTTGCATATTTTTGTACTTATGGTCTTGTTGTTTTGCATGGTGCCATTTCAGGGAGAAGATGGCGAAAAGGGAAGAAGAGGATCATCTGGAAGAAACGGACGAAAGGTTATTGTTTATCTTGTTACATTAAATCAATCAACTCAAGATATTAATGCCTTTCATACGTTGTATTAGACCAGACTGAAGACCAAAGACTGCTTCCGCAAACGTGAGGAAGCTTACCACGGGTTGCAAGCTTTCAGCCGAGGACAGTCCGGCACAGGTTCATAGGTTCTTCGTGATAGCCCAATAACCTTCCGTGAAAATGTTGTCATTGTTTTATTTTTCTCTTAGGGTCTCCCTGGTGAAAAAGGACGGCCTGGTGAACGTGGCGTATCTGGAATATCGGTGAGTGCATTTCAAAGTAATTTTGAGCACAGTGCTCACTTGTGCACGAACAACTGTGAGTGCCTTAATGCTCATTTAGTTTGTATTCTTGGTTTTCACTGTCACGCCATAAAATTTTAAAATGGTCTAAAATCGAAACGAATTAGCGAAGGAAGCCAATAATTTGTAATGTTATAAAAGAGTAACAAATAAACAACTTCGCGAAGTCTCAGATCTGTGCAATATTCCGTTGTTGAATTATTCGCCGAAGCATTCGACTCAAATTTACAGAGCTTTGTATGGAAACGCCATCCCGGAGGGACACCAATATATAATGTTTTAGAATCTAAACTATTTAGTGAAAGAAGCCAATAATTTGTAATGTTATAAAAGAGTAACAAATAAAAAACTTCGCGAAGTCTCAGATCTGTGCAGTATCCCGTTGTTGAATTATTCGCCGAAGCACTCGACTCAAATTTACAGAGCTTTGTATGGAAACGCCATCTTGGTGCCCCTCCGAGGGGCACCAAGATGGCCGCCGGAAATCAATAAAAACATCTGGACTTCACTTTCGCTCTGAAAGCGATTACTTTTCTCTCGTGAACTACTATTCATTCGCATAAACTGCATTCCTAATACTTTAACTGCCCAAAGTGCCAAAAATCACGAGGAGAGGCCCTTGTTTCGTAGGAAAAAGCTTTGTCACGGACGCCATGTTGGTGTCACGTAGGGTGAAAAGTCAGAAATTCAAAATGCTGTATTTTCAAAACGAAAGACGCTACCGGGTTGAATACTTGTGAAAAGATTTATTTTTAAGTCATCTTCAACCTGGTGGACATATAAATTCAGAAGGCATTACAATTTATGATTTTCGAATTTGATGACGTCACGTGAAAACCAAGAATTCATGAAAGGAGACACGGGCATTTCGGATTAGTATTGCTGCAACTTGCTTTAAAACAACGCTTTATTGACTTTTCGGCGGCACACAATCCCAACTTTGAACGGCTGATACTTCACAGTCTGTGCTCAGTCAGGCGAAGCTGTCAGAATAAAACTAGCCAGGAAGTAGCTCGTACATTGCCATGAGTGGCATGTTGTAGAAAATGGGGTAAGGCCGTTTTTTCGTTTTGTTTTTCACAAACTTAGATGCCCACCAAGCTGGCACTAACCTAACAGACTAAGCAAGGAAAGGTTTTGAACCCCCAAGCCCGGCTAAATTTAGAACTTCTTTAACTTCCGAGGCACCGAATTGGTTTAGTTTGTTTAGGAAGTCTGTTGCAAACAGCAAAATTTAATATTAGGGTAAGTTACTCTTGGTTTGACAGAATGATACGCTTCTAAATAATAAAAGATAAACGAGTAAAACTTGATTATCATTCACATGTGATTGCAGGCATTGTCAGGGCCACCAGGGGAGAGAGGAGAGAGAGGCTCAACTGGAGGTCAGGTAAAGTTCTTATTACTTTTACGTTTTAAATATAATGCTTTACAAGTTTACAGTAACGTGTTTTAACTGTGAGCAAACAAACAGTTCTTATCCTGAAAGAGTTTGTTTCTAATGAATGTGGCATTATTTCTGCACGTGTTTAGATGTATGTGTTTTTTTTTTTAAATTTCAATATTTTTCTCGTATATACATTCATTCACTTGTCTGCAGGGCTTACCTGGTGCACCCGGTCCTCCTGGAGATGGTGGAATAATGGGCATCGGGGTACGTGTAGTTGCCGTTTAGGTAAAACTGAATATCATGCCATAAGCGTTAGAGCGGTTTTCAATTTAGTGTCGAAAGTAATTTCGCGAATGCCCTGTGATTGCCTAAACAATACCAACCAATCGTGACTTACTCGCACGCGTTTTCCCGCGCTTGGAACCGGCTACGAGTTCTGATTGGTTCATTAGATTGTCTCTGTCTGTTGTGATTGAACAGGATGATTACTTTGGTTTTGGTGTGATCACACTCAGTTGAAAACCCCTCTATTCCTCTCGCTGACTCATATTTGCACTTGTGTTTGTAGGGTATCACAGGTATCCCTGGTACAGGTGGACGTAGGGGTGACCCTGGAGAAGAGGTATTCTTATTGTTAAGTGCAACTACTGTCTGACACTCCAAACTATAAAGTGACGTTTCGATGACTCGATGATGCCTGTCTTTTTCAAATTAAAAATTCGAAGTTAATTATATGCCAAAACTGAAGCCAAACGAAGGCGGGAGTCGTCTGAGAGTCGACGCGTACAAGTAGCATGTTCTTGTAATACAGCAAGCCGCATCGTTTTTTTATTGCACCTGTTGATTATTGTGAAAAAGTCTCGACAGTGAGAGGTCTTCCGCTCTCTGTTTTACTAGGAGTGTTTCTGTTTGTTTTGCTTGTATTGTAAGTTTGGGTTCTTGTTCTTGATTAACAGCATTTCATAAATTAAGCATTCCGGCTTTCCTCGGCATTTCCATCTGTGGGATAGTAAAGTAATAAATGTTTTAATACGCGTGATGTGAGTGGGAGGCTTGTGGGATGCGGCTTAGAGTGGAAAAGTCACATACCGGCACAAATGTGCTTTGGTATGCTTGTAGCTAGTAAGTAGGGAACGTAGGCCTGTTGCACATTGGAAAGCGGGCAAGCGAGCCCAAGTATAAGCAGTCAGGACACTGTTTCGGCCTTGTTAGGTCATGCTAATACTTAGGCTCCCGGATCCCACATGAAGATAACAACAGATCATTATCTTCATGGCTACATTCAGGTTTGTTTATGTTTAGGGCGAAGAAGGTAAAAAAGGCAAAGAAGGCAAGGATGGTTCGCCTGGGCTACAGGTAATATCCATTAATGCGTGTGCAAATATACACATCCATTTAGTCTGTCAATTAATTATTGTTGTTTTGGAACGTTTTTTTTTTTTTTTGGGGGGGGGGGGGGGGGGGGGAGCTGGTGGTGGAAAGCGCGAGAGAAAACGGCGGGAACTAGGACAAAATACGTTTGTGAGATTGCAGAAAGCGGGTAAATAAGGACATAATATGGCGAAATTTCGCAATATTTTGCAATAGCAAAAGCGCGCAAGACCCCCTCCCCCCCTCCCATTATTTTTAGCTTCTAACATATTTTTAATTCTGACTGAGTTCATTATTTACAATTGTAGGGTGCACGTGGACCCAAAGGACAAAGTGGAGAGCCTGGAGTGGAGGGACCTTCGGTAACAAGAAATACTTAATGTTTTCCCCAACTAACTTTTTCTTAATTAACTACTGATTTGGTTTACTTTCAGGGTGGAAAAGGACAGCCGGGTGTTCAAGGAAGTGAAGGACGAAAGGGCGAAAAGGTACTCTTCAACGCAATCTTAGTTACTTAAGTACAGTAAGATATGACCAGTATTTATTGGACGTTTCGCTATAGTAAGTAAGATAGCTCAGGTTGGTGCGACCGTAGCGAGCAATAAAGCGTCATTTGCCAGCTTAGTAACAAACATTAAATGGAATTTTAGCATTTCGCTGAGTTGTGTTTGGTCTTAACGAGAAATATTGTTATTCACGTTATAGGGGGAGCGAGGTGACCAAGGTATTCTTGGAATCAGTGGGCAGCCGGGACCAATGGTACGTACATGTCATACCTAATCGTCGTTTTATTTCAGTGTTATTAGAGTATTTTATTTCTAAACGTTTTGAATTTATTAGGGAAGCGCTGGTCCACCAGGAATGAGAGGCCATGAAGGTTCCAGAGGACCTCAGGTAATGTTCAAATTTTGGACCATCCTCTCCCAACACCTCAGTGTCCCCGTTTACGTAGTGGTAACAGACTAGGCAGAGTAACCCTGATAATACAGGGCAATTGTTTAAAGAAAGTTATTCTTTTTGTCATCAGTAACAGTTGTAAAGCATCTGTTCTCCATTTTCATCTTGTCGTCTTTTTAACTCTACCTTTTTTCTGTTAGGGAGATAAAGGACTTGTTGGAGAAGTTGGCTTCCCAGGAACGGAAGGAACCAAGGTAGTACTTGTTTTTTAGATGATGTTTTGTGATACCTGTATGTTTTCTTTGTGTTTATTGACTTAACGCCGATATACGATATATAAAGCAGTTTTCATCCCTTTATAAAAAAAATCGTTTGTTACGTTATGTTTAAATAACAGTCTACTTTTTTTTACCAGGGCTTACCCGGAGGAAAAGGTTCACAAGGAGGCTTTGGCACACGGGGAGAGAGAGTAAGCTATTGTTATTATTGATAGAAAAGACTGATTATAACTCCTTCATCGTTGTAACAGGTTTGCTAAGACACTAATAACACGTTTGTGCTTTGTTCCTACATTCAGGGAGAGCGAGGTAGTCCTGGAAGCAAGGGACCATCTGGATCGCAAGGAAAAAAGGTAAGCTGTTTATTTTTTATGCCCAAAAATGTAGCAGGACCGGGAGTAATTTTCGAAAACACTTGTATTGTTGTGATTGTTGAAATAACTTGATTTTGTTGCTCACAGGGTCCGGCGGGTGTTGAAGGACGTCGTGGAGAGACTGGCCATGCAGGAGAAAGGGTAAACTGTAGCGTATTGGTCCTTTTACTAAAACAATACTCCAGTCATCAAATTCAAGCAGATTTACTTTTAGACCTCCTTTTCTAATCCTCTGTAGAAAACTTCGAATTTCATTCGCTAATGTATGCTGATTATGTTACATGTATCTGTTACAAATGGATCTCATTCCTTTTAAATTTAAATATTTTGCGTACGTTGTTGTGTTCAGCTAGCAGAAGCTTAGTGCCAGCTCCGTTTTGCATTGTAGGGTGAGCCTGGAAAGCGTGGAAGTGAAGGAGGCCCAGGTTCCGACGGAAATGAAGTAAGCTTTTTTAGTCTTTTTTTTTTTTTCAGTGAACTGGTATATTGCGAGAAGTCGCCTTTGTTTCCTCACATCCGAGACTACACGAGCTGATTTTAAGTTATGCAAATTAATAGTGAAAGCTTCGCTCGTCTTCTCGTGGACTTTTCGCGCCAAAGAAATAGGAATAGAAAGAGACTGCTCGCAGTCTAAAAGCAGAGAAAACGCCTTGTGAGACTGTATTTACCACATTGGACCGAAATCCAGAGCCATCCGACAATTGTGAGAAACCGTTTTTATCGGTAACACCGAGAAAGAAAATCATTCGGCTTTATTACTCAGTCATAGTCATGTAACTAAAATTACACAAACAAGTAACGCAGTGACGTGACGAGCCAAAAGACGGTCTGCGTATGTAGGAGGTTAACAATTAAATTGTAAATTAGTATACCTATTTGTTTATTTGTTAAATTGGTATGCCTAATTCAATAAAGGTTGCTTTGGCAATTGGTCATTGGTAATTGGGCATTGGCGTTTAGGCATACGGAAAACAATGTAATGCTTTGCTTGAGTGACCGCTAAACAATAGCTTCCCAATGCCCAATTACCAATGACCAAAGCAACCTTTATTGAATTAGTTATATAAGGGTAATTTTCCACTGGCTGAAAACAACGAAATAAGTGGAAAATGTTTTTCTCGCACACCGTTGGGGGCCTTGGTATAGGTCATGTGGCCTTAAAGGCGGGCAGTTGCTTTTGTTGCGTCCGCCCACCCACCCACCCACCCACCCTAAGATTTCAGTTTAAATCTAATGTGCAACCTTGTAATTTTGTTAGTGCCCCCGCTTGTTAGGGTTATGATAATTATGTGTGCAACTTTATGAGTTTAAGATAAAGGTCAGGCTGCGGCGGTCGGCTTAGCATGGTTACCAGTGGTGTGTGAGAAACAAGGGCAATAAGCGTGTACTGTTTAACATTGTAATAAAAATACACAGAATAAGAGATGAATAAGAGAAAAACGTCAAATTCTCTAGAGGCTTTGAACTGTTTGATTTTAATTGCTCTTATTGCTTTCTCATTTTCAGGGTTTCATCGGTGCCATGGTAAGTTTTTATTGTTTGTTTTGTTTTTGTTTTTGACGTGAGAACAAATACGAACAATAACATCGATGTTTCAGTGTGGTATTCGATATTACATTCGAAAAAACGTCAGCTAGCCATCCTTAAAACAAAACAGGGCTGGTCATCCAAAATAGGGACGGATGTTACCTTTAAAATTAACACTCAAAGCAACCAAATTTAATTATTGTCTTTGTTAACACATTTTCATTTTTTTCCAGGGTGGAAAAGGCATCTCGGTAAGGTGTTCTTCTTTATCGTATATTTTTCTGATTCTTTTGAAGTGACAGGTGCTGTCCCTTTCTTCCAAGGCCCAATTTACGTCAACTATAGTGAGTTAGGTGCCAAAAATGTTGTCAATTCTTAGAAAAACCTTGATTAAAATAGTCCATTTAGACTGATGTTAGTTTTATTTCTGATCAACTCATTTTTTGTTTCTGATTTTTACTCAGGGTGACTCAGGCGTGAAGGTAAGATTCTCTAATGAATAAAGTTAGCCCGTGAACAGACTCGCTTGGCTCATGACTTTCGCTTTTGCTTCGTTCCTTTTCCTACCACACAACCTGTTCACAGTAATGTTATTCTTATATGGCGTACATCCTACATCTACATCTTAAGCATCGATTAAGTCCTTACGGACATGACATCAACAGTAAAACGTTATGAATAAAAACTAGTGATTAAAAACTTTAAAACTCAGTTACATGTCGTTAAATCACTTCAATTTATCCCCCTTTTTATTCGTAGGGCCTTAGAGGAATCTCGGTAAGTCTCCGGTTTTTTTTTTGTCTTAAAGGAAAATAGTTTTTGACTTTCATTCGTTACTCCGTAGAAAACTAATTTACATGCATGTTTTGGATAAACCAGTGGCGGACCATTTCGTTGTTTTCCAGGAAAACAGCCTACTTTTAGAGTGCTGTTTCCAACGTATTTTTATTAAGTAACGCTCCACATAAGAACCACAGTAAACGTCATTGTTCTGAGGCATTGGCTCTTTCTCACATAGAATGTCTTTGATTTCTTGAGTAGGGGAGGAGCTAATGGTTTATAATTATATTTCAGTATAAAAATAAAGAATATCATTTGCGTCAGATAAATTTTAGGAAATGTTCGTGCTTAACCAATCAGAATAGCAGAAGACAAAAGCTAATAATTTTGCTTCTTTGATGAAGTTCCCCAAATACAATTTCTTTAAAAATTTGCATGTTTAGCGATTGGATCTTAAATTACATGAAACCTTTAAAAAATCAAGCAAAATGTACCTTGAAACGTAACTTTTTAGCGGTTTTTGAGTCTAGGCCAATGAGATCACTAGTTGTAACAATGAAAAAAATTGACATTCCATCGTGCATTGCCGTTAGCACTTTCCTTCTTATGCGGATCGTTACTTAATAAAAATTTAGAAGTTTGAGACGATAGAGATACAAAGACTCGTATGTGGCATCATTTGTTTTAAGTATCTTCATTTGATTTGCAGGGTGAAATTGGACCTCCGGTAAGTTTCTTTTAATTAACCCGGTAGTAGTGTGAGTCATAACTTGAGTGTTTTGCATCGTAATTTGCAGTTCTTTAGTAGTATTTCATGATGTGATTTAAATGCCTGCTTTGTATTTCTCTTCTCTAGGGTCCTCCTGGACCAGTAATCGGACTTCACAGACTTGCCCATTTTGATTACTTGGATCAGGTTACTTTGTTTGGCTTTTTATACCACGTTTTGTTTTGGATCATTTTTCGGAATCCTCAACTTAGTTCTCAGTTTTTCACCGGTCATTCAATTGAACTGTTTTTCTTCTTAGTCAGTGCAAAATCTCAAGACCATACTCTACATGTCTTCTACGGTGGAAAAATACAAATTTCCTGTCGGCAGCAGGGAAAATCCTGCCATGACTTGTAAAGAACTCATGGACATCGATAACATTCAAGATGGTGAGGACGATTTTATGATAACGCACCTTTTATGATTTTAAAACAGTGACTACTTCTGCTGCAATTTCCAAACTGTTTGTTATTGTATCTGGTACAGGTTACTTTTGGATTGACCCCAACCTTGGTTGTCCGGCTGATGCAATTCGAGTGTACTGCAACTTTACGGCAGGTGGAGAAACATGTGTCCCTCCTTTTCGGGCTAAGGTGAACGAGTTTCTTACAATGTATGTTATGTCTTCTGATTTAAGTTTGAACGACACAGTAACCGCCAGTTTTGATTGTGCGCGTCTTGTTTGCAATTACTGTCAATTTCTAACCAATAAGAGAGCACACTGCGAGGATCACAAATTTCACTCAAATAACTTTCCTTTGTACTATTAATTCAGTTGCATAGTTAAGGATATAATAGACAGAAGGAAAGTGGAACACGAGCTCACTTGTTTTTCTGTCAACAGATTCCTAAAAGGACCTGGCAAAAGAGCCCAAAGGCATCTTGGAGCAGGTTTTCCTACCTTGAACAAGGTTTTAAGGTAATACAGGTTGGATTTTGAGGTACCCTAAAACTCTCTAAACAAAACGATAACCCTGTTGTCAAGCAAGTGGAACTGAACTTCCTTAATCTCGTCGAACATGAGTTCGTAAATACTTCGGGTATGTTCTTAACGGAAGAATTTTAGCGTTTGTGATTTAGAGGTTTTTTTTTTCGAGCGGAGTAGTTGAACGGAGTACATAACGAGTAAATTAAAATGTTCATTCTTACGGACATAACCTTTATAAAATACCACATGACTAGAGCTACTTCTGGTTTATTTATAGATCAACTACACAGCCAGCAGAGTTCAGTTTAATTTCCTGCGACTACTCAGTACCAGAGTTAGGCAAGCTGTGACAGTCAAGTGTAAGAGAATTGTAGTATGGTTTCACAGAGTCACCAGAAGTTACCGTTACTCCTGGATCTTTCATGGAAGTAAAGGATTTGATTTTACACCGACCAGCGACCCGAAGCCAAAAGTTATCCGCGACTATTGCCAGGTAATCGCATTACTAGCATTGAACTCGCCATTTAGTCCTTTCTCGTACTAATATTAGTACTATGAGAATTTTCATCTTGTCACATTGCCTTATAAGATATTTTGTATTGAGCAGCGTTTTTAGCACTCGTCAATCCGCATTTTTCTTACAGCTGTGATTCAACGTAAGTTGTTGCAGTGAACGTCCTGAAAGGAGCTCGAACGTTTGATTTCAATAGAAATCGTTTGCATAAAAAGATAATTTTATTCCCAAAGGATGAAAATGTCATTGTTCTGACCTCCAACATGACTGACGTGCTAATGTGATAGAAAGTGGTCAAAGACCAATGACTACATACAGCTCCTGTGTAATCGTCGACTTCGATTCGCGGCGAGTTTTTTATTTTTTATCCACCTTCAATAATACAGCGAGTGATTCTGGAGAAAGTACAAAAACTATTCATGGACATAAGGGGTGGGGGAGGGGGAGCGTTTGAGGCGGGGGCGGTCAAACGACAGATAAAGCTGTCTGAGTTGCTGCGTGACTGCAAAACTTGTTTCTTACAAATCCAATTCACACGGTATAATTCGCATTGTTTGATATCTCGTTGTATTTTAACAGCGCGACGATGGAAAGTGGCGCAGAACGGAGTTCACTTTTGACAGTGACAAGGTGGATGTTCTTCCTTTGGAAGACATGTCGTTCTTTCATCGCGCACTAGGCAACGAACAGTTTGGCGTCAAGATTGGACCTGTTTGCTACCGGTGATCAAGTTTGACAAGGACATTTTTCGAGAAGTAGTTGACATAGTTTCTTTTAGTAGAAAGCGAAGCAATAATTACAAGAGTCGCTGTATTTATTTTTTAAACATGGGATTTCCTCCCGTTCTTGGTTTCTTCCTGAAACACGTATCGTTATTAAAACTATCTCACTCGACCCCAAAACTAACAATCTTTGCCCCAAAGGGTCGATGTTTTGTAAGGAGGATTTCTTTACTATCTATCGTGGGGTTCTTGTAGATAAATGTGGTGATGGTGCATCTATTTTTGTCGGATTTTGTCACTTTTGTATGTATTGCTTGAAGGGACAGTTAAACACTATTGTTACGGTTGTGACTAGAATGGATATTCCAAAATCAGGTTGGACCACCCCGGACACTTATTGAGAATTACATAACGTAATGTCGACACTTAGAATTTATTTTCAAAAAATTTTTAAGTGTAAAAAAGAAAATCTAAAATCCCCAGCCAGGATTGAACCTGTGATCTCCGCTAGGGTTACGCTTACATAACCTACCGTATCACAATACCAACTAGCTTCTCGGGCTGTTTAGGCCTAAATTTAACTACATAAAACTGCTAACCCTAACCTCAACTGCAAGCTAACCAGTTACCCAGTTATATAAGTCTCAATAAGGCGTCCGAGGTGGTCCAACCTGATTTTGGAGTATACATTCTAGTCACCACCCTATTGTTACGACTTTGACGTGTCTCTTTGGATGCCTTGAGAAAGTTGGTCATTTTTGTAAAAGAATTGACATTCTGGCCCGGGTTGTTTAAAAGGTGGACAGCGTTATCCACTGGATAACACTATATGCAGTGGATAACGCAATCGATTTTGTTAACGTGTATATCCATTAAAAAGTGATTTATACGGTTGATAGTTTATTCACTCTTGAAGAACCTGGCCCTGGTTATTCAGTGAACGATGTGCCATAGAAAACTGGTAAGATGATAAAGGAATAAATCAGGACAGATGGGAAGGGCTCTTAGTTTCGACGCCTTAACGGGTGTTTATTATATTCCACCCCGTTTTGTTTTCAGTTTGAAGGTTTAGATAGGAAGTCCCTGTTAAGTGCGAAATATAAAGCAATGTTAGAAGTTTTGTGTAGAAGTGTAGTCATTATCCTAGTAAACAAGCGATTATTCGGCGTCTTTGCGCAACCTTCTCACACACAATCTATCAAGGGTGGTTATTCAAAAGTACTGGCACATTAGGTGTTAACAGCAAACACCGAAGCATAGTTATCGACAAGTTCTAAACGTAGTTGTGCCAACTGTAGTTATTAGCTTTCACGCCATTGGCGGAGCATCGGGAACCGTTAACGATGCTTAAATATACCCTAAATCCATTAAAGTGACATTTTATCCCTTTAATTTCAAGAAGTCTGGACGGGTTCCATCTTCACTTTCACTCACCATTTATTTCTTGGAAAGAAAGGGGACATGATATCCTAATCCCTACCTTTTTTTACCGTAAATTACAGTCCAGCGTAGGGGGAAGTGGGAGAGTGAATAATGGCGGGGGGGGGGGGGGCCCTCCCCTTAGATGCGCCACTTAATTACTACTTAGCGATCCCTAGGCGAGCCCTAGGGGAGCAGAGACAAAATAGCGGGTTTTTTTTCTCTATCTTCGCCGCCTCCTCTTTGCCCGCTTTCACTTTTCCCAACCATGTACGTTTGAGAAGCCAATATGATGGCTAAACAAAACGCCGCAGGTTATTATGTATCTGTCTAATCTGTTAGTCCATCTTCGTAAGTTGTATAATCAAGACTTTATTCTCCTCTTAGCAATACAAAGATATGAGTGGATTATCTAGAAACATTTAAAAATTGATGAAAAATTAAAATCATGTTTTTAAACTGCGAAAAATTAAAATCATGTTTTTAAACTGCGAAGGCGTGCATGTCGGTGGTTAGGATTTTCCCCATCCAACCAAAAGTGGACTAAATCGATAAAATAAAAAGTGCCTACTCTAACACCTAGGAAATTTCAGGTTAATACTTGCCCGCGAATGTACTTCGCTGTTAGAAGTGATCTGATCTAGAAGGTAATCCAATAGATCATTTAACGGTTTGTGACGCCATTTTGGTTGGTGGACGGACATGGCGCGAACTACATTTATGTTTGGAACTTTGACATCCTGTACTTCCGATCGATTTTGTCGGATTTATAAAATGTTATTCGCCGGTATGGACATAAGCAACATCGATATCTAACGTGTGACTTCTTAAGTGACGAGGTCATGTTAGCCATCAGTTGTAGGCTTATCCATTCTCCATAATAAATCATAGTTAATAAAGTGCAATGGTTATGAAACCTGAGAAATGTCTTTGTTCGATGTTTCGGCCTTGACAGTGCACAACACAATAGCTGTTGAACTTTTGTTCGGGCAAATGACCAATAGAAATGGTGCTATTTTAAAGTTACTCAGTGATCACAAAAACAAGATGTGCACGGTCAAGTATGGTTCAACATAAGTTGTAGCTCCTTTTTGATCGCCATTGAAGTCTGCAATGTTTCGTAACCAGTCCCTCTATTAACTATGATTAAACTGGAGACAATAATACCTTGAAAAGAGCGTGCTCGTCGTCTAGATTGAGTAGTTTTATTGGAGATACAGAACTTTTCGATCCGTTTTTAAGTGTGATTTCAAATCGCCCCTGTAAACTGCCGGCGATTTTCGCTGCTACTTTGCGGTGGTTTTACGGCAATTTGATTTCGAAATTTTGCAGGTGCCACGAAGCTCTTTAGAACCTCTAATTTTATTGGCCCTCGGTATCACGAAGCTCTATTGTTTCAGGGCTAGGGTTCATTCTTCTGTTGTTTCCTCAGCCAATCCTGTGAGGCGTTCTGAGAGCTTCGTGCCCGCCCAAATTTGATATGAGATGATAGCATAAAATACTCCATTTTAAAATAATCCCGTGGGAAATCTGCCTCAAGGGAGCTTTTAAGGCAAAGTAATACGGGTAACATTTTAAAATATCCCGTGGAAAATCTGCCTCAAGGGAGCCGTTTTAAAGCAAAGTAATACGGGTGACATTTTAAAATATCCCGTGGCAAATCTGCCTCAAGGGAGCTTTTAAGGTAAAGTAACACGGGTAACATTTTAAAATATCCCGTGTAAAATCTGCATCAAGGGAGCTTATAAGGCAAAGTAACACGGGTAACATTTTTGTCGCGCAAGAATGTTGCCTTGCAAGTTGAGATTGTTGCGTGTATTACCAGAAGCTATATAGCTCTTTAGAACCTCTAATTTCATTGGACCTGGGTATCACGCAGCTCTATTGTTTTCAGGGATGCAACCTGCAACGAATCAAGCTGCACGTCAAGTTGCACGATTTTGTTACCTATATGACTTCACCTTTATGCTGAAATCGTATGTGTCCTACTCACGTTGCACTAAAACTCAGAACCAAGGGTCGGATTCACGAAACTCTCCTAAGTTAAAACATAACAACCATATCCTAAGTAAGCTTAAGTATTGTTTCTAATAGTCTATTGTCATTCCAACAATAGGCTATTGTTAAGAAATAATACTTAGGATATGTCTTAACTTAAGAGGGCTTCGTGAATCCGACCCCAGGTCTCCGTGAGATCGCAGCGAAAATCGTTCGAAGTTTAAATCGCACCTGAAAAATTTCGTTAAAAGTCGTCTGTTAATAAACGCTGCTTAAAGCCTGATGCCGAGTTTTTAGACAAGCACAAGCCATATTTTTCTGCCAACAAAGGTGGCATCGAGGAAACCTACGGAAAAGCTCAATATTGTATTAGGGTTATCTTATACTTAAAAAGAGTGGTTCACACGTCATATTGGAGCGGCGTCTGTGTGATTCCACAAGGTTAGGATTCCTTACCCGATTTTAGTAGAACGTAATCACTTTGCTAAATTCCCTACATGATGTCTGGTCTAAGCAACTTTCCCAAAACACACCACAAAGTATTACACACTTCTTTGACAACTCTGACCACTCTCCCATCAAAGAAATACTTAGTAGCGACTTAAGAAATCTAAATAAATAATAAAATAATACCATTTCTACATCGGACGTTCCAATTGATTTTGTTTCACTATTTGTTGAATAAAGCAACAATTGTTAAAAAAGCAAAAGAAAACATTCGGTACATACGACAAAGTAAGCGTTAAATTCCAGTCTTTTCCCCACTGAAGATAATTGCAAAACTTTCAAGTCTATATATTAATATAATATTAGCTGGTATTTTCCAGGAATATCGTTGAGAATAATTTAAACGTATTTGATTGGCTTATTTTCTGATATAAATCCTAACATCTGATAACTGTAACTTGTTTTATCAGGGTGCTAATATAAATTACTCTTTGTATTTTAAACGACTGTTTGATGCGTTGAAGAACTTCACGTTTTTGTCTATTTAAATTAACCGAATAAAATTCATTATTTTCTTGAAAACATATAATGTTTGTTAAAACCGTCTCTGCGCGGAAATGTAGCACAAATTCACCCAGAGCCGGAATCCCTTGGGAATGAAGCATCTTGATCTGTGCTTTTAATACTTTAAACAGAAGCGTTTATAGTCTGCAAAGCATTCCGACATCCCAAAACAGCGATGTTTTCAACAGCTCTGTTGCAGAGTCTAAAAGTCGATCACTGTTTTTGTCAGTAACTGAACAAGTAGAGCCGAATTGCATTCCGAGGCCATAGAAATGATGCTTGCTAAAATCCGGCCTTTTAAATTCCACTCTCTAAACTGTAGCGGTGTAAACGACGCAGTTGTGTATGTATGTAGGTCATTTTATAAGACGCCTTTCACAAGGTCTGCAGACCTTTGAAGTGTTTTCATCTCCATTTACCATATAAAAAGTGGGCTCGAAAAGTCTTGGCATTGAGCGTTTAAACAGCTTACACAAAGTTTGTTGTGTACTTCAAATGCGCTTTCTCTCCACTACCAGCATATCTTGTGTGGTCCTGTAACTGCACACGACAATGTGCATATCTAACTTCAGCAATAATATATTTTTTCAGCACCAATCGTCTGCATCATCATCTTCTAGCCCATATATGGCATAAGGACTCGTGCCGCGTGCTACGGCGGCCTCCAGCTGACTATTGATTTGCGTGATCATGTCGTCATAGTATGGATCCCGCCTTTGCTTGGAACGATCTTGATCCACTTCCACCCCTGTATCACTGTCACTGGAACTGTCAAGATCTAGAGAGGCTCCCTCTTCAATTCGAGGAACTGCAAGCTCAGAAAAAGCCGGAGTGAGAGTAGTAGAGGAAAAATTTAACACCCTGTCTTATTCACAAGAATTAACTCTGATGAAGCTGTAATAGTTCATTATAACGACAGTGCTAAAGAGAATGTGGATTAACTGGTACTTTGCACTGCACTGTCATAATTATCCTTGTTAGATCAGTTACAGGCAGCACGTATAAAATATTCAAACATTAATCTAAGCGTTGTGAGTAAGACGTGACTACAGGGTTATTGAGTTACATTGTTGACCCTTGAGAATTTCAGCGCTTTTCTCCGCCAGAGGTTGTCTTGCGAATGAAAGAATAGCTATGAACTCACTTTAACATTGTGTTTAAAAAATGAAACAACTGCATAACTGCAAGTCAAATTAACAGCCAATAATGTAATCCGATATCCCTGCCTGTGATTGATCTAAAAATAACTTCAGACAGGTGTCAATTACTGCTATTTCAGACGACAGAGCGTGTATGGAGTATGGACTCTCTCTTTTTTATTTTCTTTTTTATCTTTTCGTTGGAAATCGAACGTGCTGTTGTGCTAAGTTATACATTCTCTGTGGAATTATCACAAACTTGACGAAGAGCAACAAGACTATGCACAACGGCTATTTGTTATAGAGGAAGTACCTTTTTCACTCCTTCGCCTGCTTGGTGTTAAGTAAGTAGACGGTAGAACGGCTTGGTCCCTCAACTGCTCCGCTACATTGGGTGTGGCCACACTGCAAGGCACGGAAACTTCCATCACAGCACGAGATGGGTCTGGGTGAGGCTACATGGTGATGAAAAGATATAATACAAAATGGGGATGCTTAAAGGCCCACCTTCACCCAAAAGACGTTGCGGACGTTTGTTTTTGTTTTGAAACGCTCCATTGTTCATACGCGTGATCTGATTGGTTGCACGCATTCAACCATGAATTTCGTGTCACACGAATGATCACGGCGCGCACAGCATTTTGGGTGAAGGCGGGCCTTTAAAATCTGACTCTAGATTCAACCAAACTGGACATTGCGCGGTAATCTTTCTTTTTAAATACATCAGCTGAGAGAAATGATCCTTTGTGGCGACGTTGCAGTGTATCACTTATTTAGGGCAGTTGACATTTTGAGCAATATCCGCATATAATCTGTCTTCTGAAAAGATGTTCGAATTACTTATTGCGAGAGGAAAGCAACCAATAATGTTCCAATTCTTTTCATGCACTTCGTTTTATTTTTCACTGATGTGCCATCGCAGCTGTCAACTTGTCATCAGACGTCGAATAAACAGAATAATCACTAGGAATTGTTTGCTCAGGCACACTTGCAGTATAATACGGCGATAGGAGATGTTTTCTAATGGCTCCCAAATCCAAAAACGATAGTTTTTGTGACCATTCTACATATTTTTATTCTGGAATACGTTCAATCGAACGCACCCAAAGAGTCGCATTTTGACCAACTAACAAGCGGGTTCAAGTCTAGTACCCAACCGTTCTTCTTCTGACACTGACCTGTTCCCAGACCCTTGCGCTCGGGACTGAGTAGCCTGCGCATACAGTCGCCTTTAATCAGGGCGGATATATGTTAACATGTATCCCTCTGCTCTAATCGCTTCCGGACGCTAGGGGCGGCTGTATTTGTAGGCTAGGGACTGAGCTACAAGGGTCCCAATTCAATAAGAAGGCAAACTGAAAGAACTGCTCTACTGCAACGTCCTTACCTGCATTCCATTTTTGTTGACGTCGCCATTTGATTTCGGACTTGGGCCCAAACTGGAATGACGTTTTAGATGAGAAAGGCTATATTCTGGTTCCAAACTGGTTTGTCTGGGAGGATTTCTACAAAGAGAGATACAAGTAAGTGATAGTTGGCCAATGCAAGCACTAAATAAAGTGAGAGAACACTCTCAAAGTACCATGGCTTTCCTTAATGGAAGCATGGCATTCACAGTTCACAACACAGGCTTACCATCCTATTTGTGTGGTGTGGACTGTGCTTTTTAATGGCTGCACCGGTCATAAATGTAGCCTTTCTAAATGCGATAGAACAGATTAAAATGAAATAAAAACGCTCCACAATATAAATACGATGCTGAACTTTGTTGTCATGTGTTTGTTTTGTTGATTTCAAGCTTGCGAGAGCGGTTAAACAAACTTGAAGTTTGAGTGAAACACTTCACTCGCAGTCGACTTCACAAACAACGCATGGTGAGCCTGTGTTCACAACAACAAAAATAGCATTTCACTACAGTCATTATTCCTGCGTTTAACGGCTTTATCATTTTAATCCTCTGCACACTGGAGACTCCGAAGACTCCGTTTAATGCGCAAAAGACTACAAGATTGTCCGTATTCTTGAGTTTTGCAGGGGCGGTGCTGGGGGGGGGGGTCCCGGGGTGCCCGTACGTGACCCCTCCCCCCCCCCCCCCACTTGTGACATAATTTCAGTAAAACACAGTGTGGATGTCGACATGACAATCTGGTAATCTCTGTGACACAGTGTGACCCCCTTTGAAAAATCCTAGCTATGCCGCTGTTTTGTAGTCTGGATAACTGACGGACAAAAACATCTTAGAGTTTAATGTCTAATGGCAAAACAAACAGTACCGCTTTGGTTACGCTACGTGGACGACACCTTCACTGCTGTACACAAAGACGAGATTGACACCTTTCACGAATACCTAAACAGACAAAACGCTGACATACAGTTCACTAGAGAGGTTGAAGAAAATAGTACGATTCCTTTTCTAGACTGTCTAGTAAGCCGAAACGACAACAAACTACAGACTACTGTCTACAGGAAACCGACTCATACCAACAGATTACTAGACCAGTCATCGTACAACCCTACATCTCACAAAGCGACGACCATACGAACTTTGACAAGACGAGCGCAACTAGTTTGCTATTCACCTGACAGGCTAACCGACGAAACCAAGTACCTTGACAACGTTTTCAGTAAAAACAACTACAACCGAGACTTTGTTAAACGCAATGTTTTCAAAAACAACGAATCTGACACAACTAACGCAAAACCTGTCACCACAGCGACAATACCCTACATCAAGGGCACTTCTGAGACTATTGCACGGATCTTACAACCTTACAACATCCGTGTCGCTCACAAACCCATTACTACTTTACGACAGCTTCTCACAAACGTTAAAGACAAGGACGAACCTAACGACAGACAAGGAGCAGTATACAAGATCAAATGCTGCGACTGCCAGGCCTCTTACATCGGTGAGACTGGCAGGAATCTGAACATACGACTGACTGAACACAAACGGGCGACAAAAAATTGCGACATCAACAATCACATTGCTGAACACCATTTACGCACGAATCACAGAATTGACTGGGACTCTGCCGAATGCGTTACCTACAGTACGGACTACTACAAACGACTCACTCTAGAAAGTTGGTTTACTAACTTAGAACAGACACCACTGAACAGATGCCAACAGCTACTTGCAGCTTACAAACGACTTGTCAACAAAACAGACGAACAATAGACTGAACTCACTGACAAATTTGGCTAACAATACGACTACAGAAATTACACTAACAATACACGGATCGAAACGTACCTATCACTGACTTGAGTCTCTACAGCCAATAACATCACGGCTAAACTGACCAATGACAGTTAAAACCAGACGTATATAACATCAACTGACCATTCACTATTCACATGACTCTGAAGATGACTTCCGCTCAGGTTGTCGAAACGT
This sequence comes from Cladopsammia gracilis, assembly GCA_022457155.1. Lineage (NCBI taxonomy): Eukaryota > Metazoa > Cnidaria > Anthozoa > Scleractinia > Dendrophylliidae > Cladopsammia > Cladopsammia gracilis. Next base: position 60,342 of record JAJGOT010000183.1, on the reverse strand, counting down.
CAGTCATTGTCAACAACAACAGTTCTTTTCAGAACTACACTCACCCGGACGATCACAAACGACACTCTACTGATACTCCTTGGTTCAAACCATTTACAAAAACATCTTATTTATGCATGGGTTGACAGATATTTTTTAGACTATTTGAAGATTCACACTGGTTTCTATCCTTGACGGACAGTGCAAATGTCGTGTTTACCATCCAAACTTTGCTTATATGACCACCAACTAATAGCTCAAATTTCAATTGACAGCTGACGTGAAAGCGCGAAGTAATAATATTATTGATTCGCAAACGCCACAACAAACTCGGATAAGTCAGAAGTAATATCCGGCAGCATTATCATAATATTTGAGAATTTAATTATTACTTTACCGGAAAAAATGTATTGTATGGACATCCGGAGGGGGGGGGGGGGGGGGGGACTCCATATAAAAGTTACGGGGATGTTCGTCATCTCGTTTAGGAGTAGATTAAGGATTTGGGTATCACTTAGAGTGTTTAAAAAGGAACCAGATATTTTTAGACATCAATGTATCGTTTAGGGTTTAAACAGTCTAGATTTCTATTTCAAAAGAGTACCAAAGAGACAATGAAATCATAAAGATTTATGAAAATTCCTTGATTTGTCATCGATGACAGTTTTTTTAAGTTACTATAACTCTTGTTCGTTTGTCTGTTTTAGAATGGTATCTTTTTGGGTTCAATTAAAGCTTGAGCCATCCCCAGATTGGTCTCCTTTAGGGGTTAAATTAACAATTTTCGACGAGCATCACCGTCTCTTTCATATGGGACTTCCCCCCCCCCCCCTCTCAAGCAGAGATGGGCAGGCTTTCACATGCACCCATCTCGGATGACCACTTAGTTCAGGTAGACTATTCTGTACTTTCGACACTTCTTTTGCAAATTGGTGTTCGCATTTGAAAATAGTTGTTTACGCAAAACTTTCTCCAGCAAAAGCATACATTTCCTTGTCGTTTAGTGAGGCAGTCGACGCGATATCCACTGTACTCTGACACGGAGGAACGCGGGCGCACAAGACGACTGGAGATCGAACCATAAAGAATTAGCCTCTCTCCGCAGTTGACGATCATATCAGACAATCGACAGCACAACAGATCCAAAAATCCAGAAAACGATTAGATATGATTAAGAAGTAGATTTTCACAATCCACTCACACGCGGGCCCACAAAACGACTGGAAATCGAACTAAGGAATTGAGGAATAAAGAACTAGGCTTTCCCCGCAGGTGATTCAAAACCGTCCGACAAACAACAACACAACACTATCCAGCACCAAAATGTGCAGTAGACATATACCATTGATTAAGAGCAATTCGTTCTAAGTGTTATATGAGCCGCCAAAGCGACAACCGGGACTCAGTGTAGAATTTAATTGCGTGGATGACTTCAGTGTGACATGTAAGTGTTTTCATAAATTCATCAATCATGTATGAGTGGTATGTACTTAGAAAGCAAAACACAATTTATTATTCATGCATGCACATCAGTTTGGATTACATTGATGTACTGAGTTTAATATTCATTACAATGTTTCCACCTGTTTAGTTGCGTTTGTGGTTTAAGATGAAAGGATGGAGAAAACCAGCGCAATTTTTCCTACTCTTTCATCCCCAATTGGCGAGAAGGAAATCCGCAAGCGACTAAATGATCAACGATGAAAGTAACTGATCAGGTGAGTTTTGTGTTTCAATGTCGTTAGAACAGACCTTGAGCTCTGTTCAGGGATTTAAGTTACTGACGAAATTACTATCATAAATTGTATCAAAGGAGATGAACTCCACTGTACACGAATTATCTTTTCGGCGGTATAAGCTTAAATTCTTTGGAATCAAACCCACAGTTTATCTGCGGCATCGATTTCGAAGAATTTTGCCGTTCAACGGATCTAATTTCGGATTCAGTTCGCACCAACTTAATTTTGCAATTTTCAAAGGACCATATTAGTATAAGCGTATTTATCAGTATTGTTATATAGTGCATTATGTTAAAAATTTCTCTCATGAACGACTTTCTTTTCGCGTCATGCAAAATTGATAATCATAATTCACCTGGAGGATTTTCTAAAGAAAATACGAGAAATTCAAAATCTAGTGAATTTTAATTTAAAGTGCAAGAGCAACTCGTTTTAATATTCATCGCACCAGTTCTTTATTTATTTATGTTGGTTGGAGTTCCATTACAACGAAAAGAATGGATACCAAGATTTGGTATAGTTGGAAAAAAAAAACACTTTAATTATAGACTTGATGCATTGACATTTTTGCCTACACAAAAAATACTTAAAATATTTACTCCACAGAGAAAAAAAATTAAAAAAAAATAAGTTCGATAATTTTTCTCTCTTTAATTTACCGACGTTCAATAGATCTCATGGAGATTAACTCAGGTCTTACGTGAGCTAAAGATAAAAGATTTGTTTGCTCAAATTTGTACACTGACAATACTGTGAATTCGGGGCAATATGGATAATTTTGCTCGTATGTAATACTGTGGTTTTGTCCATTTTGAACGGTAAATCAACATTGATTTCACCAAAAATATAGGGCTCTAAATTATGAAAACATTGATTTGCCGCTGTAAGAAGGGATTTTATGTAGAAGGTCTTCAAAGTATGTTTATTAGAAATTGGCGTAATTAAAGCTCTCGCGTACACGTACAGTTCGTAACAGTAATATATAATTCCCTGGCGATTAGTTTATGGTACGCAAACTTCGCTTAAAGTAAAAAGGATCCTTAATTAAAAAACACCTTTGAAATCGGATAAACGGAAATTGATATAGTGCTTATCAGACTACGATATCAACTAAACTTTAAAGAATTGCACTTATAAGTTGAATAGACGCAATTACGATCACAATTGTATGACGCAGACTTGAGGGGTTGAATTGCATGAAAGAATCGTCCAATGTATTTTGCAATGGAATATAAAACAAGTTTTGTTCTTTTATTTATGTCGCAAAATAAATATTTATTAGTTTTGGCAAGGCTAAGACTGGTGACGTAATATAAAACCGCAACGGGATATACAATTGAAGACCACGCCCCTTAAAAATCAACAGATAGATTTTTACGTTGTCTAAAAACATAAAATGCTTCATTCAAATTTAAATAGTCTATTTTGACTACTACTATCCTTTTGTTGTTTTTAAGGTTTAACAAACAGCTATTCAGCCAATCACAACTGAAAAAACGTTCTAGAATCGCTGTCAAATCTCAATAACGTCTCATAACGTCACAAATGCATTCGCTTTCGCTCAAGAGATCAATTAGATTTTCAGCAAAACAGTATTTCAATCATTCCAGAAAAATCCCAAATTTCATTTTGTAAAATATTGAAAAACAAATGATACCATGCAAAAGTACTGCCGAAGAGGTTTCATTTGAATGGTCACACCATAGGATTTCATCCACAGACTCAAAAGGTAGAACAAATGGTGAAGAGGTTGCATTTGCGCGCGAAAATTATATATCGTTGACAGGAATAAATGAGTTAAAAAGCATCATTTTCGTTATATTATCTCACTATTTCAGTATATACTAAAACAACTATTCACCTCAGTGTAGGTGGGTAGTGGTGGATAGTGGTGCCGCGAAGCGGCTCGGTAAATATCCACCACTACCCATCTCCACTTCGCGGTGAATAGTGGGATAGTTGTTTACTATTGCATCTAACGGCAAAGTAATGTCCGGCGCCTTTTTACGTCAGGAAGCACGACAGATTTGTTACCTGCACATAAATCAGCCTGAGGCGAAATGTCAGAAATCAATTACGAGTTTCAAAAAAAAAAAGCTTTTTTGTAAACAGAAAGGCTCTTGGCCGGAAACAAGCATATTTTGTGAACTGTCAAAATTGGCACTGGGTAAGTGCTTTAATGGCGACAAATATCGCTTTTTCGTTTGGGCTCCCCCTTTCTTTCCCGTTGTATCAACGTCTGGCGAATAATTTTCCAACAACTTCAAACGATTTTCGGAAGTTTTTGTATATATCTTCCTCAAAAATAAAAGATTTTTAGAAAAGATATAAAACTATTTATAGGCAAGATATGACGCCAGTAACAGCTGATTGTCCATAAAAGGGATTTTAAGGACAGCGAGCAAATATGTGGCTCAAAATTGTTCAGCTGAAGTTTGTTTATCCCTGCTCGAGCTCGACATACGTTAATACTATTTCTTCTGCAGAGTTTGTACTGTTCATCGCGCTAACATTTTTGATTGGGCCACTAATGAGTCGGTGATTTTCTCTGCTTAAGTCCTTTTGAGTTTTATGTGAATGGAAATTAAATAAGTTTTTAAATGATACCAAATGCGTATGGTTCATTATACAAGAAACTTGCGAATTATCGAAATGAAATTACAGGTCAAAATTTCCAAAATTGAACGCCGACATGCTGGATGAAATAGGGTTGATTTCAAAGACTGGACATCTGTTTTGTTTAAACAATTACATGATTTTTTGAGGGCCGTATTTTCTTCAAGTAAGCTATGATTGATGAATCTTGTTTTCTAAGATTGATACTTATTCTATTGCCCTTCATTGTAAAGTTTTCTTTTCTTGTTCGGAGCGAATTTTGTCTTTCCTCCAACCATAAAAAAACCCCGAGGCACAAATGGTCGGCTCCAGACCCATTTACAACAAGAAATCAATACCTGGAGTCAGATGTTATATAGGAGGTGCATGTTTAAGGACACAGCACACAACTGTCCAAACACAGTAGGTCACAGCGCTTTCTATTTTGTATGTAGTATAGTAGCATCGCACCGTATTTTAATTTCAAGATTGTAGGGTTAATCCAAAACCAAATGACAAGCACAGGACTACGCACCAAGCCGTTATACGATACGATGATTATTATCCCATCTTTTCTCTCCTCACTCAATAAATATCGCAACTGAGGTTACTCTATTAAAATACAGGATGTCCAAGGATACTTGTTCTCATTTCACGTGATGCTTGTACTGAAAATGAGTGAAGGCCTGAAGGGGGATAGGAAATATGTTGCTATATATAACGAGCGGATCCGTACGGATAGTTCTCAGTTGTTTCTCAGAAAGAAGTGCTATTTTGTCATCGCTGTTACTGTTGTTGAGTTGAGAAATCGGGAGCAAACTGCAGTGGACATCACAGTGGATTTTTGTTTATTACATGTACTAAACAGAAACAATCTAAAAATCATCTTTTCTGTTCGCCAGACTGCGTGTCGCCAGATGTTTATATAAAAGAAGACAAAGAATAAGCATTTGGTGACATGCAGTCTGGCAATTTAATTGGGGGATTGTCAGGGCCTCTTCATATGAGCCCGGTTGACCGGCTGGCCCGCTTACCGGGACGGATTTCGCCTTGGGTTCATATGAGAAAATTCAGCCCGGTTTCCGAGATGAGAAAAGGCCAAAGATCCTGTCCTTTCGTTATCATATCCTTCGAATCTTTTATACGTCTCTTTGCTTTAGCTTTCTCTTCTGAAAGTGTGTCATAATCATCCGGTAAATGACAAGCAACGATATGAAGCTTCGCCATCCCTACTCGCAATTCCTGGTATTTGAATTTGCTTGTCCGCGTGGAAATCAAGGCTTCTGTACGTCATTTTAGACTTGTAGTTAAGTAAACAGTCGATCAATTGGCTGACCATCTCTGTTTGCCAACGGAACTTCCTAGGATTCGAGAGAGAAGTACATTCCTCACTTCCCGCCATGTTTACCAACCGCGCTGCTACGTCATCGCCCATGTAACGCATGCGCTGTTGCGAAGAATTTGTCCCGGTAACCGGGATGAAGTGTTCATATGGCAAAATTTTCCAGCCCGCTTACCGAGATCCCGGTTGGAAAAACCGAGATCTCGGTAACCGAGCCAGCCCGCCCTTACATATGAACACATCAAAAATTTTACAAAGGATTTAAAGGTAAGGCGAGATATCGGAAACCGGGCCAGCCCGGTCAACTGGGCTCATATGAAGAGGCCCTCAGACCAAAAAGTAGTTGAATTTTTCGAAAAACACATCAAAACGAAAATTCTTTGCCTTCAATTGCAGCAAGGTCCACAAAGAAATTTTCCTTTAGCTCTTTTATCACACGTCGAAATGTCTCATCATATCTTGTATCCACAGTCACGTACTGCAGTGTTACAGTAATCAGCCAACAATTCCCTGCTTTGTTGCCGTATAAATTTTTACCAAAGCAGTCCTCGAAGAAATAGCGAGGCAATAATCATGTTTGCTTTCCAACAACGCTGAGAAATAATATTCTGTCGTGGCAGTTTGAAAGTTCTTTACCGAAGAAACAGCGCCAAACTTTGAAAAAACGTCTCAAAAACCTGCCTCGAACGGACACCACTTCACGCTCAAAAAAAAGTTTACGCATACACCGGAACTTTACGCACACGGCGGAAGTGACGATGATAGCTTGTTCAAGTAAGTTACAATATTGTGTCCAACAGGCAACACGTTGGGCTCAAGATATACTATTTCGCTTACATGAACAGCCGACCGCTCTCTCGAGTGCCCTCTTAACTTCGTAGTTGCTATAGCAACTACGAACTAAAAAGGAAAGCCATCAACCAAGTGTGATTTGAAAAAAGTACAGTTCGAGATTCTAACCGTTGTATTATTTTGAATTGTAGTTTATGAGCTGCTGGAGAAAATCAGTGGACACTGAACTAACAAATTCTCGAATATTTTTATCATTACTCTTCTACGAGGCACTTAAACTGAATTGTTATACGCGAGGTAATTGGGCTAGCATTCCACTGTGTCCCCTTCGCTAACATGGCGAGACATTCAAAGGTTTGTATGAAAATAAAAAAAAAATTAACACAGTTCCTAAATTTAAAAACCAAACTCATGGGTTGAAAGCTGCAAAAAAAAAAATCATTGGATATTGTGGCTGTTCTTGAAGTTGTGTTTCAAACTTGTTTTTTTTTTCCCATACATTTTATGTATATTATATTATATGTATATTTTGTATAGTATATTCTGGCAGCACAAAAATTACAGAGAGTTTCTGTCCTGGGGAGAAGTACTTTTAATGTTTGAATTTAAAACAGTGACCATGGTTATGAACCTTTGAATTCGTCCCTCCAGAAACTTCAGGGAAACTGCGTACCAGCTTTCGGCACTATCGTGTAGGAGTTTAATTTTGCGGGAGTTAATTTTTGCGGATTTTGCGGATTTCGTTCGATCTTGTTCAACGTCAGTTGTCGTAAATCGGAGACTGACAACATACAGTCAATACCAAAGAACAGTCATCTGTATTCCCGATTCAACTCCAGACACATCCTCAAAAGAACCAGAGACCGTTATTATGATCGACTAATGCGTTTTCACAAGAACGTACAATAATTCACTCAGGTTTTCTCGTTGTTCATGTTCATGTTGGCGTTAGAACAGCAACGATAACTATGGGAACTATAGAAACTTCCTGTCAGGAAGTAAAATTGCAATTTAATACCAATACTGCCTTGAATTTTATTTATAATTGACCAGAAATCCGCAAACATTTCCTCCCAGCAGAAATTTTAGCTGTCTCGATCCGCAAAAATGTCCTCGTACACGGTAAGCTTACTGGGATCGTTTGGGTAATCAGCGTTAGTTATGATTGGTTGGTTAATGGTTTCCAAAGGCAACCATTACCCAATCTTAGCTTATACTGGTTACCCAAACGATCCCAGAAATCTCAGCAACAAAAGCTGGTGCTCAGTTTCCCAAAGTTTTTAGACGGGCGAATTTCCCACTATGTTGTCCTGATTACTTATGAACGGATTATTAAGCCATAAATCAATTTCCTACTGCTTTTGTTATGATACGAAGCTGTCGAATAATTCGATTACTAAAACGGCGTTCACTTACACAGGAAAAAAAATACCAGGTTCCCATTTTTGGATATTTTAGGGTATTTAAAAAATACCCATATAAATCCCAAATTTGGAAGAGTGAGAAAAGTCACAACCAGGGAACGTTGTTTGGAATTCCCAGGTTGGGACTTGTCTCACTGCCAAATTTGGAAATTTTGTTGGTGTTCTGTAAATACCCTAAAAAATCCCAAAATGGGAATCAGGTATTTTTTCCTGTGAATTAATATCTGAATGAATTATGTTTGCTTCGGTTCAGCTTTTGTTCAGCTCGGTTAAAAAAAAAATCGTGCGAAGTGCTCTAACCAACACAGCGGTCAAACCTGCGACGCATGAAGTGATTCCTGCCAAAATGCTGAAGGGAATTTTGTAAAAAGAGAAATTACGGCCATTTCTTTAGACTTGTAAGCTTTTTACTTTGACTTTTCACGCTAAATTTAGTGGACTACACTGTTAGTCGACAACCTCTAGAATTGAATTTCGTTTTTTACTTTATTACTTGCAACGTTTTCCAACAAGCGTCATGCACATGATAGTTTTGCATTATTGCAAATTACAGAGCAAAGCAAAGCTAACAGGAAATGGCATCAACTCTGTGTTTGACGGCGGTGCCAATGTAACATCAATATTCTCTGTTCTGATTGGTTCACTGGGTTATGTTGCCAATGCTGTGATTGTCCACATGTAGCTACCTGAGTTTTTTGTTTTATTGTAGTGACTTTTAAGCTATGTTGTCACGTTGTAGAACGTACACACCAACACTTAACCATGGAATAAGAATCCATGCCCTAACACGAGCATTTCTTGTTTTCAGTCATCTACAGAAAAAGGAGAATCCCTTGTACGAACAGCCACTTCAATGGACGAAGATAGAAATCAACGCTAGTGAAGATGTTCAACTTTCAGTCGACATTCCCAAAGCTAGACAAAAATGTCTTGAGCAGTTAAGAACCTGGACTCTTAGAAGTCCCTGGCATCACGTAAATAAACATCACGTGTCTTCTGTTATACAAGTCTCGCGTTTTGTCATGATTTATCGTTGCAAACCTCCTTTTCTGATGAGGGTTTATTTATATATCATATATTCTCTATTTAATAAGAGTTGTGCTGTCTATAATTGAATGTCAGATCCAAAATTTCAGGGGAGAGGGGCCATTATCGTGATCAGGACTACGAGATGGGAGGGAGTCGTGTGAAGCTGGGATTGACTCTTCACTTCTGTCACTGCAAAAATAAAACGCATAGCGATTTTATTTGTGGCTGGCGAAAATATCTTGCAGCAAAGTTCGCTGTATGTCGAACAACCCCATCCACATAGCACCCTGAGAGTCCCTAAACCTTAAGTCACACGTTACGTTTCCCTTTTCCCTCTTGTTTTTCGCGGAGTTTAGAGTGATGACTACAAGAGCTCCATAGTCCAAAATAAATCTTCTGTCTGTTAGGCCGGGACGAGGCCGCGGGAAGAAGGAAATTATGTCCTTCTAACGGTCACGACGTGCTTCATCAGTCTTGAGAATTCGTCCTCCAGTCAACTTAGTGAGCATTTCACATAGCGTAGCTGTAAATTGGTGAGGATAGCGTATTGGCAAGCGCAGCACACCTTTTTTGCAATGCTTTCTTCGTATAGCTGTTTAGATCACGCACAAATACGCACTGTTTTGCAGTCAATCCTAAACATGGAGCTTTCAATTCCCGAGGCATTTCATTTCCCAACCATATAAAGCTCTGGCCAAACGGGGACTCGAGTCAAGTTGGAAACTGCATTGTCTTATTGCAACTCTGTTTAGCTGTTGTACTTTCATGTATTTGCAATGACTTGCGTCTCCAGAATTGCACGCAAGTATTGTTTAACAAATAATTCATATTTGACAGAGTTATTTGTCATTTTCATATTACTTCCCATGTGGCAGAATTATGTTTGTTATGGTAAACTTTTATAGGTGAGGACACTTTGTGATTCCTGTCATGGAGTAGCGTGGCTCTCCTCTGCATGCAATTCTGGACATTACTCAAGTTGATAAAGCTGCGTTCAGTATCGTTTAATTTCTTAAGAGCGCGCAGGAGGCTGCATAGACTGTTCACAGTCCCGTATTTTCCCGTGTGTTCGTCAAGTTCGATCGTTCATTTCGTTAATCCGCCATCTTGAATGTCACGGCGCGATAAAACCTGGGGAGATTACAATAACTGCTCAGGGGGACAGCGCTATATAACGCACAGCGCATGCTGGTTACGTCACTGCTTTCCTCATGGTGGAAAATTTGTGAATGAGTCAGTTTCTTAAGCCAAAATTTCCTACATAGTATATTGTAGTGGCTATAAAAAAAGACGACTTTTCTTAACCACGCTACATGGTACTTAACCAACGATTTTGTTTATGGTACAGGAAAACCTCATAAACGCCGGCCTTTTAAGTAACCGCTACAGTCGGCGCCGGTTCCCGCGCGGTTGCCCGCGTCTCGCACCGCTGACCGTTCAGCGTTATATTCAGCACTGTCGCTCTGGGGACGAATGAAAGTGAACTCTTCTCAGTTTGTATCGCGTTTTTACATTCAAGATGGCGACTAAACGAACTGAACGATCGAAGTCGACAAACACAAGGGAAAATATCCTTTTACAATTTACGCAAGTTGGCAATTCGACTACTTTGGTTAACTTTCGCGTTCATTTGGCCAGAGCTTAATTGTGTGAGTGTCGCTTACCGTGCCAAGTTAAGTCTTGCGTCACTAGTATAAGCTCTGTCCCTTCGTCTTTGTACATTCCCCAGCTCTATATCCTCTCTTGCTGTATTGTGTCTGGTTCGCCGAAGTGATCCCACCAACTTGGAGAAAAGACCTCCCTGTTAAAACGACAGGCACAAAATCAAGTCAAGGCCATCTTATTGACAGAAAATAAAGTTCTAAATGTTAAAAAAGACAGAAAATAAGAATTATTGATAATTCTCCGTTGAGGGCTTTTCAGGGATAATGAAACAAACACAACAATAGAATTGCAAGTAGAACGTAATAATTTTAGAATCTGAGCTGGAAGGAGGCAGGCCAGTTGGCTATTTTACATGCGTGCCCGAGGAGTTAAACTTGGGTCTACCGTGACAACAACTCCAGTTGGTATTCAGAACGGGACTTGAACCCAGGACCTCCGAATTTCAAGTCCGGCGCCCTAACCACTCGATCACGCTGCCTCCTAAAGATGCAAATAAAATTGGAGTCTTCTTCAGTTGTGTCCACTTTTACTCAAGGCACCAGTCTAGTCGAAACTTGTAACCTAAGAACATCAGATTTCACAAAAATGACAAACCTTGGAATGCTGGGGGCTTCTCTCTTCCCCTCTTTCAGTCTAAGGAAAGGAACAAATTTAGCTTAAACCGAGCTATCCGAAAATAGAACGAAATTACTTACATATTCTAACTATTTTTGGAGTCAAACGGTAGTTGTCATTTGGTCAAACTGTCCACATCCTCCCTACCCACGAAAGAAACTGTAGGGGTGTGTTGGGGAGGAGGTGGGGGGTGGGGGAGAGGACGAGAAAGGGGCATGTAGGAATACTTATAGTAACCACTTATAGTTTCGGTCGGAATTACTTCTTTCGAGAAACAATATAGCCAGCGGTATTGGGCAAAAGAGTTGCTAAGTAACGTGATGTTGACAAGCTGACGTGTTGAATTTTGATGTACGCATGCTATTTTTTGATTGGCCACGTGATTGTTAATAGTGTAAGAAAGGTTGTAGGTTTCACTTCCAACGGAAACTCCAAATCTATTTTTATCTGAGTGAGTACCCATTGTTTTGACATGAGCTGCTACTCGGTTAGTTCGTGCGAGAATGAATCCACCAGGCCAGTGACAAAGAATTTTCCTTTGGTGTCATTGGTCAAGGCTAATCACGTGGCGCACCTCTATTGGATACTTAGCAGCTGGAAACACTCACCCGTTCTGCCGGAGTGCCTTTCCTTTTCAGGTACTTGTAATTCTCGTGTATAAGTTTCGCACAATAAATCTTCCCTATAGTCATCTGTTGACAACTAAGAACTGTGTAGGAAAATAAAAAGTCGACACTTTAGCAAGTCTTTCTACCCTCTACCCCCCAACCCCCACCCCGTAGACCGTCCAGTGCAAAGCGTGGATGGAAAACATCCTCGCGAGAAAACAAAATCACATGTGTTAAACCTATCCTGCGCGCAGACTTGTACTTCGTGGAAGACTTAATTATATGTACGCAAAACTTTCCGGTACTTATTTAGGGTTAAAAACTCATTTTGAAATGGTTAGCTTTTATTTACTGTTATGGATATCACTACCCAAAACAGTAAATAAAAGCTAACCATTTTAAAATGAGTTTTTAACCCTAAATAAGTACCGGGAAGTTTTGCGTGCATATAATTAAGTCTTCCACGAAGTCGCAGACGTTTCTTATGGGTGGTGTCTGCGCGCTGGCTATTTAAACCAGGACTTGATCGTAATATGGCCACACCCTTTCTCTCATACTGGGACAATAGCTAATTCGTCTGGGCAGTATGACACCAATAATTTCAATCCCCCTAAAGAAAAAGCACTGTCACAAGAAGTTTACTTTACCTGACTGTTTAGGGATTAATTTATTCAGAACTTTTTTCGATGATGATTTTGGCCAGATGTTCTTTATCATTTTCCTTAACTCTGTGTCGTTAGCGTTCATGTTTCCTCGTAGCTTTATGTTAAGCGAAGTTCGAATCAGGGCAAATAAGGTCGTGCTAAATGAGACCGTATTATCTTCGTTCAGTGGCATATTCATCTTGATCAGGCGCTAGGGACGCAAACAACATTGTTAATAAACGATGCAAAAAATACTTATAATCACCAATATGTACAGCGAGTATACAACCCTAAGCACGCTTTCAGCCGGTGGCTACGCGAAAGCGCGCGAGAAAACTCGCTGGTAATCAAAGTCACTAATCTGATCTCTGAAAAGAAAATTTCAACTTTTGGCGAATGTTCACAACTTG